>CM055760.1:3004052-3339052 GCA_029465975.1 Dallia pectoralis | reverse complement strand
ATATTAAGAAACATGCTTTATGTTGTGATCGGCAAAAAATGCTTTTTCGACTGCGCTTTGTTAAAAAAAAAAATTCTCCACTAAGTTTTAAAATGCACCACCCTCGTTAAACAAGTCCAACCAGGTCTGACCATGGGCATAATATGGAGGCTATACGTTCTAAATGTAGGATTTTTTATATATTTCAGCCAGTTTCTTACCAACGTCAATTTGACACGTGCCACCTTCCCAAACATCAGTGCAGGTACAACTCACCATGGCAACAGTGTTCCATAATAGCACTGGCCTAATTATTAATTAAACCAGACTCTGAATGTACATCTGTGTGATGTGCTGGACCAACGTGTCTGATTGTAGAAGGCTCCAACTCGGAACTTACAGGTCTTGGATCTGCTGCTAATGTCTTGGTACTTAGATACCACAGGACATCTTCAGGGGTTAGTTCATTCATCAGCGGGTCAGTGTTGTTATTGCTGACGCTGGGAGGAACAACAGCATATTAGGCCATAATGTTTTGGCTCATCAGTTTATACAGCATGATGTGCACTGCAATAGTGCTTATGTGAACAACATACAATCCACTAATATCACCTAAATACAATACCAGTCAAATGTTAAGACACACTTACACACTAGTAAGTCCCCCTTATATATACACACACACACACACACACACACACACACACACACACACACACACACACACACACACACACACACACACACACACACACACACACACACACACACACACACACACACACACACACACACACACACACACACACACACACACACACACACTTATACACTGAGCACACAACAAACACACACATTTATACATAAACACAGACACACACGGTCACATTTTCACATAGGAGTTTAGGATGCAGATTGGAAACCACATCTGTAAGGCAGTAACACCATGACAAGGCATTTCCTGACCCACCAGGGTGTTGCAAATTAGAGGGAGACAGAGTGTCAAATGACACTTCCTATGGAGTATTACCAGGTAACCTAGCACTCCCGGTTTTCCAAAAGCATCTTTTAACTTCAGTGGTCTGTACTACTTTCGACCTGGTTCCCGTTTGAAAGTAGTACAGTCATTAGTAAAGCTGCCACTTCAAGACTGTGCAAACTGAATAGCTTATGCATTCGTTCCATTTTGTATTTTTACATCCCTCTGCTGTTTAACAATACAAAAGAAATAATCGACTGTGTTAAAATCCATAAAGGGTGCTTGAGAGAGGGAATATGGAGTCAGACAGGGTGTGAGAGAGAGGGAGAGAAAGACTGAAGAGGGAAAGTTTAACAGGTAAAGAAAAATGGCAGTCCAGAGAAAGAGATTGAAAGACAGAAAAATAGTCAGGGGAAGATATATGGAAGTACAGAGAAAGAGCAAATCTCACCATGGTTCCCTGAATGTGCTGTGATTTATAGCCCTCTGCCACCCCTGGTTCCTGACACAAAACAATAATTACTCATCTGCTCTGGGGCACCGAGCAGGCTTCTACCAATGACTGGGCTTTTACCAATGACTGGCCAATGTCTGTATGTTTGTGCTTGTGTGTGTGGTGGAGGCCAAACCACTCAATGGGTGATATACAGACGGAAGCGATGATACGGTAACTGCTCTATTGTTACTTTTAAATGAAGGGAAGCGGGTGGCCCGTGTGAAAGGATCAGCCGCTGAATCACTGAATCACACGACCTGATTCGTTCAGATGTCTCGCAGGTAAAAGAGAGCAAATAGGACAATGGAACTGACACAACTAATGCCCTCGGAGTTCAAAGCCACAATAAAACGACGATGCTACAAACAGTCACTTGGGATTCGGTTAGTGGAATACATGACTTTTATTTGTGCCATGGATGTGTAGGAATGTGTTTACCTTACTGTAGTTCCAAACTTCCTGAAAGGAAGTCATGGTTGATTGCTGGCTGTCTTCTAATCAGGGGTTAGAGAGTGGAGAGAGAATGGGAGAACAAGATTGTGTGCTATTTTCAGATAGTTAGAGCCCTTCAGTTTCTCTAATTTCAGACGCAGGAGTAGTTGGAGAGCCCAGCCACACTAACTACTCCTTTACCCTTAACACAGACAGGAAGACCTACTCTCCAAGCAGCATTACAGACACTTAGTCTTTGAAATCCAACACTTACAGAGCCTAACAGTATAATTACGTGGCATCCATCAGAAATGGAAATGGGTGCACACATTTCTCAGCTCTTGGAGCAAATTAGTGGTGAATATAAAATAATTCGCTCTGATGTGAAGATTTCCCCACGTACAAATAAAAAATGAGAAGGGAAAACGCTTAACCTCAATCTACTCTCGAGTAATTCTAGCTTTTCCCAATTGTGCAGTATTCACTGACCAAACAGGCCAGGAGAATGCCTGTGTCTAACCAAACACAAAATATTTCCTCTTCAAGCTGTCCTTATTGGAAGCACTTCTCATTTAACGGGAGATAGTCTTTGTGATACCAAACAATAATTGAAACAAACTGATTCGGGACCAGATTGTGTCACTAATAGTCCCGAAAGTGTCATCACATGTCCCAAATGTCATAAACATGATACATTCAAGTTACATTCTTGTTCACTAAAGGAGCTGGTAAGAATGGAGTTAAAGCGCAATGACAAGGTTCACCGCCATAGACATAAAGGAACACACATTCCAGGCAATTATATAATCCCTCCCTGAGTTTCAGCTCTTTTGTGAGACAGGATATAGAAATCTCAGGAATGAGAGTCCACGGATGCGTCCCAAATGTCTTTCCAGCCGCAGCGCACTCATTCTCACCGGTTTGGCGCTTTTGTTTCAATTTGCGGCAAAGGATATGGAACCGTGACAAATTGGCGGTCTGGCTGATGACACTAGTTGAACACGAAGGGTGCCAAAAGAAACGGACGGACAGGTTGGGAGTTGCAGATGCATTGGACTGGATTACAGGAGGCCTTATCATTATGCTGTTATCACATGCTTTGACTCCTAAGGCGGGCACTTGTACAGGGTGTCACCAAAGTTATTCTCTTACATCACGCACGAATGCGTGTGTTACAGTAACCCGTTGTGACTCAAATACCTCTTCACCTTGACATACCAACACTAACAATGTAAGCACGCCTATTCCTGTTCTATCAGAGGATGATTGTAATTGCATTAGTTTCAGTTCCCTGAGGGGAAATTCCATCTTGTTAATAATAAAAACGTCACTCTCCACACTGATGTAACTTAAAGCGGTTTTATTCAAATATCGCTTTGTCAATTGTGTTGTTCGCAATCTGTACCTGTACGCTCATCTCCCGTTTTTTTTTACTGAAAACCCCTGCCCCACGGCTGCAACCCTTAGAATCTTGCCCTCCCGGCAGAATTTGGGAAAGTCGACCTCCTGTCATCAAGGTAGACTTCATCTCAGCATATGCTGCCCTTCAGGCCACTGGCTGTTTGGTCCTGATGTAGACATGCATCGCTAAAGCAAACACTGATACTCTTTTTTAAACTGGGGATTCTCTGTTTCCCTTTTTTGAATTCCATTCTATTGTTGTCACATGTCCATTCAAGCATAACATTGGTGGCCAGGTGGCCATGATATCATAAGCACCTAATGACTTATTATGGCTATACATAATAGTGGACAGCATTAAAACATTACCCTCATATCTCATTGAGATTCTTTCCTCTTTTGACGCCAGCTTTTCCCAGGCCCGACGTCAAACAAGCCAGGCAATTTATTTAAGCTAATCTTCACTAAATGCGTTTATAAAGACAATGTCAAATAAATCAACAGATCTTACCCATGTAAACGTGTAAACAACCCCAGGACCTCTGCAGCAGCTCTATTTCCTGCAGCTAGGGTACCTTTGGCTAGTGCATGCAGCCTTAACTCCACTGGGCCGAGTTCCTAGGACCCCGATGCCAGGGGGTGTAAACAGACCAAAAGGATGTTCAAAGAAATGTTATTATACACCCAAGAAATGATCTGTTTTCCCTGCTGCCACATGACAAGACGGGTCTTAGTGCACCAAGTCTGACATTCTAAAATGCATTGTTTTAACTCTGCATAGTCGAGATAGGATATGTAGTAGAGTATTATAACTGCTACAACTATTAATTGTGTTGGCTCAATTTGGCTTTAACACATTTTATGTGAAGACTCTTGTATTTGGTCCGTGGTCTCCATCTTGTGGTTATTTGTGTACATTACAACCAGTTATTACTGCGCATGAACTTTCTCACAGCCATTTCTACCTTCGGTGAAGCAGCAAACGGACTATATACAATGCTGACCTCTAGTGGACATTAATTAGGTTCAATGAGCCCCAGTGTTGATTTATTCCTATTCTTTTAATGTTGACTTGTTTGCTGACAGAAACAATGGGCATCTACACCGTTATTTAAAGTATATAGCTATATGGGGTTGTTGCACTCCACCTATGCAATTACAATGTAAGCATACCTATAACACCTTTATCCCTGCCTTTACTCTGGGCTACAGTGACGTAAAATAGTTGCAACTCAGCTGTAAGCAATACTATGCAGCATCCATGCATGTGTATGCATTTCGTGTATGCGCGCCCGTGCATACATGTGTTGTGATAACAGGTTTTCTGAGCACCCGCCTGCATTGACTCTGAGTGGCAGTATTATAAGCCAATCAGCACGCTGCCTCTAGTTCCACCCGCCACATCATCACAACCGCACAGACACGTACAGCAGGAATTCCGCATCGAAGCAACTGGGCTTCTCCGTGAACCGTTGCCGGGCGACCGAAGAGGTGCCCGGAAGTTCACTAACCAGTCGTTGACAGTGTTGTGCCTCGGTGGATCTAGCTGTTTGTGCGATATGAAAATAAGAAAGACACGGTGATATACGACAGCCCTGATGCTCGCAGTTGGACGGCTGCCGCGTATTTAAACACGTCGAGGGACCAGAGACCAGTCAGTTGTCTGAGCAACCGGAACATGGATGTGTTCAGGGCTCTACATTTGGACGAGCTGTCCCACGGACTGGCCGGGTTGCCCATGTTTCCATACTTTGACATGGCGCACTACATCGTCTCGGTCATGGCACTTAGAGAGCAGCCAGGTAAGGGAACAATTCAACACATAAGTCGACCAGTCAAAGGTACTACAGTGGTCACTGTACATCTGGGAATTACGAGACATTTACCTCCCTTTTGCATTTTTAGTCAACTTTCGTACCTTTCTGTTTATTAACAATGTGTGTGGGATGTCACGCACGGGGTTGCGTTTTCTGTTTCCTGGCTTCCTGACCGTTTTCAGCAGCACATTTATTTTTGTGAGAACGTAAACTAAGTTAGAAAACATTATCACACTACATTACTCTATGCAATGTGCACGACATGCTATTAATGCGAGACCATCATATTCACATTCCGCGATATTTGAGACACTACTATGGTGTTCAACACACATGCACACACATACACAATCCACAAAACAACTCAGAAATGTGTCAGGAAAGGACCAGCCACGGAGACAGAACGAAGTGACTGAGGAGTTTTTCCAAATGACCAGGAGGGCAAACATTTTTAGATTTTTCTACAAGGCCAACGGAAAAAAACTACAGGCAGAACTGTAAATAAATATTTTTTTACAATAATGCATTGCTGTTGATAATCATTAGGCCTAATTGAGAAGGAAGGCAAGATCTTTCAATCATTTAACGGGCATCGTTCCACATGTCTTAGTGAGGGAAAATATACTTTCATAAAATGTATTGTAAACAAAATCAAATAATTTTCCCAATTTAATTGTGTTATGCTGTGAGATGTAGCTTGCAAAGTGGTGCCATTTTCAGAGCTATGGCTGCAAGTACTGACCAGCAGTGATATCCGAAGTTTAGTTTGAACTGTTTTGAGGCTCTACATTTACTGTGCTAACAAACATATCTTTTTTAGTTCTGATTAGAAACGTCTGTTGAACTATACTCAAGAATCAATGAGTAAACAACCATCTATTTACAAGTTAAAAAAGGTTCAGCTTCTGAGATTGCTCTTTAAAAGGCCAGTGAAACTAAAGCAGCGTACAGTATTTACTTTGTAGAGAATTAATGTTAACATACAACAAGCATTTCTGCCGACGTCAGCTATTGAAATAACAATAATAGCTAAAGTACAGGCACAGCAATATAATCTGGCAATATGCCAAGTCTTTTATGTTTATATATGTCACTCAAAAGTGGCTTAGTCCTACAGCAGGTGGACTTTAACAGCTTCAACATTGACCTTTTCCCCAAACAAACAAGTCCTGGTGTCAAATATTATTTGATATCTTTCAATGAGTGTATAATTTTCTCTGGACTTGTCTGTCTGGACTGTACTATTAGCTTTGGTTCGGAATTTAGCAATGCTATTCTAACAATTTCATTGCAATCAGGCCCGCTCAGTCAAGCCCTTATAAAATATTGAAAACAAGAACAAGTACTATTTGAACCCACGTGAGAAACAAATGACTTACTCTATTGTTGTCCTTGGCTACCAGAATGTTAAGTCATTCTATTTTAGAGCTGTGTGGCTCCACTGACTTGTTTGGCATCTCATTCCCCTGTGGCCCTGCAATACTTTTACTCACTACTGCTCCTATAGGAAATGCCTGTGTCATATATCCATATATCGCATCTTATTCCTTTATTGGGCTCTCATTTAAAAAACATTAAATAAACCGAATTAGGTGTTTTATTTAGGCCTTGCTCAGAAGTGGTTCACTAAATTCGGGAGTGGGGTATTTCTTTGGACACAGACTTTGTCTCCCATTGGTTCTGTGGAAGTGAGTGAGAAATGGGATGCTCTAGTGATCCCACAATCTCCCAACAGAGCATGGCGCTTCAATTCACATCTCCATTGGGTGTCTGGACAATGTTTGCTTGAACGCTTGTGAGAGGATTGAGAAGTTCAGTAAAACGGGTGGCTGTTATCTCTCATTAACTTTGAATGCTGTTTGGGTGTGTCCAACCGATTTGAATTGCATACACATTGGGTCACTTTTTTGCTACGTTATCTCATGGTTGCAATTGTCCACTTTCTGCTATTTTTGCTTAGTTTAGTGCATGTAAATCTCCTGTTAGTAGTGTGTTAAAGACATACAGAAGTAACCTTTTGTGGAATCCTGTTATTAACTGTTGCTGCTAGACTTTTTCTATTGAACTGAAAAGTACAAGTATGTTCTTGCCTAAGTCTGAGCCGGCAACTACCCCCAGTGACTAAAGCTGCAGCAATATGAGCCTATTCCCACAGTCAGAGACCCAACAATCCTCAAAGAGCTTGAAAACCTGGGCGAACCTGCTAGACACCCTCTACTTTAGATTTAGTCGGCCCTTAACCTGTCTGATCATTTATGGAAAATAACATTGCAGAACTCTCAGAAATGTATCCTGTACTACATATATAATTAGTATTTTCAATCCACTTTTATCTCAAGTTTGAAGTTGCATCTGTCATATGATCGGAATCAACATTTCCTTATGACAGACAAACAACAGTACACACACTAGTATCAAACCTGTTTACAAGAACACTATAATTATATTAAAAAGTAATATAAACTGTACATTTACATGTGAATTAGGTAGGTAGGATGTTGAACTTTGAAAATAGCAAATTCTAACAGTCTGAGCATTTTTGAATAGTAAAAATGGGTCCGGTATTAAGAATGTTTGTATGTGCATGGGTGCAGACAGTCAGTCCACAGCATGTTGTCTAAATCTTTGAGCCTTAAGAGGATGGAGCATGTAAGCCATATTCAAATGTGTTTTCCACCCAATTGAAAGAAATGCAACATTGCAGTAAGATACACTCTTGTTTCCACCACAATGCACTTTTAAATGAATTTGAGGTTCTAGAACTCGAGACCAATAGAATACTGGAGAATATTCCAAGATCCAACTTGTGTTTCCTCCAAGAAAGGAAAGGAATGTTCCGACAGAGAGTTTCCCCATCTTTCTCTGCATCCTTTCCCGATCTTAAAGTATTCATTTTCTCAGTGATGAAAGTAATTTTGCCTGTGTTGTTTTAGACAACGCAAGATCTTGTCATGATTCCCAACAAGCACTGACCATTGTTTTTCACAGTCTGTCTGCCATGAAAAAAACTCAGCATTAGTTCTGTGAACTGTCTCTAACCTAAAACAATCATTAATCATCACCTGGAAGTAATATTAGAGACAGAGAGAGACAGAGAGAAGTCACCAAAGCATACCTACTGACAGACAGAGAGAATGGAATTTAGAACCCTGGGTTAGTCTCAGACTGTACTGTGATACAACATTTTTTTATGTAGGCTTTATAATATATATATTTTTTTACTTAACACTGTCTATTTTTTAACTAAACACAGTCTTATGTTTTAATAGAAACACAGTCTAACAACAAGCTGCCACTTGTTAAAGACAGGTCTTGCATCACATTCTGTTACTTCCTGTTTGAAAAAAAGAACAAGTGACATGGGACATGTGACTGTTGCTAACTCTTCTAGCCTGGTTCCAGAATCTGTTTGTGCTGCCTCACCAACCTTGACAGTACAGCTGTAGACATGGCAAACATGCCGTATTATTTGACAAGACTGTGCAAAGAAAGTCTTTAACAACAGCATGAGATCACGTTGGGTTCAGGTTTTCAATTCACCTGGTCTCTTCACTTCACAGACGAAAGGTCATATTTGATTTGCAAATGCTCTCCCAATGCAAATATTGCTACTGACCAAGGTTCATGCCCATTGTGTGACATAAAGTGTTACCTGTACAGCTTAACCAGCTAGTAGCTACTGTACTATGATTGCATGGAAATCCTGTCACTGTTCAATTGATGAGAGATTGATTTCCAAGAAACTTCTTTTGAGTGTCATTTATCACATTGTCGCCCAGTGTTACTGACCAAAAACAGAAGTTCTCACACAACTTTGTAAACGCTGCTTATCTTTATCAGTAGTTTGTATAACCTGCACTAATTCGTTAAAAGAGAAGCACTACCAGGATGTAGATTACATATATGTATCTATATTAGAGGACTCTTGAAACAAAAGCAAACCTTTGACACACTTTTAGTGGCCTCTTAATATTTGTTAAATAGAACAAGCCACTCAGGGAATCTCCCCTGACAGCATACGTTGTTCACATAATCTCTAGTGATTCTCTTTATGCTAAGTGATACACTAATAAGCTTCACTGCAGTGGAACATATCAATCATATTTTTTTTCAAAATGACTTTTTTACATCAACAGCTTTAAAAAAATTATTAAAAACCACAAAAAGCAATAAATAACAGGAAATTTATGTCCATCGGCATTTAAACACTTCCTAGTAGAGTTGGGACAGATAGGAGGAAACCCTGAGAGGAGCCAGACTCCGAGTAGTGGTCTGTCTTCCTATGGCTGTAACAGGAAAATATTGTGAGAGTACATTGCCTTTTTATTCAGGTGGCCAGCGAATCAATAAATACAGGTGGGCTGTGTATAGACTCGGTAGGCAGACTAGAGAAACCTCACCACCAGGTGGACAAGCAAGGACATGGACAAGCAAGGACATGGACGGCCAGGAGTTTTTAGGCCATGGTTCTAAGGCGGTGTCCGAAGACCAAAATATGTTCTATTAATAGTGAACACAAACATAATTGTTTTTAAAGTGATATTTAGAGGTTTTGTTAATGAAACCTTTTACCTTGCTTACTTTACTAGCATCAGACAAACTAACTGATACCAATTTTAGTTCTTTGATTTGAAACATTGTTTAAATGGAATTTAGTGATAGCACAACAGCTAACTACCACTAAAGCAATGACTGGAAGTCTACATGAACAACTCCAGCAGCAATATGCTCACTAGTTGAAGTCATGGTACTAATACTAGTTAGCATTGGCTTCCAAAAGTATAGTACTTTAGTACTGGATGCCAAGACATTACAAATGGGATCCACAAGTTCATTGGACACGGGGATGTAATTGAAAGCATTCCCATAATCCTGAACGAAACACTATCAATGACTTTTATTGTACGGGTACGACATTGTGACGTATGCTGTGCCTTACCTGGTGTTGTTAATATAAAGTATGTAATTGCTTACTGACATTGTAACTCATACGTATCAAAACACATAATTTCCATCCCCAACGCATCCACCTGCTACAGTAATCCATACCCGGTAGATCGTTAATGGGTCTAAGTAAACTTAGCTTCAGAGATCTATTTACAGAAGGCTTTGTTCCAGATACAAGCCATGCATGGCCTGTCGTGCTTTATCTATTATTTATTATTTTAACTTTGCCTGATCCTTGATCTGTTTAGTGTAGTCTTGCCAACAGGTTCACCAAAGTTAGCAAGAGAACGGCAACAGTTCTGGGATCGAACGTTATTTAACCAGTTGAGTGAAATATTTATATTTTATGATCGGGACAAGCTCTTGTTGTGTAAAGGATATAGTGAAGGAGCCTTGGTTACTCCTGCTGTTCCCTACTTATCACTTATGTAACTGTTTACTTCCCTTTAGAAGAGGTTATTAAGACATTTATAACCTTTGGTCATCTGAGCCTAACCTGTTTTCCATAGATTGGTTTGCCTGATATCAGTTATTTTTCTTTGAGTGGTCACATTGTTGTCGGTAAAGCTGTCAGTACGGATGTGTTTATATCAGCCTTGTAAAGCTGTCTGTCCCGTTTGCATTGACTTGTGATGCGCAATATACGTTTTCAGCTAGGCTATTAGGAACACTCTGTGTTAGTTTGTGTTTTGTTTGTGCAAAGTTATTTAAATGTTGTCTTATTTTCTCTATTTTTAGGCTTATATTCTAATCCAGAAACAGTTTATTATAGGACAAGCCACAAAAGTGCTGTAACCTTATTGTTTTGGTTTGTTTTATTATTTCATATTTGGTTTTGTTACAGTGAAACACTTGTTTGTCACATTTTCCTACGTGAATTAGCCAGCTAATAAAAAAAATAATTTACTAACAAAATGTACATTAGGCTGGTCGTTATTTATTATGACAATATACTATTATATATATATTTAGCACTTTTGAAGAATTTTTAGAGGTAGCTTAATGATGTTGGATTTTCCGGTACGTTTAATTATTTACTTGTTGGTTTTGCCTTATTTAACAGCCAGGTCCGTCCATCTTTGAAGAGGAAGATGGTACGTGACATTAGAGAGCAGGATCGTAATCCATCTGACACGAACAAGGTTACAGTCGCTCTCTAGTCTTTCCGAGAGAAGATGAAAGATTTAGTTACGCGGACGTCCGTTGCAATGTTTGAAATTGAAACCTCCAGATAGATTGCATCACGTTGATACAGAGATGTGAAAAGATCGAGATGACTTCACGAAGGCTAGAGAAATGTTTGAGAAAGTGCGCAGTGAATGGGGTGAATGACCATGAAGGTTTGGGGAACAAACCACTGTGGGAACACAGTGGCTCTTACCTCCCCAAAATTATTCCCCAAACCTTCAGTTCTTACTGCACCTTGTTGAAGAGCATTTTCATGCTTACCTAGACAGTGGACCTCCATTGTGCAGTGAGAAACAAATAACTGATAGAGAACCAGGTGCAGTGTTCAACAGGATTCAACAGTGTTCAACAGGATTCAACAGTGTTCAACAGATGCAATTCAAAACGATACTCAGGAGAACTGGAAAACTACCTGCTTCTTTGTTGAGCTTGTGCTCAAGACAGGTGGCTTCCCTCACTCCAGGCACCTCTAATCTGTTTAATCACTCAGCTTACCAGGCTGGCTGGACAGGACTTGGCTGGTGTAGGAATTATACAGCCTGTGCATATGGGTGTGAGAAGCCAGGGCAATGGACCGCACGTTCTCCTGATGGGCTTGTGAAATACACTTAAAGGTCAAATGGTTTGATGTTTGTATTTGCTATTATATTAGGATTCCCACTAGCTCTTGCTAAAGCCACAGTGACTCTTTAACCTAAGTTCATGCAAAATCTAAATCATTACATAATATTGAACACACAGTCAACAGTTCAAGGACAGAAATAGATGCATTTGTGTCTCTTCAGACGTAATTTTCCCCAAGCAAACTTTGTCACCATAATTGGTCGTCTCACTGGCCACTACTTTTAAACCTTTCCATCCTTGGTGATTAAAATGTAGCAATTTGATCTGGTACATAAAAGTGCAAGAGAACTACGTCAGTGTACTATATTTGATTTAATTTAATTGTGCTATTTGCTTACTAGCAACATGTATTGACCTTTTGGCAGATCTGGGTGATGCAGCTTTATGTTTCCCTCCCAAATTTACAAGGTATTTCTTAATACGTCATCTAGTTGATCTGGAATTCTTTCTTTTGAAATTGTGTCTATAGTCTGACAGAAGGAAGGAAGATACAAAATGTGTTTGAACTTTGCATTTTCCTCAGAAAATGCCATATCCACAATGCAGACATAGTTTTTATGCAAAGCTAGCCTTGTTACATCTAGCTTACTCTGTTTCTGAGTGCTGAAAGGTTAGGAAAATATAATTATCCCGTCAATGCATTCCCAGTCATGTAATTGTAGTTTAATAACCATTGTTATGTATTCAATAAAACTAACTCATATATACAGTTCAGTCAATACGTATTGGGAGAGCGAAAACAGTTTCCTATTTTTCCTATTATATGGGATTTAAAGTATTAGACAAATGGCTGTTCAGCTGTTTCGTTTGTGTGCTGTTGCACTGGTATGAACCAGTTCAAACAAAAGGACTGGAGATAATTCTACGTGTGGCATTGGCTTTTGTAGTCTGTAACGTTTGTCTCCACCTGAGGAGCAATAACACATGTTAGTGGAAGTAAAGCAGCCCAACAGGAATCTGGAGAGTTCTGGAACAAAATAATATGCCTGTTGACCAGTGAGACAATGATTAACATGTACCAGAGATGGAAAGAGGAACGTGTGGAGAAAGAAACAAACTCTATCTGTAAAGTGACTGTTATGTCTGTGGATGCCACAAGAACTGTCTCACTGGTCGTTAGGATTATTTGCCTGCCGTAAGCAGCAACAGGGTGAGCTAGGAAGTGTACGGAGACATAGTTTACTCAGGTTAAACCTTATGTCTATAAACTCCCTGGATAGTATTTCAACTTGCAAAAAGACAACAACCTCACACGTACCACTAAAGCATCCAGAGAGTTCTTCATGACCAAAAAGTGGACATTTCCTGACTCAAATCACCCAACCGAAATCTCGTTGAGCATGTGTTTTACTTGCTGAACGCTAAGATTCCCGGAAACCAACATGAAATGAAGATAGCTGCAGAATAGGCCTGGCAGAGCATCACCAGGGAAGAGACCCAAACCTTAGAAAGACATTCGTAACCAAAAACTAAATATGTCGACTTTTTTAAGTGTTTATTTGTTTTCTCACTTTTGAGAAAAATGGAGACTGTGAACAAAACGGTCTGTGATTTCTACACACTTACCGGTTTGTAGAACGCAAGTACACTCAAATTTAAGCTGCCTGTTTATCCTCTTTGTCGTATTCAAATCCAATATGCTGGAGGACAAAACATAACTTGTGTCAGTGTCTTGAGTGCTTATAACCTGCACTGTATCTGAGCTAAGTCTCGGTTACGAAATGTCAATATATTTTGGTGAACGTCTCTGATTCGCTATTGCAGTGGTTTACAGTCCAACCCTCACTTCAATGAACAATAATTCAGATATTATCCGATCACTTTTGTTACAAAGTATCCAACATTATATAGTGTAGGCTTTTAATCAATAAACAAAATAGGAAAGTCTCCTTGAACACTGTAGAAAAATTTCGCGTCAGAATGAGCACATATCTTCATCTCGGCCTGGCTTAGTTCTCACTCGAACTGTAGTTAATATTCAACTGCCATTGACATTTTAACAGAGGTCCCTCAAACAGTGACACTCCTACTAAGTCCAACTCTACTTTACCACAACAATCATGTTTGTATCGAGGGGTGTAGTGCATGGAAAGCCAAATGCAGAGCGTAAATCCAGTTTGTGGATATGTTAAGTCAAAACAAACACGACAAACGTATAACATATAACTGGTTTAAAGGAAAATGCGCTCACCAATGCGATTTATAAAATACAAACAACAGCTATACGGAACAAACACTCACCAGCGTAATTAACATAACGTTTACATGCGCTCACCAATGCGACTTATTAAATACAAATAGCTATACGGAAACAAACACTCACCAGCATAATCGACATAACGTTTAAACAAACAATACAGGGCAAAGAGGTGACATTCCCTAGTGACTTGAATATCACAACCCACTAAACTCGCCCTGTGGAACAAACCCTCACCCTACGTGACAAATCATCTCTCTCTATAGTCAGATTTTGCTTCTAAACATTTCTTTTTTTTTTGCTTCTCTGCCGTTTTACCTGACATGTATTTCCTAGACAAGAAAAGAGCTTTCAACAAGAATATCAAAAGACAACGTGGTACATAGTGGATATAAAAAGTCTACACACCCCTGAAAAAAATTCAGAAAGTTAAATCATGTGAGAACTTTTTCCACCTCCGATGTGACCTATAACGTGAACGATTCAATTGAAAAACAAACTGAAATCGTTGATGGAGAATAATATGTAAATTCTGAGTTGACCATGATAATAATTTCTCCCTGCTTATAGTTAAGACTGTGCCTTTTTTTATAAACCTATAGCGGGTTTCTCATCACTCAGACCAGTGCATTGTGTTGTATGGCAAGTTGTCCTTCTAATCTAAATCAACCTAACCTCTTGTCTCGCGGTGGCTGCATTACAGGAGCCCAGGAGGTGGCGCTGAGGAGTCCGTTTGCCTGCTGGTTTAGTTCCATGCTCTACTGCTTTGGAGGGGGCGTTCTCTCAGGCCTCATGATGGCAGAAGCCCCCATCGCCCCTCTGTCCAACAGCACCAACATTATCCTCGCCTCAGTCATCTGGTGAGTGCATCTCCCATTAGCTTCCAGAGGTCACAGGTCAGAGGGAGAATCACTGAAGCTCACTCGTGTCTTACAGCACAAGTGTCCTAGTGGCCTCCGCCGTTGGGTGTGCGTGGGGGGGAGGGAAGGGGGGAGGAGAGAGAAACAGAGTGAGTGATGGAGAAAGGGGAGGGAGAGAAGTGAGAAGTTAGAGACAATGATGTAGAAAGAGAGAGAGACAGAGAGAGAGACAGAGAGAGAGACAGAGAGACAGACAGACTTACTAACAGACAGACGTACTAACAGACAGACGTACTAACAGACAGACGTACTTACAGACAGACAAAGAGACAGACAGACAAAGAGACAGACAGACAGACAGACAGCCAGGTATCTCAGGACATCCTGTCATTAGGAGGGATGGGTAATGATTAGTACAAGTAGATTGGTGTTAATGAACCCAAACAAGGCATCGGACTTACTGAAAACCAGAGTCTAGACGTAATATTTAAGCTTATTATAAATGGCTTGTGTTACTAATTAAAACTTTTTCGGAGAGGATGAAATTCAAGCATGCTGGATAATTCAGACCAATATGCGTGAGACTAAATAAAAGACCATCTCCACCTTTCTTCGTTTTTACTGCCCTCTGCTGTTTGGAAGCCAACATATGCATAACATATGCATTTTTCAAACTGGGGCTCACCTTGATGTGAGACAAATCTGTGACCCACCCAAATCATGCATCAAATCAAGCACCCACCAAATTCACACGCAAAACAGCACCACACAAAGCTCCTATAAACAAGTGTTTTTTTTAACGGTTTGAGATGGGGGCAAAGTTTTTCAGCGATATAAAGGTCCAACTGTGACCGCAAAGCCATGCTCTGTTTCGTTGGCAAATGTGGTGGTACAAAACCTGAGCAGATATGCCTTTGTTTTTTTCATTCTCACAGGCAAAATAATGGGATACAAATGACTTGGCTTACAAGGCGTGGCACTCAGATGATAAATTGAACCACAGCCTCAGCTGAACGCACTGCTGCTTTGAAACAAGGCTATCAGACTTCCTCAAAATGGGAAAGGGGCCGGGAAATCAAGGTTCTTGTCGTTCGGCTGTAACCACCCACCCAGATAACCAGGCGTTATTCAAATATTTTATCTTACAATGAGTTGAAGTCGGAACAACCTTTCCAAAATAAGAGTCACCTAAAATAACCTGAATTAAGAAATATTCTGTATATGAAATATATTTAGGTAAGGCTACTCTGCACACCAGTGAAACTAAATAAATAAATAAAGATTTAGCAGGATATTTGTTTTCCGGGGCAACTTACAGGTGCAATGAAGGTTAGATTCCTTGCTCAAATTCACAACAATTGTTCGTTTTTTTCCTGGTTATTTTTGGAAAATGTAGCACACGGAATCGTACACCCAACTCCAAAACAATGTCTCCTTGAGCTTGTGGTAATGTTTTAAATACTGCCGGTTGAACTCAGCGTACATTATTTAAACATGGACATTTTAAGCAGATGTTATTATTGCATTCAGTTACCGTGTGCATTTCATTTGAAAACTCAGTGCTGTTTCATGACTGAATTAATGAACTATTAGCCAGTTAGTCAACCTTTAGCAGTGCTCTAGTCTGATAAGATTATATCTGCATCATGGAGCATGTTAAGACTAATCCCAGGTCAAATGCTGTAGAACCATGTTTAGCCCCAAACTGTCTGTATAGTAGTTTGTAAGCGGAGCCCAGACATGTGCAGCCAGGCTAGAACCCAATATCACTGAATTCTTGTTTATTTGAATCATTATTCGACTAGTATTATTTGATCTAGCGACTGGTCAGTAGCACTAACCACTAGGCCCAATTGCTCCAAAATAAATTGAAATATATAACACAATTCAGACAATCTGAGGAATTAATCAGGCCTTTCTGAGATGTTTTGTTCATATTCTATCTTCTCTAATCCTCCCATTATCCTGGTGTGTAGGCCGTAATATACTGCACACCCATGTGTAAATGTCAGTCATTACATTCTTCTCAGGCATCGATTAGTTTGGTTGTTCTCCAATGGGAGGTGGTTCTAATTTATATTCAGCTGTATGTTTCCCAGCTGCATATTTACAGGGTAATTCCTGTTGTGTTTGAGATGACGTGTCTAGTGAAACACCTCCCTCTAGTGGTAAAATAAAAAATGAAAACTCAAAATATTGCCATGGGATTAACGTTTAACTGAGATGTATGTCTGTCTGTCCAACTGTGTGTGTGTGTGTGTCTGTATGTCCAACTGTGTGTGTGTGTATGTCTGTCTGTCCAACTCTGTGTGTGTGTGTGTGTTCCCGTGTACACTCCTCCGTAGGTACCTGGTGTTCTATAGTCCTCAGGACGTGGTGTACTCCTGCACAGCCCTTTTCCCGCTGCGTCTCCTCCTCACAACCATGAAGGAGGTGACCCGTACCTGGAAGGTGCTGGGAGGTGTTACTCAGGCACACAGCAAGTACAAGGACGACCTGCTGGTGATGATCGCTGTAGGATGGGCCAAAGGTAGGGTATCACGCACACACACACACACACACGCACACACACACACACACACACACCACACGCACGCACACACCACACACACACACACACACACACGCTTACACACACAGAAACGCGCACACACGCACACAGACACACAGAAACGCGCACACACGCACACCCACACACAGGCACACAGACACACAGAAACGCGCACACACGCACACCCACACACAGGCACACAGAAGCCGTTAATGCTGTTGTGGGCCCTTTGTGAGATTTACGCCGTTTCGTGTCAATTTGGGGAAGAAAGCCTCGTCAGAAGACTGCTTTCAGAAATGTACTGGGTGTTTATACCGTCGCTATTGTGGTTTTTCATTTCCTGAGTATTTGGGCTCAGATATGTTTCTCGGCTTGACACTAATTGCGATTGTGAAAAATGATTGTGTTATTTTTCTGCGTGGTGCTGTGAATGGCAAGCAGGCCAGCCTTAAAGACATTCCCTTCGTAGTATTTATCAAGTCACAAACGAATAGAGCTCATGGATTTGACGTCTTTCTATACATCCCTAAGGTGCCGGTGGAGGGCTTATCAGCAACTTCGAACAGCTGGTACGAGGAGTCTGGAAGCCGGAGTCCAACGAGCTTCTGAAAATGACCTAGTGAGTTTCCCCTCTGACCTGTTCCATGATGTCGTGCACAGATCTGTGTAACTGGAGACTCACTGACTGACACATCTGCCCCTGGCCTGCTGCCTGCTCTGACACGGAGGAGAGAGAGGAGGGTGGGCGAGAGGAGATCATGAAGGCACAGTTGCCGGTTTCTGCGACTCCTGACGTTAAACCTTTGTGTTTGTGCAGCCCCACTAAGATCTCCCTGATCGGAGCGGTTCTGTTTGCCCTGCAGCAGAACCAGTACCTGCCTATCCAGAGGCATCACCTCATGCTTCTGTACACCATCTTCATCGTCGTCAACAAGGTCAGTCACCGTTCCTAACTCCTGACCCCTACCCTGACCCATACCCTGACCCCTACCCTGACCCCTACCCTGACCCATACCCTGACCCCTACCCTGACCCCTACCCTGACCCCTACCCTGACCCCTACCCTGACCCATACCCTGACCCATACCCTGACCCCTACCCTGACCCCTACCCTGACCCATACCCTGACCCATACCCTGACCCATACCCTGACCCCTACCCTGACCCCTACCCTGACCCATACCCTGACCCATACCCTGACCCATACCCTGACCCCTACCCTGACCCATACCCTGACCCATACCCTGACCCCTACCCTGACCCCTACCCTGACCCCTACCCTGACCCCTACCCTGACCCCTACCCTGACCCATACCCTGACCCCTACCCTGACCCCTACCCTGACCCCTACCCTGACCCATACCCGGACCCACCCCTACCCTGACCCCTACCCTGACCCCTACCCTGACCCCTACCCTGACCCCTACCCTGACCCCTACCCTGACCCCTACCCTGACCCCTACCCTGACCCCTACCCTGACCCCTACCCTGACCCATACCCTGACCCCTACCCTGACCCATACCCTGACCCCTACCCTGACCCCTACCCTGACCCATACCCTGACCCATACCCTGACCCCTACCCTGACCCATACCCTGACCCCTACCCTGACCCCTACCCTGACCCCTACCCTGACCCATACCCTGACCCATACCCTGACCCATACCCTGACCCATACCCTGACCCCTACCCTGACCCCTACCCTGACCCCTACCCTGACCCCTCCAATGCTACTCTACACAATATCCACTGTCGTCAACAAACCAAACAGAAAATAAATAATATGAATGTGAAATACGTGCGAGATATAGCAAATAGAGCAGGTTTTCCAGACACATCTAGTCTAATTCCAGATCTGTTTGTGCTAAATATCTGACACATATGGTCACTGTGAACATAATAAACATTGGACCAAGATAAGTCCAAATTAAACCGTGCACATGGAGTTGATATACATGCTCTAGAGTATCTCTGAAAAAGCTTCTCAGTCCATAAATTGGCTTTGGATTTGGGAATTCTCGTTATGGGTAGTGACACGACATTGCATGTTCTGTCTCACAGTAATACATAGCAGTGAGTTAAAAAATACCACCGTCCCATCTGTCCGCTGCTTTCTTATCAGTGAACTGTTAGTTCCTCCTCTCTGCGCTCTTAGGGCTGAGGAATTTCAAGCACATTCTTGAATTCCATTGTGGCAACATGCATCACTGCGTGCCTGGCTTAGCACTTCAAACTGGGCCAGACGGACCTGCAAGGGCGGCCCAGGTTAGTGCAGTGGTCCAAGATGCTCGTTTGTAGCACCATGCTGACCACTGCAGTATAGGTTTGAACATCGACTTGGGCACCTGCAAAGCTAATTAAGGTCTTCAGGTGACAGTACGCATGCATGCAAACCAGCAGGTTGGATTAAAGCATGACCCAGAAGACTAGGAAGAAGGCTTGTCTCTGTCTTCAACTCTACCAGTCCGTTTGGCAGTTTTTGCCATGGAACGCGGCCAGAGAAACTAAAAACAATTGTTATGAGAGAAGCGTTTTTCTTGAAAAATTTCAAGTAGTAACTGCCTGACTCGCTTGTTCGTGTTCGTGCTCCACAACGTTAGCGGAGTACAATGTAGCGCCTAATCCAGGCACTTAGCATTTTCTTTCTAGACTGCTGCAACTCACAGTTGGTAGCGCTTATCCTGAATGCTGCTCCACCGGCCCCCAGTTGAAGCTCACACCCACTATGAACCATTTACCATATGTTCCTCCCTACTAGCAGTGACTTTGATGATAGCTTCTCTATCGAGTACAACTGTGATATGTGGTTATCACAAATGGCTTGATTAAAACGCACTTGTTTTAAGTGGCTCCGGTTAAGTTCGGTAAACTGTGAAGGTGTGCACTTAATATATTGATTTGGGTTACCTCAGGACTCTTTCCCATGACAGGAGGATGTTTTCGTCATTTTCACCTGGTTGCATCATACTTTCGGCTTTCGCCCTCCTCCTAATTGGCAGGTCTCCAAATGTTCCCCATGATTTCTTCTAACCACATGTTCTTAGAACTCTCTATGCTTTCAGTCTTTGAGTTCAGGCGTCACTTCAATGGGAAGTTGCATTTAATCAGGTGAATCTGATATCTGCAACCGCTATTACTCGCTCTGTAGTCAGTAATCTTCGCAGTAGCACGTTCCCCCTTCGTTACAACCGATTCCATGTTCTCCTGTTTTTTTCCTCTCCACTAGACGCGGATGATGCTGACCGGCTCGTCGGCCTCCCCGTTCGCTCCGATCGAATCTCTCGTGTACCGCACGTTGTTCTCTGGGCCGGCGACGCCCTCGTACGCCGCCCTCACCTCAGGGACCAAGAATCCGGCGGTGAAGAAGTGGTCCGCGGACTGCTCCGTTAAGAAGAGCCCCAAAGGGATCCCCGCGAGCCTGAACGGAGCTGCGGCCTCTGAGACCAAAGACCCAGGGTCACTGGACAATACAGCGGCGCACCACAGGGGGAAGAGCTCCCCCAGGAAGGCCAAAGAGCAGCCGGATACGGACACCAGTTCAGAGGGCACCAAGAAGAGCGAATAGGCCCCAGTCACTGTCCTGTGCATAAATAAAATCAATAGCTCTGACTGACGCAATTTGACTGGTGAAGACCTGGGTACAGTTTAATTTCATTTGGTTGCTATGGTTTTCTTGTCCATCTGGGCTATGCCAACCTACAGTATCCTGTGATACTGTCATCCAGTGTAGGTTTCTGCCCTCCTTGGTCTAAACCCTTTCTGCAGATATGCAAGCAATACGGTGAAGTTTCATCATACTTAGTTTACACCTCTCCATTTTTGTTTAGATCTTCTGAAGTCAAGGATTACGGCCAAGTGGGGGGAAATTGAGGCCAGCTGAATGAGTGGAAACAGAATCTGTGCTGGTTTGAATATGTTATAAAGTTAATGTAGCTCTGTTTAACTTTTTTCAAAGCTTGATAATCTTTTTCTAAGTCTGCGTTGATGCATCCTGTTTTTCTAAGGGGTTTGGGGGAAAGAAACGGTTTATTCTGCTGACCTATGAATGTCGAACACTGTTGAAAATATTTTTATATAATATATTCTTGTTTACTGACCTGTACATTTTTTTCTCTGAAATGCGTTAATATTTTACATACAGAGTTTATACAATTACTCAGATGTAAATACAATTGAATGTATACATTTCTAAATTGCTTTTTCTGCACTTTTCTAAACACACCGTCTCGTTTGTGAATGCCTCAAATTCTAACGTGTGATAAAAAACTTGGGAAAAATGTTTAGTTGTTTATCTTTTATTCATTGGTAGAAATACACACGGCAACATTTTAATTTGACCTGAAGATTTTTTTCAACCTGCTTTTCTCATTCAATGTAGTTAGGGGCGCTTTATTAAGTAGTGTACAGTATTGCAGCCCCCAACAGTAGTTAACTAACATTAATTTTCCTAATGTCTGAAGTCTTGGAACAGGGGAAACGAACACTGATCTCATGCGTAACCAGTCTTCTAACGGTAAAATGAAGAGCCAGTGAAACATTGCATCACTCTCGCATCAGAACTTGATTGATACCTCACCCACTTTCAACAACCCCAGAAAAATCAAATCCTGAAATCTTTAAAGTTCACAAAATAACCTCCGATAGTTTGGAAAGGAATCCCACGGGGGAACTAATTTAGAAGAGAGTTGGTGTTCAAAGAGTTGGTGTGAAGAAGCCTTGTTGAAGATAACGGATATCTGTCTGTAGTGCCCACAGTCACCACCTCCGCATGTCAATTAGGGTGCTATATGTACCTGTGTGTGTGTGTGTGCGTGCGCCTGTGTGTGTGTGTGTGCGTATCTGCGTGAGTGTGTTTGTGCATTTGACCCAGGGAATTCAAAGTCCTGGTTAGTTAGTCACATTTCTTCCTTTCTCTACCTCTCATATGATTTGGTGGATGACAGCTCCACTCAGAGTGAAGTGATTGCTTCTGGACTATTCCTTTAACGAGGTCCTGCCTCCACCTCTGTACTCGTTGCTTGGCCTCCAGTGAAAGGGCCCTGGCCGGGGTCATGGGTTAAGCCAAGGGCACGGTGTGCTATGTGTTAGGACTGTCAGGTTGTCTAACTGTGTCCAACACAGAGAAGAGATTAAGCTGGTATGGCAGATCAGTTAAATACAGAGGTCTTGTCCTAAATGGCTACCTTCCAGTGCACTAGATTTGATCAGGCCCCCTAGGGTAGTCTAAAGTAGTGCTCTGGAGAATAGGCTTAGCTTTAGACAGCTGTTAAGGTTGAACGAACAATAGAGCATAGATATCAGGGAATATTCCCAACTCATCTCCTGCAACTACTTCTGTCCGTTACACAGGTCTCACAGGTGAAGCGAAAAATGTTGATCTCTTAACAACGTGTTGGATGCAGGAGTAATGGTCAGTTGTAACGGCCAAGGTTTGTGGGGTGCTCCTGGTCAGCAGTGATGAGTAGCTACCAACATTTGTCTAAGGAAGGACAAAACACTGGGGAGAACAATTATTTGATACACTGGCGATTTTGCAGTTTTTCCCACTTACAAAGCATGTAGGACTCTGTAGTTTTTACTCTTCAACTCTACAGCAAAAATCCAGAAAATCACATTGTATGATTTAAAAAAAAATGTTTTGCAGTTTATTGCATGACATAAGTATTTTATCACCAACCAGTAATTCCGGCTCTCACAGACCTGTTAGTCTTTCTTTTGGAAGCCCTCCTGTTCTTCACTCTTTACCTGTATTAACAGTCTTCAGTGTTGTCACATGAAAAGATACGATCAAATATTTTCCAAAATGTGAGGTGTGTACTCACTTTTGTGAGATACGGTATATACCGGTAGTTCTGTTATTAGGTGTTTTCCCAGCAATTGATTATACAGTCTTTAATATGTATTTACATGGAGCATGCTGTTGTTTGGTTTATTACTGTACATCAGTGTTTGCCGATTATAGTTATGTGATATCATAGAATACAATACTGCTGTCAAGGGCAGGTGTCCAAATTGTTGTTCTTTGGTAAAGCCTTATCATCAACCATGTCCATTGTGTTCCACAGAGCTGCAAGAGTTGTGACCCATTTCTTGTTGGGTTTCTTGTTACACACAGGTCAGGATATTTTATGGCTTTGGCATTAAGGTCTCTGCAGACTAATAAATATCCGTAGACCAGGAAAATACTGACCTCTCCATCTAGATCAGAGGACTGTCTTCATATAAGTGTGTAGACTATATTTTTGGGGATCTACTGTACATGTTGGTAGCGCATGGGTGACATTGATTAACATATTGTATTAGTTATATTTATATATATATATATATATACACAGTGCATATAGTATACTAATATATATGCATATTAGTTATATATATATAGGTGTGGTTTAGGTCTGCTTTACTCTAAATCACCTTGTGGCTTCCCTCTCTGTTTGGCTCCTGGTAGTTTATGTACTGGATTACCAGCTGCCTCTATAACCAAAAGATAACCAGTTTAATCGGTACTACACCACATTTGAAATAGGAAAACGACTGTGTGTCTCTTTAACTGAGAGATAATGGTGAAATCCTGGTTCTGGCTCAGAGGCAGGTGACCTTAGACTTTGAATACTCCAGATTGAGATAGTGGCATCTTTGTGTTTCGTGAAGTGTCTAGTGTTGTACATGACGTGGTTTGGCCTTAACCCAGTCTACTGAGCCTACTGAACATCTGACATGCCATTGGCTTGGGCTTGTTTAGAGGCGGAGTTAGACAGTTTGCCTGCTGACTGGATGGGTTTGGGTTGAAGACATTGTGTGATTATAAGTCCTTCCAATGTCTGTGTGGTGTAGGTGGGGCCTGTTGCCATGTATAGCTGGTCATTAGTGAAGCTGTTCACGTGGGGAGGTGGGCAGAGCAAATGGTTCGCTTATGATGCAGCCTCTGTAAATGCTTGTGTTTATCTTCTGAATAGTAGCGGGTGGGTGTCCGTTTGTGGTAGCAGGGAGGTCATTAACTCACTTTTGAGCATGCAAATGTTTTGTTGCTGTTCTGAGGTCAGCTGTACTGTTCAGGTTGGCTGTGCTGAGGTTGGCTGTTCTGTTCAGGTTGGCTGTTCTGTCTCCAGCACCATCCAGTTCCGATAGTGCTGGAGACAGAACAGCCAACCTGAACATCTACCTAAATCCCCAAAGAAGCAAAATGTTCTATAAAATAACTTTTTAGGCTAAACATTCTAGGGTCATCCAAAGAAAATAGCCTACTTTCTATACTTTAATATTTGTATATTGTGCCAACCTTCCATTATAAATAACATATACAGGTCAGCTGCACATACGTAATGTATATTTAAATGACACGTGCCACAGTTACTATGAAACAACATAGTGGAATGACCTAATGTAGGAGATCTAGTCCTGTGTTCAAAATAACCAATGGACAGGTGAAGAAACTGTTAGTGATTCCAATCACATGCCGACAAGATTGAAAAAACTAATTGTGTTTCCCTTAACCTCAGGATGCTCTGGATATGAGCATCGAAAATAATAAAAAAATGTACAACTACCGGATAACAGATAACAAATGGTTCCCAAGCCAATAAAACCCTTTTGAATTAGATTGATGGAGGTAGGAAATATGCCAAAGACACACTAAAATGCAATTTACAAGCATCCGTGCATCTAGTTTATGGTTGACACGTCAACTGTCAAAGCACTGGAATACATCCACCTTAAAAGTACGACTTCTCAAATGGCAACTTCCCAAACGGTTACGAACGTAGCATAATACAATCATTGGTTGCTGGTTCTCTAACCCCCCCCCCTTTCAAGTTCCACTTTAAAGCCCAGATTCGATATGTGGGAGCTATTTAGCCTGGGGACAAGGCGATGTCCTTAGTTAACCGTCGCTGTAGAAGCACATGCAGGTGCAGGCATCGTCCACCGGGGGGCGCTGAGTTTTTCTCATTGTCTAGCCAGAAGAGAGCCGAGAGGCAGCTTAGAGGAAGACAGGGGGGAGAAGGGAGGGTTTTGGTAGGCTGGCCGGCTGGGGACCCCTCTCCCTCAGAGGGAATGGTAGCTGCCCACAGCCACAGTCACCGAGTGGCACGTCCTTAACAAAGGCAGACAGAGTCTATCAAAACGACACAAAGAGACCTCAGCCCCGACACACGCACACACACACACACACACATGCACACCCCCGCGAACCCCACCAGCGACCAACCAAACAGCCAGACAAAGACTTCCAGATGGATGCTACACACAAACACACACCATCACTCCATTACTGTACACAGGTTCACACAAACTCTCCCTGTACACAGGTTCACACAAACTCTCCCTGTACACAGGTTCACACAAACTCTCCCTGTACACAGGTTCACACAAACTCTCCCTGTACACAGCCTTGAGATTAGATGGCCGTTTCTTTGGAGAAATACCCTGGCTAGATGGGATCCAGTATTCCCTTCACAAATGGATGATCTCTGGCCTGAGTGCTCCTGTATGGCATCGGTTTTCTGCACCCTGGTTGATGTTACGGTTGAAATTGTTCCCCATCACCTGGAGACGGACACTGGTCACAATTCTGAGGGGCTTTTCTCGTCTGTCCTCTGCACTGCGTCAGTCTGCCCGGTGAAAGACTTAAGCCTATCTAAGTCTACAGTCCAGTAATGCTTACCATGCCCTTCAGCTGTAATGAGAACAAAGGACTGTGCAGTACATGGAGCATAGGTAGAGAGAGATAGAGAAACACAGAGATGGACTGACACAGAGATATCGAGATACAGACAGAGGGGCTGACACAGAGATATCAAGAGACAGACAGAGGGACTGACACAGAGATATCAAGAGACAGACAGAGGGACTGACACAGAGATATCAAGAGACAGACAGAGGGACTGACACAGAGATATCAAGAGACAGACAGAGGGACTGGCACAGAGATATCAAGAGACAGACAGAGGGACTGGCACAGAGAAATCAAGAGACAGACAGAGGGACTGGCACAGAGAAATCAAGATACAGACATAAGGACTGACACAGAGATATCAAGAGACAGACAGAGAGAAGGACCGACACAGAGATATCAAGAGACAGACATAAGGACTGACACAGAGATATCAAGAGACAGACAGAGAGAAGGACCGACACAGTAAAATATCAAGAGACAGACAGAGGGACTGACACAGAGATATCAACAGACAGACAGAGAGAAGGACCGATACAGAGATATCAAGAGACAGACAGAGAGAAGGACCGACACAGAGATATCAAGAGACAGACAGAGAGACTGACACTGTGATATCAAGAGACAGACAGAGGGACTGACTCAGAGATATCAACAGACAGACAGAGGGACTGACACAGAGATATCAAGAGACAGACAGAGATACTAACACAGAGATATCAAGAGACAGACAGAGAGAAGGACCGACACAGTAAAATATCAAGAGACAGACAGAGGGACTGACACAGAGATATCAAGAGACAGACAGAGAGAAGGACCGACACAGAGATATCAAGAGACAGACAGAGAGACTGACACTGTGATATCAAGAGACAGACAGAGATACTAACACAGAGATATCAAGAGACAGACAGAGAGAAGGACTGACACACAGACATCTTTTGTCAGGCTCAAAAACGGGTAAACACCAACATGGCTGATGTTACCAAGCTGCAGCCAGATCTGCTAACAAAATGGGTTGGCAGAGCATGAGAGAGCGTGACCATGAGCCAGCGAGGAACGGAGTAATCAAAGGACAGGCGAGAGAGAGAAGGAGAAGGGAGAACAAGAGAGGGAAAGGGATAGAGAGAGGAGAGAAGGAGAGAGAAGGAGAGAGAAGGAACGAGGAGTAAGAGATAAAGACAGGGTTCAAGGTTTTCAGCACGCTGGTGTCACGGCAGGGCCATCATCATGACAGAGCAGCAATGACACACGCTACATCTTTTCAGACAGAGGGAGGGAGAGAGGGAGAGAGAGAGAGAGAGAGAGAGAGAGAGAGAGAATGAAGGAGAGAGAGGAAGAGGGAAAGAAAAGAAGAGAGCGCTGCACCTCTGAATGCCAAAGCAACCCGCTGTCTGTACTCTGAGCTCAGGCTATTCAAGATCTGACTTGTATAGAATCAACAGCTGCAAGGAGAATGTGGAGAAAAAAACAGAGCTTGGTCCTGGAGCTGCTCTTTGGACTCGAAAACGAGGTCTCCGTACCAACTGAACCCTGAACTATTATTATGAGGAGCCATGAGGCCAGACGCAGATTGCACTGACCTGCCTCACTCACGGCCTTTAATCTGCGGTTCTAGTTCTTCTAAAGTGTGGCGTCCCAGTAATGTGAATCTGTAGTTAGCTCGGTTTATCTTGTCAGATCAAGGTGTGTTTCGCCCTGAGAGCACACAGGGCTTCTAAAGCACAGACCGGATCTATTCAGACGAACTAGGTAGGTACACCCTTCCCTCCGCCTGCCATTCTCCTTCTCTTTTATTTGAGGTGAGCAGATGGTGGATGTTCTAATTTGACACTCCTCTCAATCTGGGTGCTTTTCATCAAGTCCTACAAAGCCATTGTAGCAGAACCGAAACAGGACCAGGCTGGACCAGGAGACGCAGCCATTGGA
The DNA here is from genome assembly GCA_029465975.1 of Dallia pectoralis. Classification (NCBI taxonomy): domain Eukaryota; kingdom Metazoa; phylum Chordata; class Actinopteri; order Esociformes; family Umbridae; genus Dallia; species Dallia pectoralis. The sequence continues at coordinate 3,310,980 of CM055760.1, read as the reverse complement.
TGAAACATTCACCAGTAACTCCGCACAGCACAGTGCCATGTTTTCTTTATGCAGCTGATTCCTTCTGTGACTTGGCGTGTTCCTCACACTCGTGTCAGTCAGTTAGTCCGACTCAGTTAGTCCGACTGCCTGTTTTTTTATATCTCTTCTCTTTGATTCTTATCTCTTCCTTTCTTCCCATCTTCTTCTTTTCTTATGTTTCCCTCGCTATTCCTGATGGAAGCATGAACCAAATTGTCACTTGTGTACTTACTCCATCCTCCTCAGTGGCCCTCCTGTATGCAAAGCAAATGACACGGTTGGACAGAATCTCTCCCTAACTCCCAAAGACACAGTCACAGGATCTGAGGAGTGTTTGCAACCCGCCCATTTCCCCTTATTACCATTTGTTTGCATTGACAAAACAAGTAAAAATAAATAAAGAAATACAAATTACTATTTTCTGTGTCGTAACAATGGGCAAATTGGTAATGTATGATTTTCACATTCGAGTTTTGTTACACTTTTACCTTCGGAACCGATCACAAAAAATTCGATATTTTGCCAAATACGCAGGCTTACCGATGTTCGATATGCACAATGTGCTGTTCTATGTGATTGGTGGGAAATATTTGTTTCTAATGTTGACAGACATTTTGCCGGAGGTTAGAACGTGCAGCTCGGTCTCCACATCAGTTTATGGGCAGTGTGCACATACCCTGTTTTATCTTTGGATCTTGGTCTGCCTTTGGCGGCATCTTCTCAGTAGCAAAGCCCTGCTCACAGACTGTATTCAAGGTTTTACCACTGTGTACGCTCTAGGGAAAGGTTGCCTTCCATTTTGTGTTTTGTGGTTGTTTCTCTCGTGTCAATTAGTTATATTTTAGTTTTTTTTATTCGTTTAGTCTAATTGTGATTTGTTTCCTTGTCTCCATCTCTCTCTGTCTCTCCCACTCTGTCTCACTCTCCACCTCACAAAGACAGGCGGCAGATCCAGGGTGTCCCACCAGTTCCTCTCTCCCTCTCCTCGCCTCCTATCCCCTTGAACGAAGGGACAAGAGTGGGATCGATCATTAGTATTCTAGTAGGAGGTCCAGGGCCTGGGCCAGACATCTAAGCGGAGCAGCCGTAGCAGATAAAGAAGAAGCCATTAATCCAAGAGAAGATTACCAGCACTGATACTTTATCCAGCAGCAATACAGCAACACAACTAGACTTATTCCATTTACAACAATGCCTTCACATGAGAAGGAAAGGGAAAGCGAGAGTGAAGCAGAGAGCTCACCTCATAGTATACAGAAAAAGGAGAAGCTGGGTCTGGACACAGACTGCTAACACCCATAAATTGGTTCGCTCATTTGCATTTCCTTTGACGGGCAGGGGCAGGGCGGATGTGTGTGTGTGTGTGTGTGTGCCCGCGTAGGTGCGTGTGCGTAAGCGTGTGTGTGATGTTTTAATTTAGATTTATATTCAGGATGGGTTCCTTCCTACCACTGGTACAGCCACAGATGTCCTCTCTGTGATGTGTACAATCAGAATGTGTGTCTGCGACACAAAGGACAGCAGCTGTCTGGTTTTGACGCACCACGCTGTGTGTGTCTTCCAGTCTAACATCTCACGTCTTGAATACACTGATTTGTCTAATCTTGATGCGTCGCTTCACTCCACTGTGTGTGTGTGTGTGTGTGTGCGTGCGTGCGCGTGCACGCGTGTGTGTGTGCGTGCGTTTCTGTGTGTGCGTGTGCGTGCATGCGCGCGTGAGTGTGTGCTTGTGTATAAATGTACATAACGCCAATGTATGTTTATAACAGTCACATGTATGAATGCTCTATTCTTCGTCTGAAGCTTTAGGTTGTGCATCCTTCGCCAACCGATCGCGGCTATATCCTCACCGGCGCTGCAATCAAGTCGGCGTTCAGAATCTTCCCGGGCGAAATTGTACCCCGTCTCCGGGGACTATCAGTGTCACTTCTGATAAGACGATTCAGGTTAGCCCTGGGAGCACGATGCATTGTAATAATCACATCAAATGAGCTTCTGAGGAAACAATGAGGGCGGAGACAGATAGAACAATGGCCCGGCAACAGATGCACAATTAGATAACACTTACAAGGAAATTCTCAGGATAAATCCCTTGCCTCTGAGGACTTAGGTACCCGGCGTCTTCAAAATGATTCACCAGGGGGAACAGAGATGGTGGATTTACTCACACAAAGACTTTAGAGACCATAGGAGGTGCTATTAAATAGAGAAACAGTCTATAAGAGAGATATACGGAGAGAAAGAATGAGAGTAAGAGACAGATGACAGGAGAGACTGGAGAAAAAGACAGGGGGACACGAGGACACAGGTAGAGAGGAACCATGGACTGTATTTCACAAGTCCTGAAGAAAACTCAAACCTTCAGACTTGGCAGATAGTGTTACCATGAGAACAGCACCTATCAAGTGTGCGTAAAGACAGCGAGGAAGACAGAGAGACCAGACGTGCTCCAGCAACCATCATCTACACTCATACTACAGCTTACTAAGCCCCAGCCCTAACCCCAGTTTCCAGCCCTAACCCCAGTCTGCAGCCCTAACCCCAGTTACCAGCCCTAACCCCAGTTACCAGCCCTAACCCCAGTTACCAGCCCTAACCCCAGTTACCAGCCCTAACCCCAGTTACCAGCCCTAACCCCAGTTGTCAGCCCTAACCCCAGTCTGCAGCCCTAACCCCAGTTGTCAGCCCCCCAGTTACCAGCCCTAACCCCAGTTTCCAGCCCTAACCCCAGTTACCAGCCCTAACCCCAGTTTCCAGCCCTAACCCCAGTCTGCAGCCCTAACCCCAGTTACCAGCCCTAACCCCAGTTACCAGCCCTAACCCCAGTTTCCAGCCCTAACCCCAGTCTGCAGCCCTAACCCCAGTTACCAGCCCTAACCCCAGTTACCAGCCCTAACCCCAGTTACCAGCCCTAACCCCAGTTACCAGCCCTAACCCCAGTTACCAGCCCTAACCCCAGTTTCCAGCCCTAACCCCAGTTACCAGCCCTAACCCCAGTTACCAGCCCTAACCCCAGTTTCCAGCCCTAACCCCAGTTACCAGCCCTAACCCCAGTTGTCAGCCCTAAACCCAGTCTTCAAGCATGTCCTAAGAACAGTCTCTGCTTCCACTAATTCTTAACTACCTAATGTCAATCTAAATCTAAATCAATTCAGGTCATAAGAATTGGTTAAAAAATGAAAAAGGGGGGGCAGTTTTGAACTATGCCATAAAGGTGGTCTTACAACAATATAGGTTGTTCAGTGGAGGAACGATGTGTCTTATATCTCCTTTCAGTATAAAACAGAAAATGTTAAACATGAATCTCCTCCTTCACTTTTGGGACCATAGCACATCTGCATTTGGGTACATCACCTCTGACTGTGGTTTCAGAGGTTTAGTAATGGTTTTACTCTAAAGCGATCTAGTTTCTGACATCTCAAGGGAAGGAGATGGATTCGCTATCTGTCCGTGAGCTCACAATGAATTCAGCAGGCAATCAGAGCATCCTGAATGTGGATCATGAGTCATGGTGCTCTGGAGACCTCAGATCCCCAACACAGAGGCCCCGTCCACAACGGCACCATATTCCCTACATACGGTGCACTGCTTTCGACTTGAGCTCTACGGGCCTCGGTCAAAAGGAATGCACTACGAAAGGACTGGGGTGCTTTTTGAACCGACTGAGTGTCCTGAAACAATCATAGGTAGAGTCACTGTTGCCGGGGAGAATTAAGAAGATTGAAGCTGAAGTAATTCGGCTGATAGTGACAGACATTATAATTTGGACTGCTGAAGTACTTCTCAAGCTACTTCTCAAGAGCGTACGGCAATGCAGGTAGATTCTATGTAAAAAAAAAATATATATATTTGTTTTATTGTACATTTGAAACAAAAACCAAATCTTATCAAAAAAAGGTTGTTTGATTGCCAATTTGAATAAGACTCTTGCAACAGTGTATGCTATCCAGTGTAATCAAACTTTGATTTTAGCAATGTCAGAGGCTCATTTGGAGTCCTCATTCGAGGAGGCAGAAATCTCAATACTATATCTGAATGCTTGATGCAGCACTCGGCGTTCAAGCCTCATAGTCCGATTTTGATCTCATCAGAGCAGAAAATCTTTTTTCTCATGCGTTCAGGGTCCTTCAGGCAGCATGTCATATGGCTTTTACTTAGAGTGCCTCCCGTCTAGCCACTCCATCATGAAGGCCTGATTAGAGGAGTGCTGGAGAGATGGTCGTCCTTCTTGCAGGTTCTCACATCTCTGCAGAGAAACTCTTAAGTTTAAAGAAGTTCGCTTAAGCTGGTAACCAGGACAAGAAGGGTCTTGGTGAAGAAGGTGACCAAGAACCCAATGCCCGCTCTATCAAACTTAAGAGTTTCTCTGCAGATATAGAAGAACCTGCCTGAAGGACGACCATCTCTCCAGAAACGAGTTAAGTTCAAATGAATAGGTATTGGGCTTTTGGTCACTTCCCTCACCAAGACCATTTTTGTCCCATTGCCAAGTCTGACGGACATCTCTTGCAAACTTCTACAATTTCAGAACGATGAGGCCCACTTGGTTCTTGGGAACTTTCAATGCTTTCGTAGTCTTTTTAACTTTACCGAAAACATTTTTCGATAATCTATCCTGAGATGTAGATGATCTTGGACTTCATGGCTTTTTACTCTGACATGCACTGAAAAGTGTGAGACCTTGTACAGTCAAGCTTTAGAGCACTTTCAAAGATGATCAAAGAATGAATCTGATCAATTTGGAGCACAGAATCAATATAAAGCACAGAATCAAGACCAATTCAGATCAACTTAAAAGCCTGTCTGGTATTGAAATAGTACTGAGAAATGTAAAAATCTATAAAATATACAAAATTCCAATAATATGTTGGAGACCTGTGTAGGGATATTGCCATGAATGTGCCTAACTAATTTATAACTAATGTAATAACAACAGTATATGTTATTAGTCTTTTTTATTATTAGCAGAAAGACTAAGTACTTTGGTCAAATTGGGACCTTATTATATTTTATTAAAGGATGGTTATAAGCTGTCAAGTTTCCTTAAGATTTACAGGACTTCACCAGATGTGCTTTAGCAATACTTTTTTCAACAATGTAAACAGGTAAATATCTAACTTGTCATATTCTGAGGTGACATAAGCCACATTAACTAAAGATACATTCCACTGATTACTGATATGTGAACAAGTTGGGTTGACGAGTGAGCAATGATGTACGAGGTCAAATGACACTTCTCTTGTATGTTTCACAGATGTTAACAAAGGAGTTGACTAAAGTACATAGCCGGCTAACTCTAAGGCTGACAAACGTTGGTGTAGGCTTGTTCCTTAAATGTGCAAAACATACAGCTCCAGAATCAATAGATATCAGTCTCTCAGCAAGTTTTCATGGCAACAGCTTCTTTTGATCAGCTGTGCACATTGCAGCGGCTGGTGGGAGGAATTCATGAAAACTTACATTAGCTAGCTAGCTAGTTATTATCTCAGCAACGGTTTTGTTGGCATCTGTTTGAAAAGAAAGTTAGCGTTCACGTATACGCCCATCCTAAAAACGATTTACTTCAGAACTAGCGAGAATGAACATGAAAAAGGTTAAGAAAATGTGTATTTACTCCCCGGGATATTCGAGTAATAAGCAGCGTAATTTCCAACTCCGGTGACAACCGCCTCTGCTCTTTCCTGTTCAATCAGGTTGTCCCATTGAGGTCAAGGTAGCTCTTTTTCAAAAGAAGACCTGGTCAGGAGGACAGCTGAAATTGTATGCACGGTGAGCGCTGGGATGAGAAGTCATTAATCACAGATGAGACATCTCAAGGATTGTTTGGGTTTGTAAATACCTTGTGGTTTAGCAACGCTGACCCCGCAGACTAAGACCTTGTCATGTCAGATGTTTGAGACATTGAAGAGCTCTACTACTCTGCTCTTACAACACTTGAGATGCTCACTGTAGCCTAATTCCAGAATTATTTATGCTCTTATGCTTTGTTTGTCATTCCAGAGACGGTCGGATATCTGGAACCAGGCCGTGCTCGCCGTATTGTTCAATATTCTTGAGGTTTACGATCACTGGATAAGGTTGAATTTCGGTTGAGGTCTGCGAGAGAATTGTAAACATTTTGTGAAAGTATTTGTTTTTAACATATTTACAGTATCATGATTTCCCTAAAAGTAAAAAACGAGAAGAGCTCATGTAATTACTAAATATGTATCATGAGCGTGATGTCATTTACTCACCAGATAATCCAGCCATTTCACCTATTATGCACTTCCTGCTTAAAGCTCCCGTAATAATTCTTTACATTTTTCCAGCTGGAATGCATTTCTGGGTTCCTTAGAACATTTGAAAGGAATAGTATTCTCACATCGGGCCAAGGAGCAACTACGATAACTCTATGATGAAGGTTGAGGTTGCTTAGCTACGGTGTAGGGAAATGGCAAATAACTTATTTCTATTGACTGAGGTAGATGTAGCGTTGTCCTGTAACCCAAATGCAACCCTAACCCCTATGTGGGGCACTACTTTTGACCAGAGGTGTGTCCATTTGGGACAGCTCCAGATGCTAACAGCGTTCTGCGGACGAAAGCCTCCAATGAATGACAGCCATGTCTGCTTTTTGACAGGCTGGAGATAAGGAAGTGCCCTCAGGTATTAGATGTCATACCTTTTCACTGTGGAAAAGCGGTTAGAGAGAGTGAATACCTTTAGTGAGAACGAGAAAGAGAGATGTGGGGGTGAGATAGCGAGAGAGAGAGGGAGAGAATGAGAAGGAGGGGGGAGAATGGGAAGAGGTGAGGAAAGGGACCCTCAGTAGAATCAGAAGCACCTTTCTTTCCTTCCTCTTTTTTATGAAAAGAAAGATTGACAACAACAAAGCCAACCCCTCTCATTAAGTCTGAGGAAAAGCCAACGTCGCTGAGGACCACAGTATCAGCGGCAGATAAATAAACCCCTTCGCTCAGTCTCGAACCTGGCATTGAATTTACAATATCCATAATATAATTACTGGAGTCCTGGAATTGAAGGACACACACACACACGAACACATGTCTTAAAATATCCAGAGAAGCTAAAAACAATTCTAAATGGATTGGCATCTACCATTATCGTTAGTTACTGTATCTGACGGGTGACATGAAGACAAACGTCCTTTGTTCTGCTTCATTCCACAGAGTCTTGGTGCCAAACCGCCGGCGCCTGTGCTCGCCTGTGCTCGCCTGTGCCTGAACCCCATTTAACCCCCACCTGATGTTCTGTGAAGACCATGTAGATCTTTTAGTGTCATCTCATCCGGTATAGACGTTGGGGTTATAGCTGTGGACAGACACAGCGGTTTAAGGAAGGACACATTTGTAAATCTAATGGACTCTTCTGCCTCAAAAGTATGAGTGCAGAGAGAAGATATGAAGAGAAAGATGAAGGGAGATGATAGAAAAAATAAGTATGGACGCGTGATGGGGGCGATGGGAGAGAGGGAGGAGAAATAAATGCAAGGATGGAGGGACTGGGAGGGCGGAGAGAGTAAACGCAGAGAAGGATGAGTCAGCAGAACGCCAGGAATGAATCATTCATCATGGCCACTGGTGGTGGAGGCAGGTCCATCACGGTCTGATGGCACATCCTCTGCTTATTTCACAGCCGCTTGCCATCCCTGGGTCTGGGAGGGGTGGTACAGCCCCCGGGTGGTGGCTGTCCTCGGCCTGGTCGCGGGTGGGAGGGAGCTCGACAGCCAATGGATGGCCTTGCACGGCCTGGTGTGGGTTTGCGGGGAACCGCGAGGAGGCAGGAAGGACAGGAAGAGAAATGTGTAGATAAAGCAACAAGGACATTGAGTGTGGAGACCGAAAGATTCTCCTGAGTGGAATTTGTAGAGAAGAGCATTTATGCAGATTAGGCGGGGGGAAGTGACCCTACTGAGGGTCTACAGACGTAAACCTATGGTCACAGTGAGAAACTCCCTGACAGGTTAGTGCACTTTATGTCACGGAGGTGCAACAAAAGACAACAGTTGTAAATCATTCTGGTTTGCCCTCCGTTTTGGATCTGCCACTCAGGTGGTGGCAGTATTAATGCATAATTCATGATACATGATGATTTCCTCGTGGCTTTTGTTGGGTATTATGCCTTTGCATAAATCCCACTGTGTTTCTACAAAATTCCGACATTCATATTCATGGAACATATAAATATTCATGTCGAAACACCTTTGTAACATTTCTTAACATCTACATTTGATTTTTATTATCTCATTTGTGCGGTTCCCTATGGCGATTCCCTTCACATGGCGTCTTCGACAGTTACTGTTCAAGGCAAACGGGCGTCTAGTTTGTGGATTTCCTAGAGAATAGAAGTCACTTACCGCTGGTGTGCAACCTGAAACACTCCACAGGTCCCTTCGGAGTGTGGGGTGGGGGATGGACAGAGAGAATGAGTGGGTAAAAAGAAAGAACAGAGAGAGAGAGAGAGAGAGAGAGAGAGAGAGAGAGAGAGAGAGAAAAAACATGAGAAAGAAAGAGTGCAGCCCAGAGGGTAGAATGTAGAGGCATTGACCTCCTTCTCATTGTTAAACTGCACAAGAGCTTGTCTGGCTTGAGGCCTCCACAGGGTAGAGAATACATTAACTAAAGTAACATCCAACTGAACAACCTGCTAATCCAAGAGATAGACGGGAGTTTACTTTTATTCAAAACAATATCCTTTAGCTCCACCAGGAGTCCGGTCGAGTAACTCAACACTACCATGTTCATAGAGCGACACAGCGTGTGACCTGCAGAGTGTTGGGTAGTAGATGGTGATTCATGATTGGTGGAGAAAATAGAGAATAACAGTAAGGATGTGGGTTCACTGATCTGGGACCAGAGAACATGTGGTACGCTAACAGTATGGAGCACTAAGAGATCGCGGTACTGATCTGGGACCAGAGAACATGAGGTACGCTAACAGTAGGGAGCACTAAGAGATCGCGGTACTGATCTGGGACCAGAGAACATGAGGTACGCTAACAGTAGGGAGCACTAAGAGATCGCGGTACTGATCTGGGACCAGAGAACATCAGGTACGCTAACAGTAGGGAGCACTAAGAGATCACGGTACTGATCTGGGATCAGAGAACATGTGGTACGCTAACAGTAGGGAGCACTAAGAGATCACGGTACTGATCTGGGATCAGAGAACATGTGGTACGCTAACAGTAGGGAGCACTAAGAGATCACGGTACTGATCTGGGATCAGAGAACATGTGGTACGCTAACAGTAGGGAGCACTAAGAGATCACGGTACTGATCTGGGACCAGAGAACATGTGGTACGCTAACAGTATGGAGCACTAAGAGATCACGGTACTGATCTGGGACCAGAGAAAATGTGGTACGCTAACAGTAGGGAACACTAAGAGATCACGGTACTGATCTGGGACCAGAGAACATGTGGTACGCTAACAGTAGGGAGCACTAAGAGATCACGGTACTGATCTGGGACCAGAGAACATGTGTTACGCTAACAGTATGGAGCACTAAGAGATCACAGTACTGATCTGGGACCAGAGAACATGTGTTACGCTAACAGTAGGGAGCACTAAGATATCACAGTACTGATCTGGGACCCTGAGAACATGTGCCGTGTTTAGGAACGCTTTGAGGGAACAAGCAGCTCTGTTGACCTGAAATGCAGAAGGTTGCTCACCGAGATAATCTACTGTACCCTGTCAACGTGAACATGTTGTCGTCTGCCACAGAAAGAAGCTGTTGGACCAGTGAAAAGACGAACAGCCACAGAAGAGATAAAAACAATAACATTGCTTATTTGAAAATCTAAAGTCCAATAAATGGCCTTCAAACAATTATCCCGAAATTACTCGTACAATTTCTTGTACACTCGTAAATAAACACCACTCGTTTAAAATTGAGGCCGTTGTGTTTGTTTACACCAGAGGGTTGCGAGAACAGATGAAACGTGCCCCTCTGCATTTCGACTATAAATCCCGTCCATGATTACAATGATACAGTTGACAGCATCCAAGGTAACTGGCATTAGAGGGATATGATGGAGGAGGGGTTCACTGTGCTGTGCTTATCTCGACCCTCCAGTCTTTAGAACAGCTATAAAAGGCGTACGATGATAGGTCATTAAATTAGGCAGCCAAGGTCAAGGCCGTCTGAAGTCCTCGTAGCTCTATAAAGATTAATAGCCGATACAGGTACATTTCGTATGTCTCCCCTTGTTTACCGAGGTGGTACATTTTCCTCTCTGTGGTCGAGAACACCTGAGAAAATAAAAGACATACAGACGACAACGGGCTTTTGAGGTAAGCTCAAAATGGCACTCACATCTTTGGACCGGATACGTTTATTCTGTGCTGTTATCCACCAGAACAGACAAAAGACATAAGATATGTTTGACCAACTGTCTTTTACCTTCAAGTTCATGTTGGAGTCTGGTAAAATATTTTTTGCCGTTGGTGCATAGCACCAACGGCATAGCACCAACGGCATAGCACCAACAGCATAGCACCAACAGCATAGCACCAACAGCATAGCACCAACCGCATAGCACCAACGGCATAGCACCAACGGCATAGCACCAACGGCATAGCACCAACAGCATAGCACCAACAGCATAGCACCAACAGCATAGCACCAACAGCATAGCACCAACCGCATAGCACCAACAGCATAGCACCAACAGCATAGCACCAACAGCATAGCACCAACCGCATAGCACCAACCGCATAGCACCAACCGCATAGCACCAACCGCATAGCACCAACTGCAATGCCCATGAATTCTGCCATAGTTTATCTGCTTTTTTAGTGTTGATGCTCATAAGTACATTGTCTGCCGAAAGTACATACGTTTCCCCGTTGAACAGGCCCGGAAGACCCAGTTGTTACGTTGAACAGGCCCGAAAGACCCAGTTGTTACGTTTGGCACGAGGCAGGACACAACTGCAGAGGTAGGCTAGTACATTGAGAAATGTACCAAACCAAATACATTGGCAAATTTGGAAAAAAGACAGAGATGAGAGGAAACAGATGGACATGATTGAACTAATTGACAGAGGGAAAACAGGATGGAAAGACCATATAAGGGCATGTGGGACACCGAAGGACCAGGAGGGTAAGACAGAACAAGACCACAAACTGGCTTTATCTTAATTTGACTAGAGGTGTACGTTCACACTATGTTAGTGACCATTCACCAATTGCAAGTGCCAGAGATGTCCAAGTCCTTTTTGATTCAATTGTCTCTGTGGTTCGTGAAATGACGTTCTGCCTATTACAGAGAAAAGATCTGACTGACTTGCTATTTAAGTACCATACAAACATGTGTATAAAGCATGTCAGAAAAGCAAAGTCTTACTGGCCACACGAGTTCCTCCAAACCAACCTTGTCCAATCATGTCATTTTGGAACATGATTTTGGCACAGTGGCACGGTCACGCTAGAACAGCAAAGGGTTTTTCCCAAACTGCCACAAAGTTAGAAGCACCCAATTTTGTGTCTGATTGTACGCATCTGTCATCTGAACTCAATAGTTAGTAGGGGTTTTCGAATACTGATGTTCATAAAGCCTATTCGGTTTTAATATCTTAATTTCTTCCGCCCGTTTTATGTTTGTTATGTTTCACTATTTTTAATTTTGTTAATGAAATAATTACTGCTGTAATAGAGAGCACATTTCAGTAGAGAACTAGTTCTCAGTTTAATTTCCTTGTTGGATAATAGTGAATATATATATTTCGTAGGCTAGGTTGATTAAAGATAGAGTCAACAAGGCCATAGACTTCCAATGGTGCAGTTCTCAGTAAATAATCATTAAATACATTCTTTCATCTTTTCATGTAACCATTGCGTAATGTACTTTACAGTCCTGAAGTGCTGAACAACACAGTGTGAATGGAAGGCCTACAATGGAGCATTAACCTCTTCAGGGAGGTGCCCAGTCTGTCGCTGGTGGTCTTCTTCATGGACAGAAACCACCAGGTAGACCTGGGTGTTTCAAAAACAATTTATTAAAACCATTAGCCTGCAAGATAACAGATCTTAGCGCGGCTTCCTCTTAAAGTGTGGTTTTGTAAAGCAAATGTATCTCCTGTCTCATGTAAAAAAGATGTCTTGCAGAAATGTTTATTATTCAAATGTTGCTTTATTAATAACCAATACTTATATATATATACTTAACTAATATATACACATTTTTACAGACCGCCTAGTGAGCTGACTTCCTGAAAAGATTACTTCTATGTGGACGGCGATTATATGAAGAATGAACAAGGGATTCTTTCTGTTAGGGAAACATTTCTTAGGCAGGAGGTGCAGGACCAGTAGGGTCACTTTCCCCTCTGGTCTGTACATGTAAACCTATTGCCCCAGAGCAGTGAGTGGGACACTGCCCTCCATTAAGTGCAGTCTGTACATGTAAACCTATTGCCCCAGAGCAGTGAGTGGGACACTGCCCTCCATTAAGTGCAGTCTGTACATGTAAACCTATTGCCCCAGAGCAGTGAGTGGGACACTGCCCTCCATTAAGTGCAGTCTGTACATGTAAACCTATTGCCCCAGAGCAGTGAGTGGGACACTGCCCTCCATTAAGTGCAGTCTGTACATGTAAACCTATTGCCCCAGAGCAGTGAGTGGGACACTGCCCTCCATTAAGTGCAGTCTGTACATGTAAACCTATTGCCCCAGAGCAGTGAGTGGGATACTGCCCTCCATTAAGTGCAGTCCTTTAAATATGATGTAGGTCTTCACTCTCAGCCATCTGTGAGATCGCATGGCACTTAACTGAAGTGTAGGCATATCAACTTACCTTTTGGCACAGAGGTTGTAAACACTTAACTGGCTCTGCCTGGCTTTCAAGTTCTTCAAGATGGGTCTTTGACTGTGTGAACGTAGTCAAAGGTGTTGGTGCCATGCTAGTTATTATTGGGCGTGATTACCCACTAAGGGTTTGGCAAGAGATGATTTTCCCATTTACTTTAGTCACAGGAGACCAGGTACAGTAAAAGGGTTTCGATATCCAAGTTTCAAAATACCCGTTTTACATTAAACCTACCCATCATTCATGACGTGATAGTAGCCATTATTTCTACTGAACTGAACTGTAGTATATTTCTGTCGACACACACGTTTGTTTTTCCTTACTTGAAATCATGAAATCCATGTTCTCCATCCGTTAATTCCTAAACATATTCTTGATAGTAAGTGGAACCATAATCTAACCCTAAATTCAGTAACCTCACATTGAAAGTCAACCAGAGATGCTTAAACACTATGTCAAATTGGAAGTTCTTCACAAGATCTTTTCTAGAGGTGACCTGCTAAAAACCTTATGGGGAAATGATTAATTAGGTTTCACTATCTCTATCTGGACATCAGGTCCCCAGATGTACACAGAGGCATGGATCTCTCTATCTCTCTCACACACACAAATCAATATCAGCAGTACACCAGAATGTGGTCATGAAGACAGGACCATCTAACCACAGAACCACACTACGGCCACGGAGGGATCACGTTTTGTTTTTTCACCATTCCCCCAGCTCCAGTCAGCCAGTCTGCACACGGCACGTGGAATGACACTTTGACATTTAAATGAACAAAGAAGCGAATGATTGGATCACTGTGTGTCTGAGATGTTTGATCTTGAGAGCCCCAGCTCTACCTGGATGTAAGGGAGATTGCTCCTAGTTGAAAGAGCTGGAGAGGGATGGGGGGGAGAGGGGGACGACCAGAGGCTGGCTTACAGTGTGCCGTCAATTTGAGATTGTCTGTCTTTGACAGAAAAGATAATAATTCAGTATGCCTGTTGACTCACGGAGGCTCTACTTTATTGACTCAAAGCAACAGTGCACTCTATGACAATCTTTTATTCAATCTGCTTGTCAATTCATCTTCCGAGGTGCCCTATACTATGGCATTAGTGGTCAGATTTGAGATGGACTATACTTTTTATGCACCTCAAGACAGCTGTAGGTCTTTAGGAATTTTTAACATTTTAAAAGTTCAATTACAATGGACTCTTGTGATTAAATCACAGCTTTACAACATCTTTATTTCCTCTGATCGTTTTTTGGGATGGGACAGAAATGTATCACCTTAACTTCGTAACCACAGACCACTAGTAACACAGTTTTTACATATGGACTACTGGAACCATGTCCTGCGGTTCCAGATAAACTTATTTGTTTCAGATGGGGTCATGCGTGTGGAGAGGAAACCAGGTGAGGAGTACAAAGGCAAGTGTGTCTTGCCTAGAGTCAAGCATGGTGGTGGGAGTGTCATGGTCTGGGGCTGCATGAGTGCTGCTGGCACTGGGGAGCTACAGTTCATTGAGGGAACCATGAATGCCAACATGTACTGTGACATACTGAAGCAGAGGATGATCCCCTCCCTTCAGAGACTGGGCCACAGGGCAGTATTCCAACACACCTGCTCAGGGTAAAGGTGATGGACTGACCAAGAATGTCTCCAAACGTAACCCCTATAGAGGATCTGTGGGGCATCCTCAAACGGAAGGTGGAGGAGCGCAAGGTCTCTAACATCCACCAGCTCTGTGATGTGGAGGAAGTGGAAGAGGACTCCATGTCCAAAAGGGTTAAGGCAGTGCTGGAGAATAATGGTTGTCTCACAAACTATTGACACTTTGGGCCTAATTTGGACATTTTCACTTAGGGGTGTACTCACTTTTGTTGCCAGCGGTTCAGACATTAATGGCTGTGTGTTGAGTTATTTAGAGGGGACAGCAAATGTACACTGTTATACAAGCTGTAAACTCACAAATTCACATTGTAGCAAAGTGGCAAGATATAATCAAATAATTACAAAAATGTGAGTGGTGTACTCACTTTTGTGAGATACTGTATATGTATATTCACAAGAAATGTGATATGGCAAAGAACAGCTATTGAAATTTTGAAAATATACTGTAGCAGAACAGCACTAAAATGTAACAGAATTGACAGACTAATCCACAAGAAGAACGCACTGCCGTCTTTGACCTGAGGGAGAGGGGACGTCCTTTCCTCTCGTCACCTCCAGAGGAACGCTGCGTTGTCATTATTAGTGTTCGATGCCACAGACTTACATTATGACAGCAAGAGATTGGAAAAAATGATTGGGTAATCCAGGGAAATGACAAGAGCGATGGCTTCCATCTCAGGTAAACTTAGTTGAGGAGACGGATAGTTAATTGAAGTGTCACTCCGTTCTGGTTTTGAATGACATCTCATACAAATAATATCACTGTTTCTCTTGCCCCTAACACAGCTCTCTATAAATTGAATGGTTAGAGGTCATTCTGACTGGAACCTATTCTTGTATCTAGTCATGGGAGTGTCTGTCACCTACTTGAGAATATTACCACTGTTTTTAGGGAACATGAGGCACTGTACGTTTCATTTGCCAGCTGAAATAATTCTGGATCGCGTATTATCTTTTTTCAGTTTATTGTCATATATTGGCCATGAAGTGAGTAACTCTTTAAGTTAATCTGAGAACATGTCTAGCAACCGAAAACTGTTATTAATGGACAACATATTTTCCTGAGCCAGCAGCCGTAAGACGTTGCAAAGACGTTTTTCAGGTTGAAACATGGTTATCGTGAAATGCCGTAGAATGTGTTGTTTAAATACATTTAGCTCAGTAGACCTGTTTCAGGTACACACAGTCCTGAAAAGCTGGAACATCAACTTTATCCGTTAGGATCCAGTGAAGGTGGAATCATGGTCCGTCTCATGTGAAATCTGCTATGAGCTGGAGCTCTCTGTTAGAAACAATGTGAACAGGTCGTTTCCCTGTTATCGCACAAGACCTCTTGTAGTCTTTTCCTGGATGGCTGGAGACCTTCCAGACCATTTCTAGTTCCTCATATTCTATTAGTTTTTTTTTTAATTAATCTCTGCTCTGTTTACCCCCATGAGAAAAACCTACAGACGCCCCTCTAAAGAATTTCTCCTCAACCTTCACGCTTCTTTTGTTCCTGCATTTTGATTTCTCTCTGTGACAAGAGCACCAGATATGTTATTTCCTGCTTGAGAAGAAAGACAATCACAGAGGGATTCTGTTGGTTCCTCTCATGCGGGGAACGTTCCCTATCACCTCTCTGTCTTTGTCTCTCTCTGTGTGTGTCTCTCTCTCTCTCTCTCTCTCTCTCTGATGGCACTCCCCTAAATAATGAAATGCAGAAGTGACACATGGAGCAGTGAAAGCGAGAAGGACGATTCCCAGGTAGCAGATGTCAGTGAGAAACGCGATGGCAAAACAACGAGCAAGGTTATTACGTGGTGGCGCTACAGGCGCAAGCTTTTTTCTGTTGTCGCCGAGGGCTCCGGGAAGACCGGGAGGGAACGGGCGGGGGGGTTTGGGGGGCACTTTAATGTTTCGGTGAGCAGCGCAGAGGTAGACCGTTTTGAGGAACAAACACGAAAGAAACACGAATCCGTCCCTCTTGAGAAGAGCACAAAGAAACAGGAAGGCCTTGAGTTCGTTTTCAGATGAGGTGAGCTGGTCCGAGATAAATTGTGGCGTGACCCGATCTGGCGCTAGAGAAGATATGACTAACATGGTGCGTGTGCCAGCCAGAGAGCCAGAGGATACGTGAGTGGCCCTGGCGTGAGTGGCCCTGGCGTGAGAGGCGACGGCGGCCCACAGCGACGCGCTCAGAAACAGGCGGACGCGTATGCAGGCGCGCATTTATGCACGAATGTAGGCATGCAGACAGGCTCATACTCTGACACAGATGTCTGCCAGGTGCGAGAAGTGGGAAACTTGTCAGAGCCGCAGACAGCAGAAACCAGATATGAATATTTATATGAACTAAATAACTGACATTACTTATTATGCTAAAATGATGCTGTCCTGCTGGGGCTGTTTGAGAAGGGGACCGAAATGTCCATTTACAAACGCCCACGTTATTTGTTTGAGGGTAATTTCACATGGCTCCAAACACCATCGAATAGCAGCTTTTAAAGTAGCTTGTTAATCTGAGTTTCTTTATAGTTTTACACTCTTGGTCAACCTGACAATCAATCAGCCTTGCTCCATGACGTACCGTACATATGAAGAATACGGGAGATTGTTGTCACATGTAGCACACAGACAGAAATTCCTGCAGCTCCTTTAATGTTGCTCTAGGCCTCTTGGATGCCTCCCTGAACAGTTTTATTCTCGTCTTTCTTGCATTTTGGAGGAACGTCCAGTTCTTGGTAATGTCTCTGTTGTGCCATATTTTCTCCACTTGATGATGACTGTGTTCACTGTGTTCCTTGGTATATCTAATGCTTTGGAAATTATTTTGTACCCTTCTCCTGACTGAAATCTTTCAACAATGAGATCTCTCTGATGCTTTGGACGCATCTTCTATTTGAGATGAGTTTGAATGTGATTGGTTACTTCTGAACACAGCCACATCCACAGTTATAAGAGGGTGTGCACACTTATGCAACCAGGTTATTTAAAACTATTTTTTTGTTATTTTTCCCCCTCGATTATTTCAGTTGAATTGTTCATGTTATAGGTCAAAGGTGGAAAATTATTTATCTTTTTAAAAAAAATTCACATCACAAAAACCTGGCAAAAAAAGGGGTGTGCAGACTTTTTATATCCACTGTAGATTACATTTGCTTGACATGTTGGCCTAACAAAGGAATCTCTCAGTGAAATGAAAGAGGGATAAATCTGGCCATGAATGTGTTGCTTGGGTCAGAAGCATAAAGGTGTCCTGCAGATGTGCTCTGCTCTGTCACAGATGCACCGTGGAGTTTGGAATAATCATCTCAGCCATTAGTTGTCAAAGTGGTGCTAATGTGCCAAAATTGCTTTACTATGTCGTTCAGCTTTGTACCAGCAAAACAAATGAATATACTCTGTTTCTCCGGCTATTTTTTATTCTTTATATCAGTGTATATTATTAACAGATTAATCTGGACCTTAACCCTGGTCTTTGTGTGTATGTATGCATGTGTTATGAGGACAATCCCTGCCAGGATAGATAAATAAGGAACATTTTACCTTGTGAGGTAAGATTAAATGCATAAAATAGGTAGAGAATAAGGAAACATTTGCAGTTGGGATTAGGTTTAGAATTAGGTTTAGGATTAGGTTTAGGATTAGGTTTAGGATTAGGTTTAGAATTAGGTTTAGAATTAGGTTTAGGATTAGGTTTAGGATTAGGTTTAGGATTAGGTTTAGGATTAGGTTTAGAATTAGGTTTAGGATTAGGTTTAGGATTAGGTTTAGTCTTAGATTTGGGGTTATGGTGAAAAAATGTGGGGTAAGCGCGGGAAAACATATTTTGAATGTGAATACGTTTGGCATCACTTAACGATATTAAATGGAACAGCTACGTTTGTTTCTGTAACCCTCGAACTGAGATTGGGTGAAGCCATAAGATATTTTTTCATCTTTATGGAGTAGAAACAGGGGTGAACAATAGATGTACAGCCCGGTGATTCAACATCTGTGACGACTGAAAGTGCAAGGTTAAACTTATCTGCTGTTTGTCTCTCACGTTGTTAGAGCGTGAAGCATATTTTCGATCGTGTGAGAAAAAGTTTTGTATCACACTTATCGCAATATCTGCGGTGCTGCCTGTGGTGATGTCTTTTCGATGAGTTTATCATTGAAGAGGGGTTTCCAGGTAGTGTGTGTACACATATTTACAGCTTAGCATCTACAACCAACCGTAAGATCACAAGGCCAACCACTACCTCAACAGGAAACAGGAAACAGTGTGCTTCCATCTGACATGGTCTGTGTGCAGCATCCGTGATAAGGGAATAAATATTGTATTCTGCTGCTAGCTCACAGTCGGACACAAGTTGATGGAACAGATGAACAGGACAAATATAATCTGTTAGGCAGTCATTCACTCTTAGATGACATACGGAAGTTTGTAAAAAATTGCTTCTTTATTGTTAAAAACACTGATGTTGATTCCATTTTTGGAGAACATCCGGTAAACAAGGCCATGGAAAATCCCATAAGTGTGTGAACATTAATCCGAAGTAAGGCCAAAATGAAACTGATAGTCTTTCTAAGAGGCGACAGATAACCTAGCGGTTAGAGCAAGCAACCGAAAGTTTAAATAACCAAGGTGAAATACCGTTCGTTCTACCCTTGAGCAGGGTGCTCGGGTAAAGTGTTTTGAACACACTAAAATGTAAGATGTTTATTTTTGTATCTTTCCAAAAAACCCATCTAGCTCTATAGAACTCACTGATGAATATAACCAGGCCCCTGAGAGAAAAAACACATTTGATAAGATGGAAAATGTTTTCGGGACATTTTACACTATTTGAAATTAGATTTGTCTGAAAGCCTATCTATTAAGTTTCTAGCCAACACTGCTTTGTGCAATTGCTGTAGAGTGCACTAGAAAATTATTGTCAAGTGTGAATCCCGAAATACTCCCATCAGTCCTCTTGCCTTCAGATACAAAATATGTTACTAACAACAAAGAGGCAGGAAAGGTATCAGGTTTCGAACACACTCACTAATAAATGGACTCTCGTGTTGCTGTTGTACTCACTCTGTACTCACTCTGTACTCACTCCAACTTCCGACATATTGACTTTTTCTATTTGAATATACTCCACAATAAAGGCTCAACATGTATATATGTAATTCATTTGTGGCCTTTAGTTTTCAGATATTTTTTACGCTTTTCTGAAGAATACACATGATTATCACGACTGAACATGTGAGGTGTTCCAAGAACACATTCATTTCATGTGATATTTTGTTATTTAGAGAGTTCATGTTATTTGCGTGTTTATGTTATTCTCGACCAAGATGGCGGCGCGTGCACACGCGGAGGTCTGTGTCTCGTCAGATTTTGCGATATTAGTAGTTATTTATTAAATAGTTCCAAGTCTACTCACTTGACCCAGCCAGGCATTTAACCTTTACTGCCGACAAGAACTACTGGATGTAGGAACACACTGCACAACTAATGCTATCGACCAGGTTCTCTTGCCTCCGGACATTATAAGGTCCACTCGATTATTGGAACAAAAATTCCCGCATCAGATCGGAAGTGGTCGACAAAGAGGATGTAAACAAACACAGGTTGAACGTGGAGGTATACGAGCTAGGCTAAACGTTACCCTCATGAATCCTCTTTCCCAAGCCTTTTCCTAGCTAACGTTTGGTCCCCCATAATAAAATAGGCCAAAAACTACTAAGGATTATCTCACAGAAAAGGATTAAGGACTGCAACGTCATGGTTTTTACGGAAACATGGCCTTACAACAGCATAGCGGATAATGCTATCAGCCTTGTCTTTTGCGCTGATCGTACGGCAGCCGACTCCAGTAAGAACAGGGGTGGTGGGCTGTGTATTTACGCGAATGATGCGTGGTGTACCAACACTAACCATTGGGAGTCACTGCTCTGCCAATATGGAATATCTATATGATTATCTGCAGACCCTTTAACTTGCCTAGAGAGCACATGTTCATTGATGTTACTGCAGCCTACATTCCACCAGATGCTACGACAAAGCTAGCGATGAAATAACTGCAGGCTGCCATTAGCTTTCAACAGACTGCTCATCCCGATGCCCTTATAATTGTTGCCGGGGATTTTAACCACTCCATCCTGAGAACAGTTTTTGCTAATTCCACACAAATGTCTACTGCCCTACAAGAGTCAAAGTGTGGCCTGAAGGGTCAGACTCATCACTGCAGCTCCAGTACAGACTCCCACATCGACTTTGAATCATATGCATCCTCCATTCTGGATTACATCAACACCTGCACCAACAACGTCACAACTCATAAACAAATAAAGACCTTCCCCAACCAGAAGCCTTGAATGAAAAGAGGTCACACTTCTGCTGAAGGCACGTGATGCTGCTTTCAGATCCTGTGACAAGGAGGCCTGCAGCTTATCCAGGGCCAACCTGAAAAGGAACATCAAGATGGCCGAACACGCCCACAAACTGAGGATCCTGGAGCATTTCCTCAACAACTCTGACCTTCTGACCTATGTGGGACAACAAAGACCCAGCCATTAATTTGGAGCTCTCCACAGACATCGTCCCCCTCAGTCTGTCCATCGCTGAGGCATCTTCTGCGCCACCTGTGGCTGGTCCTTATGGTGTTGCTGGGCATGTGCTCTGAGCATGTGCAGAACACAGGCATTTTCAACCTGTCACTGTCCCTAGCGGCTGTCCCCACGTGCTTCAAGACCACAACCATTGTGCCGAAGAAGTCGACTGTGTTATGCCTACATGTCTTTCGACCTTATGAAGTGCTTTGAAAGGCATGTATTTGCTCACCTTAAGTCCTGTCTCCCTCCATCAGTTTGCCTATCGCCCTAACAGGTCCACTGAGGACACCATGTCCACTACTGTCCACTCTGACAAAACCACCTGTGTGAGGATGCTATTCATAGACTTTAGCTTAGCTTTCAATACAGTCATCCCCTCTAGGCTGGTTACCAAACACCATGACCTTGGGATCAGCCCTTCTCTTTGCAACTGGACTCTAGACATCCTAACCAACAGACCTCAGTCTGTCAGGTTGAACAACCTCACCTTCTCTTCCCTGACCCTGAACACCAGTGTCCCACAGGGCTGTGTGCTTAGTTCACTCTTGTATTCCCTCTTCACCCATGACAGCGTCTCTGTACACAGCTCTGACAGAATCTGTCAGAAGGAGATGTCTCTACTGTATTCCACCAATCTGACATTTATAGGATAGTATCTAGACAAAAGACACTCCTGAGAAAAGGGTGCATGGAATTTGCAACTAGTTATGTGAGACTTTAAGGAAAGCTCTTTGGCCTGAATGCAAAGCATGGAATCTGGTGAAAACTATTGCCCTCATACTGTAAAGCATGGTGGTGGCAGCATCTTGCTATGGGGGTGCTTTGGACTGGGAACATATTCAACCTGACAGCGCTCCAAAATCCAGATGTGTAAAGTCTCTCACCTACTAAGTGTAAACTCAGGGGCTGAATACTGTAAATGAACAATTTCTTTATTTCTGTATTTCCTTTAAATATTTGTTTATTTTCATGTTTATTTTATGAAACAATTACTGTATGTCTTTGTCAAAATCAAAAACCAAAACAAGACAAAAACTTCAAGGTGGTCCTAGCGGTGTAAGCCTCTGCTGCCCTTATGCTGTTGCATTATGGGTTTAATTCCAGCCTGCTGTTATTTCAGCATACTGTCTTTCCTTTGTCAATGGTAAAACTAAATGTCAATGGTAAAACTGATGGAAACCAATTTCCCTGCTTTCAAATCCCCAATTCAACCCATTGTCAGCGACCGAAAGATGTGAGTCATGTGACAGGGATTGTTATTATTATTTTTTTCAATTGTGGTTCCTCTAGAGATAACTACAGACTTACATATTAAAAGTACATCGATTTCCCAAGACAAGCACGTCAAACTAAAATGCAGAAAATGATGTAACCAGAAGTCATTTCAAAGCAAAAATCTAACCTGATTTATCAAATCTACAGGGGTTCATTTCTAGGAGAGGAAGTATTTAATATGCGAGGGGACACAAATAAGACACAAGTTCTCATTGAGTCTCTATCTTCTCACTGGAGACGTGACCATAATCACAAAATTTGTCAGCATCCAAAATGTCAACATGGTGCGCTCCTTTTGATGAGTGCATAGCTGATAAGTAGCACACACAGAAAGAACGGGGCTGTCTTTTCAAACTACATACATCATACCTCCTTCACAATCACAATAAAATGCAAAAACAGCACCAATCAGTAACGCATTAGTTGTGATGGAACACAAGCCCGCGCACACATTCTGAGATTTGGCTAATCATTACCAGAAAAAAGTATGCACTCACTACCAATGAACCGGGCTGCGTCCCAAACTGCAACCTTTTCCCTGCTCAGCTTTTGACCAGAGCCAGGGAATAGGGTGGGCATTTGGAACACAGACCACCATATCTCCTGAGGCATTCCCTTTCATTATGTATTCAGATTTGTTTACCGACAAGAGATGATCCAAGATGTGTTGTAAAGCGTCAGATATGTTTCTTGCGTGGCGTCTTGTTTAAGGACTCCATTAACTATGAAATGGTTTCTTTGGTTTTGTTGGCTTACTCTGTAATGATGATGAAGTTTTAGATTAGATTAAATGTATTGTCC
The DNA here is from genome assembly GCA_029465975.1 of Dallia pectoralis. NCBI lineage: Eukaryota > Metazoa > Chordata > Actinopteri > Esociformes > Umbridae > Dallia > Dallia pectoralis. Next base: position 3,287,835 of record CM055760.1, on the reverse strand, counting down.
CTGAACAGTACAAGTACAGTAGAACAAAATGTAGTTTGCGCCCAACAAGAGGTGCAAAAAGAGCCGTGCAAAAATTGCATGCAGGGCAGTGAGGGCAGTGTGTCATTGTGCAGAATAAAATTAAATGAAGGCCAATGTATGGATGTGGATAGATGTGCAAATGTGCAGTATAACACCAGACGCGCTGGAAGGGAGGCCCCATCGCCGTACACCATGAAGTGTTCATTTATGATTAAAAATGTAAAATATATTATTCTTAAGTATTTATGTATGTGTTGAATGCTAAACGGAAGTCTATGAACAGCATCCTCACACAGGTGTTTTGTCTTGGTGGGTAGAGAGAGCGGACAGTAGTGGAGATCCTCAGTTAGGACGTTGGGCAAACGGATGTGGGTCCAGAGTTGGAGGGAGCCAGGACCCACATCAGAACAGAAGGCAAGATGAGACTTTCGAAGCACTTCCTGACCGTGGGGGCGAGTGCAACAGGTTGACGTTCTATCCAAAACTATTTTCCAAGCTACTGGTTTATAGTAACTTGAGATGAATGAGAGGCATTGGCCCAGACTGCAACCTCCATGCAGTCTGGGTCAAAGAGACTCTATATGGTTCACCCAATTGGGATGACTGATGACTGATAGTGCCTGGTAGAGACTGGTGATCTTGATATAATGTTTTACTGACTGACCAACAAGACTTTACTACGGAAGGATTTTGAACTTGAAGTTGGAAGTTGGGAGCGAGGAAAATTAAACAATGTATTTGTGGTTAGCTAGTTAAATAACTTATTATGGTAAAATAGTTACACATCGCTTCTTTGTCTTTAACACAGACATTTTGCCTCAAATCAAAAGCTAGGCATGCACGTAGCTGTTAGCCATGAGCGTGGCATAAATATTGATGTTAAGGCGTGAACCTATGCAATTTCGGAGCAAAATACTAACCACAGGAAAAGACAATTCTAAATGCTCACTGACAAATGTTATGTTTTGCGGGGTTTACCTTGGGCATTTGCCTTGTGGGCCAAGTAGCAGTACACAAACATCTTCGCCTAGCCGTGCTCATTGTTTTTCAACCAATCTTTTAAGTGGAAAAATGGACATCCTGAATCATTGCTCTTGAAGATTTAGACATAGAACACCTTGGCGCGAAAGAAGATCTCAGGGATTCCCGCTGCTTTGAGGTCAAAATGAAAACTCGTTAAGTCGAAGTTTGAGGCGCTTAGATTACGAAGAAGAACATTCGTGAGACGCAGACCAAATGAAAAGACCAAGCATGGTGAAGGCAATGTGATGGTCTTGGGATCAGATAGTGGTAAAGTGGGTAATTTGTACTAGGTTAAAGCATTCTTGTAGAGGGAAGGCTGTCACTCCATTTTGCAACACTGTACCATACCATATGGACCCGCTTGATTGGGCCAATTTCCTCTTACAACAGGACAATGACCCAAAGCACAGCTCCAACCTTTGCAATAATTATTCAGCATTCAGACGATTAGAATTATGATACTAATTATGTTCCTGTACAATTGACACTAGCAAATATGTGAAAGTGTGAAAATGTGTACGGAATTTTAATTTCTTGTGATATCTTTAGTAAAAGATATTGCTTTGTTGAGTGAACAAACCTTACCTTGCCTTAGTACTTAAACACCATCCTTCGGTGTTCGGAAGCATTACATGGTGGGTTTTAACAGCCTTTAATCAAGTGTTGTTCCTTGACAGGGACTGGGATCACTGCCTAAAAAGGTGCACTTGTTTTACATTCTCCACATCCACTCTCATTTCTTTTTGTGTTTCTGCTCAGGGCATTTGTACTGTAACACTGTGATAACTGCCGATGTAAAAATGCCTCTTATTGGTTTAATAATAAGTCACAATTGTTATGTTTCATTCGTGCTTATATTCATGGACTCATGTGCTAGAGAATCCTAGGAAAGCTCTCTCTAACTTTCCAAGTGCCCCTTTAAACCTTAGGAGCAGATGGATCATTGGATCACGCCTCAAAACCTGTGCAAAGTCCTCCTGGATGTGTTGCAGATCAAGTTGCTGCCTGATGATTCCTGCTGCCACGGTCCAAACTCCACATTCTGTCCACTTGGTCAAAGAGCTGACCTGGATTCAGTTTAAGGACTCTAGACGGCTTGTCTTCTGATCGTGCACAAACATTGACGTGGCCTAAACGGTCATGTACTCTCGTAATCTTCAACCGGCACAGCCAGAGATGACCGGCCACCCCTCAGAGTCTGGTTCCCCTTGGGTTAGGGTTTCTTTTCTAATTCGTACTCTATTAGGTTGTTTTACCTAGCCTATTGTCGCTTTGCTTCTGAGGGTTTCAGGCTGGATTTCTGTAATGAACTTTGTTCTATACAGCAACTGCTGATGTAATCAGAAAAATAACATAAAATAGCCTCCATTCCTTGGTTCCTGAAATCAGTTGATGTGATTGTAATTATTCCTAAACAAACAATTCTGTTCCTGATTCATTTCATTGTAGGTATCACAGGTGGTGAACTCGGTCACAATAGGTGAACACTAGGTCCCAGCACCATTGGAGGTTGTGACAGTAGGTTTTATGATTGTACATGGCTGAGATAGCCTTGAGCCAGGAGCTAACAAAAGAGCTACAGAACCCTGGTCTGATTAGACCGAAGTATAACTTGTCAGTATAGAGGGAACCATGAACAGGTCCAAATAACATGATATGTGGTGCAATGCTTCCTACCCTCTGCTTGAGAGATGAGGTTAAACTGACACTATGTATGTACTGCAAATCCTATTTCAATGCAATGACATTTCACCATACCAACTGACCAACAAAAAAAATCTCAATTGCATTACATATTCAATGAGGACCGTGTTTCATCATTTTATTGGTTTTCTGTGAAAATCAACTCTGTGCACATATGAAACTCCGGGCCAGAGAACAGAATGTCTCCTTCCTTTTCTGCCTGTCTCTCTGAGTATGACTGACAAAATCACAAAAGAATTGTCCACTAAAAAGCGAAAGCCAAAACTATCAGACTACTGTAGGTCAAATACTTTTTTGGAATTAGAACATCTCCCTTTCCTGAAGTGTTTCCACAGTGACCAAGCAGGGTTCTAAATCTCAGTATGTCACACCAGCTGACAAAGCCCCAAGGTCATGAATAACTAGTTTTCGATCACTTTTGCTCTTTTTGTCTGAACTTTCCTATTTCGAACCTTAAACCGTTATTTCCGTGACTACCGGTTTGACCGATTTTACTCGGTGTTGCATCACCGACCGTCATCCGAGTGTAACGCCGTCTTAAGTTCAAGACGTGGGAAGGACGGGGGCTGTTTTAGTCGTCATGATCAAGTGAATGTAAAATTACGGCTTTTTAATGAGAGGGGTTTTGCATGGTGCTTCTCACGAGGGCTACGGACAAGCTTCACAGAGAATGACAAGCGGATCGGATGAATTACAATGGTATTACCGAGTCCCTCTAACGAGCACAGACCCCGACCAAAAGCTTCCTGTCAGTAAGACTTCACCTCTTTCTCACCTCTCTTGGATGAAACGAATGCAAACAGCATGGTCCGACGGTTTTGGTTTCTTTGCGAACTACGCATACACAGATGGCCACACACACTTCCAGAGCGTGGATGCCAACATGAACTCGGGGCATCATTTGATGACGGTCCCGGGCATCCAAACACAAGCACAGAAAACGCCCATGGCCCCTAACAGCACCGACACGCACACCCGGTGTGCGATCTGTCCAGACACACACCAAAACGCACGAAATGGACATCAGAACCAGATGAATCCCTTCCAGTCCTTCTAACGTGGCATCCTGTCTTTTGAGATTCCTTCTCCGGTTGTGAGGCGAGAGGCAGTCTGCTTCCTCCAGAAAGGCAGCTTTATTTGTCCTTATAATTTTTTCCTCGGTGAGGCTGACAGCTGAGATGTTCTTTAATGCAGTGACCGTGGGAGAAAACGCTGACTCGGTCGCTTGTCTCGCGAATTTCCGGGTCGCTTCCCCAGCGGCACCATATCACCTATTTAGTACACTACTTTTGATGAAAGCTCTGGGAGCTGTGTGTGGACCCTGATCTATTGCGTGGCACCTAATAGGGTTTTGTTTGGAATACGGCTCCGGTGCTGCTGCTGTTGCCAGGCGGAATGTGCTGACGCCAAGGCCTTGTCTCGTACTCGAATCTCAACACAGAACTCTTTTTTAACGAAACACCAACAACTTCACCTCCTCTGATTCGGTTCCTCTTTTTCTGGCCTAATATTTCTTATCGCACTTCACGTCTCATATCAATCTCACCCGTGTTTACAGTGCAACCTTTTTCATTTGATCCAACCTGCTGCTTGAAGTACAACCTCTAAGGATAATATAGAAGTACATTCAAATAGCTCAATGGTGTAATGCTCTATGTTGACGTATTTATGATGTACCATAGTTTAGTTTAGTTTAATCCTTTGTCAAACATCAGTACCTCTACGTTTTATCTATGCCTAATGTTGGAACGTCTAGGCTGAAACAGGATAGGATCATTCTCTTCAGTGCTTCATGTTGGTGTTTTGTCAAGAGGAAGCAATCTGAGAAGAATAGCTAGAACAGGGCGCTGAATTTATTTTGCTGTCTTTGTGCGCTCTCGCCCCCGGTTCTTTGGGTTGACCCAAAGACGAACTGGATCCACCTTACCTTACGCTTGACTACATGAGTCCACTTGAAAGGTAATACGGAACAGTGTTATTTAGGGTGATTTTACATTTATGGTGGAATCCAAAGCTATGTGTCGGTCTTTAGCTTTAGCTAGTTTCAGTAATGGAGCTTTGAAGCATGTAAGCAGTTGAAGGTTGCAAGAATGAAATATTTCATTCTCCAAGGCTTCTTCCACAATGGTTTGAGTCTATGTGAAGTAGGTGGTATCTAGGACACCCTGGTTTCACCCAAATACATGTATTTGCAGCAGTAGCCTATCAAAGCAGCAGATTTATTTTGATCAGGGCAGGCAGAGCGATGTGCATAATCAGTTGTCTGCAGAGTGATTTGTCCTTTTTCATTGGTCTTTATTAAACTAACAGCAGGGGCTGGCCGATATCCTTCCAACGTGCTCGCAATATACAGCAATTAATAACCTGCTATGTGGCGGCCATATTTTATTCTGAGCCAGTTTCACAAAGCAAGAACAAAATCAGGCAGACTTGTCAAAACTAAGCTTTATGTCACGAGTGGTTAGGGGGCGTTGCTGCACTGTTTGTATTTCATTGAAGCACTTCCTGGGTTTTGGTTTATTAGTCACGGCTGTTTTCATTCAGTCATTAGTCCGGGCTATAAAGGGGATCTAGGATTATTCACAGTTGCTTAGCATTGTTTGTTACTACGTCACGTTATTTTATGGTGAGTGTTATGTTTGTAAAGCACTGTTTGGAATGTTTGTTATAAGTCGCGATTGCGCAATTTCATTTCATTTACAGTTAGTTACGTTTTCCGTTCGTTGTTAAGTGTTTGGTTTGTTTTAAATAAACACCACGAACGAGTATCACGACTCTGCAAATGGCTTTCACCACATTACGCCGGTCAATTCGTGACACTTTAGTATTAATGGTTTGTCACTTTCAAATACCACAAACATAAAATATATAATATATTATTTATTTTACGACCATTGTTAAATTAACAAAAACTAATTTCATGTGTGTGAAAAAACATATAAACCTTTTTATCATCAACTTCTTATTTAACAGTTTTGGACCACTCCACCAGCAGCGATAACTTGGAGTAAAAAATTTTATAGCCACTAATTTGTCTCTGACACCATTTTTGAGGGATTTTTTACCACTCCTTCTTGCAGAACTCCAACTGAGTGACGTCTTATGGGTGTCTGGCATGTGCTACCAGCTTCAGGTCCTGCCACAGCAACTCCATTGGATTAAGGTCAGAACATATTAAGGTCAGAGACATTCTTTAGTAGATCTGCTTCCATGCTTTGGGTCGTTGTGTAATTGGAAGGCCGCTTTCGGCCCATCTTTAACTCCTTGACTGATGGTCTGACAAGAGGAGGAGGAAAAGCACCCCCAGATGTTGACATCCCCTCCACAAAGCTTGGCTGTTAAAACAAACATTAGTTTTGGTGGTTTTGACCGCAGAGGTTCACTTTTCATGTTATTGTTGAAGTTGCCACAATATCCTGAGATACAACAAGGGAGGTAAATTCTCTAGGTTATATATTTGGGCATGCCTTTACCTAATTTTCTTATTTTTATTCAGGTTTTCTTGGGGATATTTAGGAAGAGGGTGTCCTTTAATAGACTGAAATGCGGTCATGTTTAATGCTCTCCATTTGTAAATGACTCGCAGTGGATTGACGGAGATAAAATTTGCTTGAAATGGTTGGTCGGCCTTCCCCAGACTGAGGTGCTTTCTCTACGGTCATCCTGATTTCCTGTGAGATCTCCTTTCCTCTCGGCATGGTTGTGTTTCTGTGTGTGAACGGAGGTCTGTGAAGTCTGTGTCGTTCTGCTGTGTTTTTTTGTCTTTCTTCTGCAACATTGCCGAGTAACATATGGAACAACTCTCAGCATGTTCTCTTTCTGTCTGAAGACAAGCATAGTGGCTAACACCAACTGGTCTGTGGGGGAAGCGTAATGCAAGGCTGACATCCAATAGAAATCATGCAGCTGTGAACATTCTGGCTCCATCCAAATGTCTTGACTGAAGACGTCCAGGGGAGGCTTGACGATGATGCTTGACGTTTGAAGTGGACATTATTGAGTTTATAAGCCTTCCTGAATCCTTCGAAACGTTGCAAGTTCGAATTCCTCTCGGTTCAATTCCTGCCACAACCAGAAACGAAGATGCATTATCTGCGCTGGTTAAGGTCTGTAGTAAAGTATTCTTCAGGGAGTGTTCACAATCAATGTGCTGCAATATAGAGGAAAAAACATGAAGAAAATACTGTAAATATGACATGTCTGTGTAGAAGGCCTGTTTTCTTCCTGCTAAACTCTGTCCTATTTTGAGGTGCTTTTTAAAGGGCCCTGACAGCAAAAAGGATTAAATGGGGTTTGCTGACGGAATACATATCAAATCTGCAGTGTGCAATTGTGGATCCGGCATTTGCAAGGCTTATGACTTCTGCTGAAGCTTTGGATCAATCACGCCGTTCCTCTTTGCCGCACAGATGAAGGGAAGGAGAGAGAGAGAGTGAGAGAGAGGGAGAGAGTGAGAGAGAGAGAGAGGGAGAGAGAGAGAGAGGGAGAGAGAGCTCTTGATCACCTGCTTTGTCTGAAGTGAGTCACCTTGCAAATATATGAATAGCAAATGTGCTAGAATGTAATCTGGTGGCTGACTGCTACATCCCTCATATTTGCATACCTGCCAGCCCCTGTTGTTAACTACTGCATCTTAGGACCCGCGTCCCGGTATGAGCAAAGGCATGCATACATTTCTCCACTCCCCACGCCCTCAGTCTCGCTCTTCTCAGACAGACGTCAGGGGAAAGATGCATTTTTTTGTCGGGCTGGATGCATGACAGGGTAGCAGGTGGAACGAAGAGCAAATGACACATCTCTCACTGTCCTGCCAGAAGCCCTTTGCACCTCCCTCCCTCCCTCGTCCTCTCCATCCATCCTCTCTCCTCTACTCTCACGGAACCCACCCCCCCCTCTCCCCGGCACATTGATATTCAAATCTACACAGCATTCCATCCTGGGTCTTCAGACAAAGGTTCCAGTGGACGCTGCTTACCTACGGTGGGACTGGCGGGGTTAATGTATTTCCTGCTTTCCAATTTCTGCCGTTTGTAAAGATTTTCTACGTAAGTGTGGACCAGGTACACAGCGGGGGAGTGGCCAGGCTAATGATCTGACAGGAGAAACATCTCCTATGAACTGGAATAAGACCTGTGGTAATCCGCCGTCAAGATCCCCTTACAGACACGTTCCAACCACAAGAGGAAAGAACATTATTAGGTCTATTGATTTTGATCACATAGGCTACTCCCCCAGAGGTAACGGCTTGCCACTGAAATGGCATCCATGGATTGTTCTGGACTACAGCAAAGTCTGAATGAAATTGTAGTATGGGAAAATACGTTGTTCTTTACAGTGTTGCGTTCGGCTGCCCTTCTGGGCCAGATCTCTCTTGTAATGAAGGCATTGGATCTGTTTGTTGTTACATTAGTCAATATACGTAGTATTGTCATGTATTTATTACATCATGTAACATCTGTTTGGAGGTGGTGAGATTTTCTGGCCACGACCGCTTTCTCATGGCAAAGTTTTAATTCTGGGCAGAATCAGCTCATTAGCATTCTGATTGCAATGCACCTGTATCAAGTGTAGCTCAATAAATGATTAAACCAGAGAAACAGGCACGTTGAGAGATCTATGAAGCGACAAATCGCAACAACAACATCCGAACGGAACTTACCAGAGTGTGAGTCACTCACCTCTTGCCCGTCAGTGACACAGGCTTGGTGTTGGAGGTGCCGTTGTGAAGGTGCTAGAAGGTCAGCTGACGGCAGGGTGCTGCAGGATTCCCAGCTTTGAGAGACTTAGAGAGAGAAAAAGAGAAATTACAAGCCATGTGAAACCTCCTTTTAGAGAAAGTGTGAAAGACAGAAAGACAAATTGGGGGGGGCGGTGAGAAGAAGTGAGAGACACAGAGAAGATCGAACGAGAGAGGAGGAGAAATAAGAAGGCCGAGCGGGGCCGAGCTATTTGTTGACTGGGTTCCCTATAGAGCAGACCGATACAGCCCATGTCTCACACGTACCCATGAGCTATCATTATCTTTGTCTTCCCTTCTCAGATAAATTCGCAGGTTGTGTTTAATGGGCTCCATCTCCGCCACCGTCCTCTGTCACAAATGGCACCCGATTCCCTACGTAGGGAGCTAGTTTGACAACAGCCCCACGGGCTTCTGCGGGTTAGAGGGTGTCATTTGAGTCGTAGTCGCGGTCCGCTCGGCGGAAGCCTCTTACAAACCCATTTAAGCAGGGTCTATAGATTTCATGGCTCCCCAGGCATTTTCTCCTATTTCAATAAGGTAAAGTCCAAGGCTTTATCCATCCGTCAATAGAGCGGAGGAAGTCCGTGGATGCAGCAGTTTTTAATCCTCTGAGTGCATGGGGCAGGCCGCTGTCCACGGTCCACTGTGGGCTCGTTGGTCGATCTCTGATTGGTGGTCGTGGTTCCGCTTCCCTCGTACTGTCACCTGGGGCCCTGTGAGGGATCACAATCAACCTACAGCATATTACTGGGGACAGGCTAGTTTACTACACAATTTGGTCCTGCGGGGATAAGATTTAGGGACTGTCTCTTGGCTCTGTTTGTTCGGCTTTGCCGGGTTAAGGTGAGAAGGTTGCATTAAAAGCCATACACGATACCAGAAATTCATTTGATTTTATCAATTATGCACAAGGGGTGTGATATATGGCCAATATACCACGGCTAAAAGCTGGTTTTAGACACGATGCACAGCCGAGTGCCTGGAAACAGTTGTATTATTAACCGGTTACACAACACAATTAGAGCAGCACATTGTCATATCATACATGTTGTGTATAGTATCATATGCCATGGCTATCAGCTAATCAGCATTCAGGACTTAAATCACCTGGTAATAATAATTATTAGCTTGTGACCTTCGAAATCTAAGAAGGAAACAGCAGATGGAGGAGACTGATAGCATCACATCAGAGCATCAAGGAGCCTTAGAACAGGGCATTTGGAACTCAAACGCTTCACATAAATCTAGTGGGTAAATCTGGTTTCCTATTTATATACTGTCTTTTAATGTTCAGAGAGAGTTTTGATTATGCTGGTGCCTTGTTATTGATGAACTATTACACATATTTATAGATAAATCAAGGATTTAATAGATAAATGAACACCAGGTCTGTAATATCAAACGATGCTGTTCCATTTGCTCAACCAAAAAAACTTTTCCAACTGAGGTTTGACGATTCAGCTGGTACGTTTTGCCCGGAGACAGATTACAAGGAGATCATCTTGTTCTTTGAAATCTTTAATATTCATCTCATCACTCTAGATTGTGGAATGATCAATTTCTCCTTATTGACTGCACGTATTGACCGAGCCAGTCACCGGTGGGGGAATGAGGATGAACTATGAAAAATCCTGGATGTCATCTCTGTGCCAGAAAACCACAGACCATGGACATTGTTAGAAAAAACAACATGGAATGAAACCGTTCAACAAAAACCACATCTGCGAACAAAGTGACATTGTCTGGTCCTCTGTATTTCATGTTCTATATCAAACATAAACATAAATATATAGTTTATATTGTTTTCATCCTTCTGTCTGCCTGTGCCCTATCCTATAACCCAGACTGAGATTAAACCTTGGGCTTGTGAGGAGGGCAAGGAAAGAGATCTGTATCTTAATCCCATATTAACATACTTAAGGTACAGATATTATGGACATTATTGTTGCGATATGCAATGGCAAGGGGCACATGTGGACACTGTTGAAGTTGTAGTCTGGGGTTGGAGACCATTATGTTAGATTTACCAGATTGGGCACAACCTTGTAACAACGTGCCGTACAAGGTCTTTCCTAAAGTGGCACCCCCGTTTAATAAGTAGTACTTATTTTTAATAAACCTCTAAGGAGTTAATAGGCAGACGTTTCAGACACGTGTGATGCCGAGATATTAGATGTCATGAAGCCTTCTGAGGAAGAGTAAAGATAAGTTGGAGTGGCAAGGCAATCCTTCAGACCTGCCAATACCGGGAGAGATGTGAAAACATTTCCTGATTAAAATACCATAGCCGAACGAAGTGTGTAAGTGTTATGCAAATACGGACCGCGTTCTCCGTGGCTACGGAACGGCCCGCCTCTGGGATCTGTCTTTAGCTAGGATGCGTCCAATATCGTGGCCAAGGAACCCTACATTTGCATGTGCTACTTAAATCTGCTTGGAAGGTTGTGATGACCTATATTCTAAGTGGGCAAAGATGACTTCTAGTTGTCGCCTGGTGAGAATGTTATTTTCCTGTTTCTTTATGGAAGAAACTAACAGGAGGTTATTGATCATCCTACAACAAACCTGTGCTTTTTCTTCCTTTTTTATGTTTGTCTTTCAGCTGCGTGCTAAAAACTGTTTTGTATGGTTGCTGAGAAATGATCAACATACTGTGTTGAAGAGCCCTTATCCGATAAAAGAAGGTTCTATAATATTTTATTTTAGATTTCACTTGCCTTTACATGTTTTTTGTCTCGATTTCCTGATCCCGGCCATTTGTGACAATATCGCAGCTTTGCAGAATCTCCCAGCAGTCTTCGGACAGTTGATATTGAGACGTGTGTCTTCGGAAGCACGTTTAATGCCGTGCTGAATTGTAATCACGCTGTTTGCTCAAAACATGAACGCAAAATCTGGAAACAGGAAGATTACTACCTGGAAATCAAAATTGTCCTCCTCTTGTTATAGCTGCTGAATGTTTTTTTCTGACAGTGTATGTTTAGAGCTTACATAGTGCTGGCATTCATGCACATTTGTAATACAGTATTTTTAATAAAATTGTCCTTTATTGTCAGACATTTATTTGTTTGTCAGAACATATCAATAGAGCCTTCCTTGAATAGTAATGCTTTTTTGTCACTTAAAATACATACTTTTTTTTTTAAATTGCATTCAAATTACACAGCAGGTCCAGCCATTGTTCAGTTGGTAGCTTTTTGTGCCTTGTCCCCAATGCTGTTTCTCATTTCGATTCAGGCAACAATTTCAAAATGACTTTGTGAAAACCAAAAGCTCAAGGAAAGACCGGAGGCTTTGAGAAACTCAACAAATGGCTCACTAAGCTTTTTTCAGATAAGACTATGAAACGTGCAAACATTTTGAACAGCCTGCTTTCATCCCGTCATCGGCTGACTGACTTGACAGTCTCAAAGCTTCTCCCGCGTTAACAGTTTGTTGATCCCAACATTCAGCCCAGCAACTCGCCCGTTGACATTGGCTTGAATCTGCGAGACATGAGACATTGAGTCGTGGATGTGATGGAAAAGCTCCTGTGATACTGACAGAGGGCTACATAATGGAATTCATGTAATGGACAACAGAACATAATGTGAAGCCCTCTAAAATTGTTCACAACATGTCTACCGTGTGTATTTACAACAGCACAAGCTGTTCACTTCAACAATGTTTCAGAAGGTGTAGACACCCACAAAGTATCTTTATTTGTTGCAAAAAGATTACGTTTTTCAAATGAAATACAAATGAATGGTGTGGGCCAATTTTATTACAAACATAAAAGAAAACTATATCAAATCAACAAGTCCAATTCGGGGAATTGGGTAAACAGTGGTGATTAGGATATTCTTTATGTCAAACAATATTTGCTGAGAGGAAGAGATTTTCACCAATGTACCCATTATTTAGAAAATGTCTGCTGTTTGCTTAACTACATTCCACGTTGAGTAAAACAGGTCTGGAGGTGAGATGCCTTGAACGTAGAGCTCTTTATCAGTGAGTCAAAATCATATCACATGAGAGGAAATAATCTCAAACTGAACCTGCTGTTAATTAAAGATTTAGAGCTTTTATTTTGATGTGCTTATTTTCTTCAACTGCTCTGGCCATCTATTTTAAATGTAGAATACTACTATTTGCTAAGCAGATTAAGCAACAGTGAAGGAATAATGTATTTGACCCCCTGCTGATTTTGAACGTTTGCCCACTCAAAGACGTGATCATTGTAATGGTGATAACAGTGAGAAACAAAATAACAACAAAAAATCCAGAATAAGGCATTTCAAATAAATTATTAATTAATTTGCATTTTACTTAATGTCCACCAGCAAGATGTCTTGCTCCCAGGTGTCTTTTATACAGGTAACGAACTGAGATTAGATTGAGATTAGGAGCATTCTTTTTAAGGGAGTGGTCTAATTATCATTGTGTTACCTGTATAAAAGACACCTGTCCACAGAAGCAATCAATCAATCAGATTCCAAACTCTCCACCATGGCCAAGACCAAAGAGCTGTCCAAGGATGTCAGGGACCAGATTGTAGACCTACACAAGTCTGGAATGGGCTACAAGACCATCGCCAATTAAGCTTGGTAAGAAGTTTTTTGCGCAGAAAATACTGAAATTCTAGTTTAAGGCCCTAAAAGATTTGTTGACAGATCTCACATTGAACCTAAACGTATTTATGGTGGTATCGCACAAAACTGTAAGAAACCTTGGTGTAGCCTTCGACACGGATCTCTCTCTCTTAATAAACATATAAATTATGCCTCAAGGACGGCATTTTTCAAATAATTTATCAAATAATGATGCAGAAAAATTCATCCATGCCTATGTTACCTCAAGATTAGATCTGCCAATCACGGTTAGAAACGCAAACTCAGTGCAAACTTTTAAGTCGCTTTTAAAACGGGGCGGGCTCTCGTCTCCCCTGGGATGTCCTCACTCCAATTGCTAGTCGGGGGTGGAGTCACTGGCTCACTGTTGTTGCCGTCCACTTCAATATGAGTAAACTCTGAGGACATGTGCCCATTGACCACACCGTGGGACCTAAGAACTTGTAGCTGACCCTACCTAAGGCCTTCCTGGTTGTGTTGCAGGCCAAGTAGCTGCAGATAACTGACGGTTCAGGCATCCTATCTCTCGATCGTCCATGTCAGACTGGTCGTACATCTGACTCTCTGCACAAAAAATGCATTAAATAATTTAAAAACTGTTATAGGTTCACTCAGCACAGTCAGAAAAGGACGGGCCATTCCTAAGAACTTGGTTCCTCTCTAGGTTTCTTCCTAATTTCGACCCATCAGGGAGTTTTTCCTAGCCGCAGTGTATCAACTTCTTGATGCATGCTCCGTCAGGTTTCAGGTTGAGTGTTTTGTGAAAGCACTTAGTGACAGCTCGTGTTGTAAAAGGGGCTTTATAAAATGTATTTGATTGATGGTACCAGGATGCAGTATGGGAAGTGGTCTTTGGGTGATGTACTGTGTGGTTTTTGCGCCAAACATACCTTTGGAGTTCAACCTGGGTTTCATCAGACCATAACACATTTTCCTACATGCTTTTCGGAGGCTTCATGTGGGGGTGTAGACTTGTGGGGGGGGTGTAGACTTATTATATCCACTGTACTTTAAAGTGTATTTATTGTGTGATATCTTTTTTAACCATTGATATCATTTTCTATACTTCTGGTTATGCATTTGTAGCATAATTAAACACTATCTTGGGCAGTTTGACATTGTGACTTCTTAGTGAAGACAGGTTAAGTTAAATGTACTATTTAAGTACAGAGCCTGCATTTAAACAAATTGTAATTTGATTTAATTTATAAAAAAATGTATGAACATCATCTGATGATTATACACAGGTCGTTAACGGATATGTTTTGTCCCTTAACTCAAGAATTAGTGATTTACACACCCAGCAATAGTAAACATATCATATAATTTTATTTTGTAACATACTATTTAAAAAATATTAAAGTAGAGTAATTTGAGAAGGAAATGGTTATCACCGTTGCTGTGTTACGGTCAGTGACATTGTGAACTTTACCAAGTACCAGCATATCATCTTGCGTAAAGCCATGTTAGCTCTGCCAAGAGGAAATAGGATCTTCCAGTAAGACAATTATCACCAGTAGGCATCAAAAGGCAAATTTTTCTGGCCCATTAATATCATTAAAATTAAGGAATGAGAAGTGTTCTCCAGCTCATAAACAGTTTTGAAAAAGTGTCATTGCAATGTCAATATTCTAATTTTCCCACTTTGTTTGCATACAATATTACCTAGCTCATTAATTCATTATTTAATTTATTATTTAATTCATTTTATAATTATTAATGGTCTAGATGATATCACTATAAGCATACCATATCAATGTTCATGCATGAAATACGATGACAAATCATTGACATTTTAGAGTACCATCCATGTGAATCCACCACGACCGAGCAGGGTCACCTCCTAATTCTGTACTTCCCCCACTCCTCCCCCACTCCCCTCCCACGGGTGGACCTAACTCCCACCCTCCCATAGTGAAACCATATGAATCCCTGACGTGGGTTTGTCTGTTTTTAGCTGCCTGCTCTGGAGGAAGGCCTGGCACTGAATTGCGGAGGCGACATGGAAACTGTTGGTGTTTCCTGGTGCAGTCTGTCCTGGGGTGCATCCCAAAATGCACCATATCCCCTAAATAGTGCACTACTTTTTAACCAAGTGCCACAAGTCCTTGGTCTATCCCGTGGATAAAAGGTAGTGTACTCTATAGGGAATAGGGTGCTATTTGGGACTGAGACCTGGTCCTGCCATAGAACTCCGGTTTCTCTCAGCAGCCATATGTCCTAGCAGCGTGATAGATCCAGCCGCCCCGCAGCACCGGTGGGAATTACAGCCAACTCATCACAGGCCTGGCTAAGAGTGCCTTTCACAAGGCTCCTTCAAATTCCAAACATAATTCTATGCTCCAGTCAAAGTCACAGGTTTAAAACAAGGCTTTAGCTCTAAAACAAGGCTGTGGAACTTTTTTGTGGTAACAGTGATGGGAAAAGTACCACCTCAAATCAAAGAGGAGACTTCAAAAGTGGCGAGGTGGATGTCAGGTGATCGGCAGACACTTTCATAATGGCAATAATCTTGGAAGCGTCCATCATTGCTTTCATTTCTATGGATTTCAGCCGTTTTTGTACAGGAAATACACAGACGAGCCAAAACATTATAACTACCTACCTGATATGTTGTTGGTCCTCTGCATCCATCCAAAACAGCCCCATAAAAATGACCCGCCATGACATTGACTCTACCACACTGAAGGTGACTTGTGGTATAAAGTCATCACCAGCAGATCCTTCAAGTCCTGTAAGTTCTCTGTTGATCAGACATATTGCTTCATCACATTCCACAGGTGCTAAATCCTATTGACATCTGGAGAGTCTGGAGGCCAGGGCCACTCCTTGAACTCTTCAGCGTTTTCCTCAAACCATTGTAAAACATTTTGTGCATTGTGAAAGGACGCATTATCCTGAGAGGCCACTGACATCAGGAAATACCATTGCCATAAAGGGGTGTACCTGTTCTGCATCAACGTTTAGGTAGGTGGCATATGTCAAACTGACATCCACATGAATGCTCGAACCCAGGGTTTCCCAGCAGAACCATGCCCGTAGCGTCACAGTCCTTCCACCCGGTTGTTGTCTTCCACCACAGTGCTTCCTGGGGCTATTGCTTCCACAGGTAACTGGCTCACACGTACATGGCCATCCATGTGATGTAAAAGAAAACATGCTTTATTTGCTGAATAAAGCAAATATTATAAATTTACATTTACAAACTCCCTGTGAAAGGATAATGGACAGGGTCCTGACTGTCTCATATAAAGGGGTTTGAAACAGAGACATAAAAATAGTAAATGAAATTAAAATCTACTTTTTGATAAATGTGTTTATAATTATTAGAATAGTAAAGCTTTTTCTTCTTTTTTAACAGAAAATACAAAAAATGTTCTATGCGAGCTGTCTTCCATTTAAATGCTAAACTCAGAATAGCATTTTTCTGAGGTTTTTGCGTGATTTTTCCAGTTATTGAATTGTACTTTCAAATTCTTAAAACGATTCTAATGCCCTTTTGTGAGAGAGCTGTTTGGCAGAAAAACTGCGTGGAATATCGGCCTGTTTAGGTGGGGTAAAACTTCATGACTGTAATAAAGGCCCGTAGGAGCTTTGAAACTTCAATGAAAAGGTTGCTAGTTTGAATATCTGAGCCGATGAAAAAACTCTCATTGTGCCTTTTCACTAGTGCACTTAACCCTAATTCCTCTTGTAATTCCTATGGATTATTGTTTACCTTTTTGTAATTGACTTAATGAAGGTTAGTCTGGGTAAGGGGGCTGGCTTTAAAACCATCAGCTAATTGGAATATCCCTTTCCTATACTCTCACAAAAATACAGTAGTCTTGTTATGTGAATAAATGAATAACATATATATTTTGAAAGACTGCAAAGAGACTTTAACCCTCATGACTATTGTAATTTTGTCCTTAAAATGATGATGATGTGTGTGTGAAATAAATAAACACCAAGTCACTTTTTACTATTTTCTTTGTTCTTTATACATGGAGGAGAAGGTTTACATTTATTTTCTCCTCTAATGTGTAATACAAAAGGAGGGAAAAAAAGGATGAAGGCATCATGAAAATACTATTGAGATTTACCCAAGGAGCCTTGGAACTAAGAGAATTACTCAAGTAACCATAGATTGCAAACAGATTTCATCTGTCATTTAATTGATATGAGAAGAAAATATTTCCTATATCTGCGTATTAGCTCCCATGGTGCCATTTGTTAGGCAATGGATTTTGTGACATAGTCTTAAACACATTTCAGTCAGGCGCAGTAACATGACATGATTTTCGTAGCATAATAAATGATGAAAACAGAAATGAGCAGTAACATATATTTTTTAATTATTTTAATATTGAACAGCTTGCTGCACCATAATTTGCAAATACAGGGAATATAAACAGTCTACACAGGAGTCTATTAGCAAGACACATCTTGCTTAGCAATATTTTCTCACTCTTCTTTACTATAGACCTCCAAATCTGTCAAATTGTGAGGACATCTCCTGTGCACAGCCCTCTTCAGATCACCCTACAGATGAGATGTTTAACTGGATTCAGGTATGGGCTCTGGATGGGCTATTCCAAAATGTTTATCTTCTTCTGGTGAAGCCATGCTTTAGTGGATTTGTATGTGTGCTTTGGGTCGCTGTCATGCTGAAAGGTGAACTTCATTTTCAGCTTTCTATTAGCCTGAAGGTTTTTTTTGCCAAAATTGCCTGGTATTGGGAACTGTTCATAATTCCCTCTACCTTGACTAAGGCCCTGATCCAGCTGAAGAAAAAAACAGCCCCAAAGCATGACGCTGCCACCACCACTGTGGGTTTGATGTTCTTCGGCTTATGTGCAGTGTTGTTTTTGCGGCAAACATACCGTTTGGAGTTATGACCAGAAAGTTGATGACCACTTGATGATGACTGTCTTGACTGTGTTTCATGGTATATCTAATACTTTGGAAATTATTTTGTACCCTTATTCTGACTGATTATCTTTCAACAATGAGAGCCCTCTGATGCTTTGGAAGCTCTCTGCGGACCATGGCTTTTGCTCAGAGACGCAACTAAGAAAATGTCAGGAAAATCCTACTGGAACAGCTGACCTTTATTTGTGATTAATCAGAGTAATTTTAAATGATGGCAGGTGTTTAATGACTTCTATTTGACATGAGTTTGAATGTGATTAATTCTGGTTATTCTGAACACAGCCACATCCCCAGTAAAAAGAGAGCGTGCACAACCAGGTTATTGTAAGGCTTTTATTTATTATGTTTACCCCTAAAAAGACATCAGTTTGTTTTTCAAATGAATTATTCACATTATATTACACATTAAAGTTGTAAAATGTTCTGACATGATTTATCTTTTTCTAATTTTTCACAAAAATCTGGCATTTTATCATGGGTGCAGTCTCTCTGTTCTCATTATCCAATTTCAATGTGTTATATTCCATTATATTTCTGGTCCTGACTGTCTCACAAGTCATTGTTTCTCTTTGGCCTGTATGTCTAATCTGAATATATGTCAGGGACAGAAGTTGAATGTGGTCATACACAGCACACAGCACTGTTACCAGAGTTCAGGCTGTGACCTACAGATAACCCTAATGACGTATGCACTCGGATATAATGCTTCTAGATTCCTCTCTGGCAGTTAGTCTGACTGTACGGGAGCTTAATGTGACCCAGAGAAGGATGAGTTGCTTTCAGGGTGCACGCGTTGACCATCACCCATCTGCTCCTGCTCTCCTGTCGTCTCATCGCAAACTCTTGTGCACCCTCTGGTGCTCGCTCGTCTCCCAAACTTCTTTGTGTTGCCCTGGCTTGCAGATTGTCTTCCTTGTCTCTCTGTGGTCGCTCATTATTCAGAGACAGAGGCGGATCTCAGGTCATCCGCAGCTGCAGCAGCGAAGGAGAAGCAGGAAAGATGGCGATCACCCACTAGACCGGCCGCATGCATGAAACACGGGACAACTTTTAGGAAGAGGACCGCTTCTCCACAAGAAGAAGAAGACATACCCGTGAGTTTATAACGCCATTTTCCAGTTTGTTGTTCGAGACCACGGCTCGCTTGTTGGCTCCACACGGTTCGGGAGCACGTCGCCGTTCGGGTAGATGGGATGTATTTGGAGATCGAGCAGCGAGACCTTTATGTCGTGTAGAGGACCAGACGTGGTGCCTTGAGATATCTACCCGGGTCGGGCGAGCATAAACGGGTGCACGCACGCACGCACGCTCAAGCTGTCACCCATGGTAGGAGGCTATTCAAAGTCAACTGGGTTCTTCTGTCTACTCATAATAGCCTACAAACCGTCCATTCGTGTTGCGTTTTGTTGTCAACCTGGACAATGAGGAAATAGGAGCCCCGGCGGTGAGCTGCGTGTTTCAGCACCGGGTCGGGGGGGGGTTATTCTGGCTGGTCGGGGGGTTGAGCGTCGGTCCCCCGGCTGTGGTGTGCGTGTGTTGTGCGAGCAAGGAGAAGCCATTACTACCTCCTACTACCTCCTCTACCTCCTCCTCTACCTCCTCTCCCAGCTCAGCCGGCCAGCCAGAGCCTCCATTATCTCCAGTCTGGCTGGCATATCCGCTGGTGCACGTCCAGACGCTCACAGAAGCCATGTTCACTGTGTGTTGTGCTCCCGGTGGCTTGCTTGGTCCCTCAATTAACACTAATCGTCTGGGGATTAGATTTGGTTCTTCATGCAGATCGGATCTATCTGGCTACCAGGCGGCTTCATGGATGTTTTTATTTTATTTTCAGTTTAGACTTGTATTGCTCTCGCTCTCTGGTGGTGGTGTCAGGCTGTTTTGGATGCGTATGGCATGTTGTCAGACAGGGCTCTGAAGTCAGGTATGTCATTGTGGGGCTTCACCATAAAATGGAGGAAGGCAGATGAGTCTCAAAGGGAAGCCTGGAGTAAAAGGCAGGAGCTCCTGCGGATGAACAATGGTTGACTTTCTGCTCCTCTACAGCAACCATGGCTGTTATATTGAGTAGTCTGAAACTCTTTATGGATACTTTCAAGTGTAGTTGGTTACATTTCTATTGCTTTTTGGTCATGGTGAATTTTATTGTATTTTTCTACATTTTCTGTGCATTGCATGTGTTTCTTATTCCACCTGCAGTGTTATTGCCATATAAGGGAGAGGTGAATGGTGTTGTAATCGTGATATTATTGGGGTCCCAGTGGCTGATCAGAGAGGCTTGGAGCGTACATGTGATGAGGAGAGAGCAGTCAGTCACACAGGAATGAGTTGGGAATTTTAATTTTGAACAATGCCATGGTAGTAGCTGCACGTTGATAATGTTCTAGGAAGTGGTGGTCCCCAAACACTTGTGTATATACACCCCCCCCCCCCACACACACACATACACACACACACACACACACACATACACTGTGAGCTGCTCTGGCATGAAGTTTGGCTGCCTTAAGAAAGTAATTGAGAGAGTAAAGCAAACAACTGAACTTTTGAACCAGTTGGATACAATCATCTCACCATGCACCCTTTGGTGCTTCTTAATTGTTGATGATAATACATTTAATAAACGCAGCTCCCCAAAAGGTAAAATAAAATAATGTGGTGTTTTTACACATCGTTTTTTTTAATATTCTGAGTGGATTGCAGATGTTTAAAGCATATTGCGAGGTTTAGTGTTTGAATATATGTTTATACCCAGGCTTAGTAGTTTGTTTCTTATTTCCAACATTGACACTAAGTGCACTTCTCATGTATGATGTAACTTATAACTGAAGGAATGGCCCTTCTTGTCACTGAGACAGAAGTAGGAAGGTGTTTGTGTGCCTACTGGCGTGTTCATGCACTCCTGCAGACTCCCTGGCCACAGTGAAATCTTGCTGACAAGGAGACTGAACTAGACACACTCTGCGACATCTGTAGGCTAGGAGGCAATCAAAATGGTGGCGCTAGTCTCAGTCTGTCATGTCAAGGTAAACAGGTTGTCAAGGAGAAGCCAGCTGGATGTTTGGACTGAAAATATGCAGGCTTGTCGTTGAGCAATGTTTTTCTCAGGTAGCTTCAGAGCAGGTTTTGGTGATTTGCTGAAAGAAAGATATTTTCTTGCTTTGTATCTTGATAGACCTTATGCTGGTGGAGTTCCCATTTAATGTTTATTGATAGATCTTGTGCAATGCATTGTCGCCTTCTCCTTGTAAGATACTGCAATGACATACGTTATCTTTGTTATAATGTGATCAAATTGCAGCACTGTGGTAATTAGCTTGTCATTTCAGTCCATAAACAACATGATGCTTCCATAGTATTTCTCTTGCAAGATTCTTCTTGGATTTCCACAATAACTCGTTTAGAATAGAAAAAGATGTAATAACTAAGTGTTAAACGTCTTACCTCAGGTGTATTTCTTGAGTCTCATTGGATTCATTAATAATGATTATTATTTTCAACTATTTCTGTAATGTCGTAGCCAGGATAGGGATTACGCCTCAACGTCTCTCCAAATTGAACAAGGTGACTTTCAGTGTTTACAAATATTGATATTAGTCAAAGGGGGCATCTAAGCTTAATGTTAGCGACATTGGAAGGTACGTCTTAGATCATGTTCAAGATTGCGTAACGGGATTTTTAAGTAAAGTATTTTAGGATTACATCAACGCTTCTTCTTTTCTTTAATGGGAAGGAACTGGACAACAGAATGAATGTGACCTCTCAGTTTGGTGACGGTTCGGGAAAATGACGGAGGTAGGAAAAGGAGCACAGACAAGTGGCGGTGCGATGCACTCAATACTGTAGCTACCTGGGGCAGTAGCAGGGGCTGGAGAGAGACACACAAAAGCCCAATGAAATGGTCCAGTGAATGCTTTCTTGACATGATGCATTGGCTTATGAGATGTAGTCCGCTGCGACAGCGAACACACATTTATCCAGCGGTCTACATGGCGCTATTTCAGATGTGTGCCAATATCGGACATTGTGTTTTGATTCGAAACGCCACTGCCTGCTTTCTGATTAACATCAATTTTTATTCGAACGGGGTCATATAACAGCTGTAGGTGTGCCCTTAATTTAAAATGTAGATGAGAGAACACAGATCGCCGTAGACGAAATGGAACTAGATTTGGGATGTGTTTATTTTTGTAATGAG
Source organism: Dallia pectoralis (assembly GCA_029465975.1). Taxonomy (NCBI): domain Eukaryota; kingdom Metazoa; phylum Chordata; class Actinopteri; order Esociformes; family Umbridae; genus Dallia; species Dallia pectoralis. Next base: position 3,265,625 of record CM055760.1, on the reverse strand, counting down.
CACATTCTGCCTAGTGTCGCCATGTTTCACATTCTGTCCCTTTATGCTAACGTTATGCTAACTTTGGAAGGGATTATGACATAACAGTATTTAACAGTTTTCCAACATTTACTGTGTATTACAAAACACATTCGGCCCAGAGAGGTTTTCCTTGTTATGCCAGCGTCTGGGAGAAGCTGTAGAAACTTCTGACAACAATATTCTTTTGGGACATCTCTTAGCTGTCTTTGGCATGACAGTACGTGACGACTGTACTAACTTACACTTATATTTTGAAATGACGAGGCAGTGAAACAAGACACAAAGTCCAAGGCCGATCCTGGCACATCCACGCTACTCCCTGTGGATATCTAGTCCTATTTTGACCCAAATGGAAGAAGATCCGGCGTGTGTGCTGTTGCCAAGTCATATAACCAGTTACCATATTTAATCAGGAGAATATGCTAGCCGTCGGTTTTAGCCCATATGTTAGCTTGTCTGGTTAGCCTCACCCACTGCCCCTCAGAAACTTTCCAAACAAACACTGTGTTACAAACTCTTTCGACTAACTCTGTGCTACTTTTGAGCTGTTTGCGGTGGGAAATTCAGAATTCTTTGGAGACGCCTGTTTCTAAGACAGCCTGGTGGCAGGGGACAAGGCCCTCTTTGAGAGGGAACAGGAGTGGTCTTGTAGAGGGGATATACTGGCTTCAGCCAACAAAGCAATGAAGCCGTCCAATGTCGATTAAATATTTAAGGAGTAGAAAGGCGGGCTCACTGGTAGGTTAATATTAATCGGTCTCCCACAGAACTTGCTTCTCTTCAGGAGGGTGGTTTGGCTCACCTGAAGGTAGACAAAAGAAGGATCCAAAACAGTTCCATGAGCCGATATTTCTGTCAGACTGTCCCGTTTCTAGCAGTGTATCTGTGTCCCTCACTGAGACCTTCTGACCAGCCTGTAACCTCACCCACATGCTGTAACTTTAGTATCTGCTCTGTCGGGGTAACACAGGAGACGGCTGTAATACTGTAGATTTTGGCAAATGTCCACCGGAAAAGTTATTATGAAAAATGTGTCTCGCGGCTCATGAAAAGGTATGTTTATATATAACTTCTGTTCGTTTCTATATTTATCTTCGGCATAATGTATTATGGACGCAAAGGAAAAGAGGAGGAAACATTTTTTAGACCTTTGACCTACAGCATCTAAAAATAGACGAAAGGCTTCAGAATGTATTGGATGATGACCATCACTGACGCAAGATAGAAGAACCTTGTTCTTATTGAATGCGTTGACATTGTGAGCATTACCCCAGAGCATTGAGCAAGAGTGAGGTGACGTAATCGTGTAGTAGCCTAATCTGGTTCTGGGATAATCTTATTACGACCTATTCACAAGCTTTTTGCACCTATTTGTCTTTCTATCATTAGTGAATAGTAATAGCCTTTTAATACATTTGCTGTCCGTCAGGGAAGAAATGAAATGCGTGCGCTAAATCTGTGTGAGATAAGTTCTGGACTGGTTGCATTTTGGAATGATGAATGTATCGTGATTTCCTGAAGCAACTGGCTTCCTTCCACTGTCACCCTATTCCCTTTGTAGTGCACGGCTTTTGACGAGGGCAATGTGGAACTCAAATAAAAATCTCAAAAGTAGTGCATTACGTAGGGAATAGCGTACAATTTCAGACACCGTCGTAGTTTCTTTTCCTGGAGTAATTGTCTTTGTGGAAAAACACTTCCTGGTTACTCTCCATGTCTGTCCTAGGACATCCGTCTTTGGTTTTCCGCTTCTTTAAAGATGCACTCCAGAGCATTTTGTGCAAATGAAGCCATTAGTTGTGGGGAAAAAGTAGAGCCATAACTTTTGCTCAAGTAATGCCTCAACTATGCTCATAGTTATACTGTGGGCTGCCTTTTTCATCTGATAATAGGCACACCCAGTAAGTGTTATGCCTTTCTGTTTCATGATAGTCTCTTGGTTAAGGCCCTTGGCCTTTTCCTTCTGATGGTGATCTGGATTTTGGTAAGACTTTAAAAAAAATGTTTTACATATGGCCCAGTTTTGGTCAGCAGGAGATGGAAGTTCGGCGTTCTGTGAGAAGAGCAATTTATGGTAATGGTTTTAGATGTGGTAGGCAGATCTGGCTGTTGTTTCATAGTGGATGGTCTGAATGATTGCAGAATGTTTGAGTCTTGAGACAGTCAGAGTATCAGATATTTTTTGCAAGTCCAGTGCAACGCTTTTTCCTTGGCTAATATGATGGTGAAATTCTGACACAATGTCAACAAAGCATTTCCGTGGGGTTTAAGTTTATGTTGAAAAGATTTTTTAACTACTTATAATTTTATATTGTTACTTCTTCATATACCTGAATGTATTATTTACTCTTCCGATTTAAAACTCAAAATCTGGGTGTTTCATGAGCAAAATCTAATTTTTTTGTGGTCTGTGAGGTTGCAGAGGTGCCTCAGACCATGACACTAACCCATTGGCAGAAAAACGTACAGAGAAATATCACTGACAATTATTTTTCATTATTAAAAATATCATGCTTGCAATTAGTTTTTGCGCTTGATACTTTTTGGAGCATTTTGTATTTGATGAATTATAGTCAATATAGTCAAGAAAAGAGAGAACCCTGGACTTACGTAATAAATCAATTGACCAAATGACCTACCAAGAAACGTCAAAACAAGGTATATGTGATTGTCCTCTGTGTTAAAACATTAGCAGCAGATCCCTGAAGGTGTCCTGTGGTATTTGGCACCAAGACATTAGCAGCAGATCCCTGAAGGTGTCCTGTGGTATCTGGCACCAGGACATTAGCAGCAGATCCGTCAAGTTCTGTAAGTTGCGAGGTGGAGCTGCGGTGGATCAGAATTGCAGGTCCAGCACATCCCACAGATGCACAATCAGATTTAGATCTGGGTACTTTGGAGGCCAGGGCAACACCTTGATCATGAAGTTCAAACCCTCAAACCAGGGAAGATTATCCTCCATCAGGAAATACCATTGAGATGAGGGGTTGTTCCTGTTCGGCAAAGATGTCTGTGGCACGTGTCAATATCATGTCCACATGAATGCCAGGACCCAGGGTTTCCAGAAAAACCTTTCCCAGACCATCACACTGCCTCCACCGGCTTGTTGTCGGCCCACAGTGTATCGTGATGCCACCACTTCCCCAGGTGAACGGCGCACATGTACACGGCCGTCCACGTGATGTGAAAGCAATTGGGACTTATCAGACCTTGACATGTGCCCTTTTAGGAGATGATCGAAATTTTTCGCTTCACCTGTGAGTGGACATAATGTTTTACCCACAATTCACTACACCAGTAATAACAGTTTTTGCACATGTATTGCTCCTCCTCTGCCTCGACCACGCTGAATTATCACCTGTAGATGCATGGAGGCATGTTGTGTTTGTTGATCCCGTAAAAATAATTGGTCAGCCTGTCACAACTACAGTGTCCATTTGTCACAGATATGGCAACAATTTTATAAGGTCTTATCAACTCAAGAACTGTTTTTTAGGGATGCACCGAAATGAAAATTCTTGGCCGAAACCGAAAACCGAAAAAGAGGAAACCAAGACCGAAAACCGAAAACCGAAACACCGAAATAAATTATGCCAATTATTAGTACCATTGCATTTATGGATATGAGGCACCAAGGGCGTAGGTTTGGTCTCAGCTTCGGTGGGGACATCTCTCCCCCCCCCTCCGGCAAGTGAACTTTTACTGAGAATAATGTGATTATTTTTGCGTTTAGTTGAGACAATAGCCTGTTGCTTTTATACTACACTAAAGTTTAACTAGCATAGGCCTATCCATGTGCAGACAAAAATCGTTATGTAGTACCTGGCGTTCAACTTTTAGATGGTAATGCTGTTTGTCAGATTCAATATATTGTAGCGACCCTGGTGGTGCCACTACTCCGCCCCTACTAATAGGATATCCCAAATAGGCCACATTACATAAGCAAAATATACACAGGAAACATTTCCACTGTTTATTGTGACTGCAAGATTCTAACATATGGGGTATGTATTAACAGAAAGCACTGGTAACTTTACTGTTGTCTTCAGTCACTCTCCTGTGTACTTATAGCGTGTCAGATAACTCCCCTCCCCTAGGTTTTTTAGCCAATCAAATTACGGCGTTTCTAGTACCGTCCCCCTGGCTCTGCGGTCGGAATTGACCCAAATCGCTTCACAAACTCATAACGGAGTTCGCTCAAATATTAGTGGGGACAATTTAGTCATGTTAAAATGTTGTTGGGGACATGTCCCCAGCGTCCCCCCTAAACCTACGCCCATGTGAGGCACTTTCTTGCAGGATTTCACTGAACATATCAGACAACGAGGGTGCATGCCCCTCATCTAGTGCAGAGAGACGAGTCTTTTTTTCTGCGCTCTGATCTCCGTGCGCTGCTGCTCCGTGCCCTACTGCTCCGTGCGCTGCTGCTCCGTGCGCTATTTCTCCGTCTCCACGCGGGTTCTCCGCATCCATAGCCGCCTGGATCATTTCTCATGTGCGCTGCTTTATTTCTGCATCCAAGTAATGGTCTTTATAACGCGGATCAAGTACAGTCGCGATGAAGTGCAGATGATCCGAATAGATCAAAACATATTTCGGCCGTATTGTTTCGGTGATAAAAGTATTTCGGCCGAAAACCGAAAATGCCCTTTTGGGCCATTTTCGGCCGAAAATTTTCGGTGGCCGAATATTCGGTGCATCCCTACTGTTTTTGGTTGTCAAGAAGCCTGCACAATGAATTGCTTGTCACATTGCAATACTTGCGTGGGGTGACCTTGCTCAGAAGGTAGCTGTATGAGAACAAGATTTTTGGCAAAATAGCGGCTAGAGTATTCATTAATGCATGTCATGGAAACGTACAGAAACCTTCAATACAACCAAATTACCAGAATATTTAACACAAAAGATGGAGACACCAAGGTTGCCTGGTCTATGTTTATGTTCCACTGTGTTATCTGTTGACCTTTCTCGTTGCCTTTTCTGGTTGCATTGCATAGGCCTAGTCCATAAATAGCCTATCTCAAAGAAAGATTGTTCCATATTTGGTAGTAGTGTGAACTATGACCCTCGGATCTCATGTTATCTGTCTGCCTTCTGAAGGAGAGGAAGACTTTGTGGTGATCATGCAAACAGCAACCAGAGAACATTCAGCTTCTCTTCCGTGGCAGCAACGGCAGAAAACAAAGAAAACTGCCCCGAATCTGCCCTCCTGGCAAAACAGTCTCCATCTGTGTAACAAGATTGCAGGGTGAAGGCAGACAGCAGGGTAGGGAGGGGGACTGGGTTGCCCAGGCAGACCTTGAGGATCACAAAATGGTGGATGACCGTCCAATGCCACTGATACTTCCCTGTTCTCTCTTCCTCTGCTTTGCAGAGTAGTGGAGGCTTTGTGAAATGGAGTCCTTTCTCTGTCTCTCTCTTGGTAGCTCTCTACACTGCTCTGCTGGTCTCTGTGATGCAGAAGATAATTCTGTCAGGCCAGAGGGAACAGCCAGCCAAGTGAGGTGACTCTGCTTAAACGTGGTTGAGCAATAGTCTGAGAACTGAGGCTCTTATCTAGTCTAGCTGCCTTCAACCCAAACCTACATTGGTTTTAAGTTTGCATGTTTTTGTTTTTTTTGCATTTTGAAGGTCACAATGTAAGCTGGTAATGTCATAATGGCTGTTCTTTAGCTTCATCCAGAAACATGTGGCCTTAAAATGTTGCCTTAGTTTGGAACTATCATGTCAAGGGAACATTAAACTAGCACGTTGTCTTTTTGTTAGTAGACTTGTCTGCAAGGTTTTCTTCCATGGCAAAATACTGAGTGAAGTCTTTTGTTTAAAGCACTCAGTCAGTAGAATACGTCCTTGAGGTCCAAAGATCAAAATCCTAGCCCCCTTGTCATTGTCCTGCGCTATTACCTAAGCCGAACAACGCCGATATATTAATAGAATTTAGGGCTAACCCAAATCAGATATATGCACAGTATCTCACAAAAGTGAGTACACCCCTGAGATTGTGAGATGTTTCTGAGGCTGCTCCTGATTGAATGCCTCTAATAACATCAATTGCATCTCTTAGGATTCTTTTCCCTTCATAGTGCACTCATAGTGACCAGGACGGGCCAATTGGGACTCATTGACTAAGGCTGACTAGGAAGAGCAGTTTGTACATAAGTAAGAGACCTGTAGAACGCGTCATCCACAGACCTGTAGACCGCGTCATCCACAGACCTGTAGACCGCGTCATCCACAGACCTGTAGACCGCGTCATCCACAGACCTGTAGACCGCGTCATCCACAGACCTGTAGACCGCATCATCCACAGACCTGTAGACCGCGTCATCCACAGACCTGTAGACCGCGTCATCCACAGACCTGTAGGCCGCGTCATCCACAGACCTGTAGACCGCGTCATCCACAGACCTGTAGACCGCGTCATCCACAGACCTGTAGACCGTGTCATCCACAGACCTGTAGACCGCATCATCCACCGACCTGTTGGCTCTGTAGGCAAACTGCAGTGGGTCTAGTAATGGGACAGTGATGGTCTTGAGGTGAGACAGCAGAAGGCGCTCAAATGACTTCATAACCACAGAGGTCAGGGCGACTGGTCTGTAGTCATTAAGTCCTGTGATCTCTGACTTCTTTGGGACTGGGAAGATGGTGGAGGACTTAAAGCAGGCCGGGACGCAGCATGCTTCCAGTGAGGTGTTAAAAATGTCAGTAAACACAGCAAAAAGCTCAACTGCTCAAAACTTTAGGGTGGATGGGGAAATGTGTACTGCAAATTGGCTATCAACTTCATTTGATCCCTGGAGCTGCATTTGTGATTGTCATTTAGTTACTTCAAAGTAACAGTCTTTTTCATATGGTGTTTCTGTTATTTTTCTACACCCTGTGTATTTATTAATTTAAGTTATTATGTGCGGATTCTTCACATTATTATTACTGTCAAACTTTTGCTAAGCTATTTCAAGTGATGTTTTATTTACACGTCAGATGAATTGCTTGGATATGCTTAAAATGTAATTATACTTTCCTTAATATTAACATCATTCAGAAATGTAGAATGGATGCCAGCGCTGGTATGATCAGACCTTCAGTTGAGTGTTGGGTCTTCTGTCTGAGAACATTCATATTTGTTGGTTAATGGTTGACCTAGTTCAGCTTTATCTGCCATATGCTTCCTGGAACACATTTCATCTCAAATCAAAGCCAATTTCTGTACAGTTCATGTTGGAGATTGAAGAAGATTATTGTACATTACAATTATTTCATTTTGAGCGATCCAATCAAGATGGCCTAATATAAAGAATTAGCCCAAAGTCTCATTTTCACTGAATTGTTCAACGTCGCAGAGTATAATTATCGTGTGATCCGTCCATGGTGGAATGAACGACTCACCATCCACACTTACAATTTGGAGGATTTAGAAAAGTTTTAAGAGATGCTTCAGCTTTTTGGAGACAATTCACTTAAGTGGCATATTTACGTCATTATGCCGTTTTAGAAGCAGTCGGCCTGCATGGATGATGTCACGGTTCACCCTGCCTAGTAGCTGCACCAATAGGCAGAGATTCACGGGGTGACGATGACCCATGTCTGATGTAACTGGTTTAACTTCAGATGGTTACATGATACCAGGACCTGTGTTAGCATTGTAGAGTAGTGCTACTGATTTAGGATTATGATCACCAGCTATTATCTGACGCATTTTGAAGTTGGGCTATGGCCATCCCAAAATAAGTGGAGTACTTGACCAGGGAATATATAGGAACAAGGGTTCCTCTTCAATCAGCCAGGTGGAATCAATGCGTAATCTCTTTTCAGTCACTTCCGCAAATGAGCAGAGTCACATGATTAGACAATTTCAGGAAGTGTCTCCACTTGTCTTGATGACATAGAGGGAGAATAGAACATAGTTCATAGATCAGGACAGTGTGTTTCTTTGTTTTGTGTACAGTGTTTTTTACGTGCTCACCTTCAGATATAAGTTGAAATGGGGATTCCTGTTAAATGAATGTTTGTATGTAGAAATGTCACATTTAGTTATTTAGAAGCTGTGTAAGTTTACTGTTGGTAAAAGAAAAACAGGATTATGAAAACTATTTATATTTGCCTGGCCTCGTTTCTGTCATATATACAGTAAGCATACACATTTAATACAAACACAACGCCAAAATTATTTCTATTCAAAATTATTATTATATATATATGGTTTATATTAAATAATAAATTCATTAAAACAAAACAGCTGTGATTGATTGTGAGAATTTGCACTTATGACTAATATGCTATGGGTTCTTCACATGCTGCCATAACAGTGCCTACCTGCCGTGGCATGGACTCTACAAGACCCGTGAAGGTGTCCTGTGGTATCTGGCACCCAGACATTAGCAGCAGCAGATCCCTGAAGGTGTCCTGTGGTATCTGGAACCAAGACATTAGTATCAGATCCCTGAAGGTGTCCTGGTATCTGGCACCAAGACATTAGTATCAGATCCCTGAAGGTGTCCTGGTATCTGGCATCAAGACATTAGTATCAGATCCCTGAAGGTGTCCTGTGGTATCTGGCACCAAGACATTAGCATCAGATCCCTGAAGGTTTCCTGTGGTATCTGGCATCAAGACATTAGCATCCGATCCCTAAAGATGTCCTGTGGTATCTGGCATCAAGACATTAGTATCAGATCCCTGAAGGTGTCCTGTGGTATCTGGCATCAAGACATTAGCAGCAGTAGATCCCTGAAGGTGTCCTGTGGTATCTGGCATCAAGACATTAGCAGCAGTAGATCCCTGAAGGTGTCCTGTGGCATCTGGCACCAAGACATTAGTATCAGATCCCTGAAGGTGTCCTGTGGTATCTGGCACCAAGACATTAGTATCAGATCCCTGAAGGTGTCCTGTGGTATCTGGCACCAAGACATTAGCAGCAGATCCCTGAAGGTGTCCTGTGGTATCTGGCACCCAAACACCAATATTAGCATCAGATCCTCCATTCCTGTAAGTTGCAAGGTGGAGCCCGGATTGATCAGACTTGTGGGTCCAGCACATTCCACAGATGCTCAGTCGGATTGAGATCTGGGGAATTTGGAGGGCAGGGCAACACCGTGAACTCTTCATCATCTTCCTCAAACCTTTCCAGAACAATGTATGCAGTGTGGCAGGGTGGAACATCCTGATGGATGGGGCCAGTACTATCGGAATACCATTGCCATGTAGGGGTGTACCTGGTCTGCAACGATGTTTAGGTAGATGGCACATGTCAAATTGACGTCCACAGAGGATCGCCCAGAGCACCACTCTCCTCCCATTGGCTTGTCGTCTTACCATAGTGCATTCTGGTACTAGCAATTCGAAATCATTCTTGGCACTTGTCGAGTTCACTCAGGATTGTACTTCTGCCCGTTTATTCTGCATTCAACACGTTGACAGTGAGAACTGATTTTTGCTGCCCCTGATTACTCCCCCTGATTCCTGCCCCTGATTCCTCCCCCTGATTCCTGCCCCTGATTCCTCCCCCCGATTCATGCCCCTGATTCCTCCCCCTGATTCCTGCCCCTGATTCCTCCCCCTGATTCCTGCCCCTGATTCCTCCCCCTGATTCCTGCCCCTGATTCCTCCCCCCGATTCATGCCCCTGATTCCTCCCCCTGATTCCTGCCCCTGATTCCTGCCATTGATTCCTGCCATTGATTCATGCCCCTGATTCCTCCCCCTGATTCCTGCCCCTGATTCCTCCCCCTGATTCATGCCCCCCCTGATTCCTCCCCCCCCTGATTCCTGCCCCTGATTCCTCCCCCTGATTCCTGCACCTGATTCCTGCACCTGATTCCTGCACCTGATTCCTGCCCCTGACTCCTGCCCCTGACTCCTGCCCCTGACTCCTGCCCCTGACTCCTGCCCCTGACTCCTGCACCTGACTCCTGCACCTGACTCCTGCACCTGACTCCTGCACCTGACTCCTGCACCTGACTCCTGCACCTGACTCCTGCACCTGATTCCTCCAACTCACCTCAAGTTTGTGAAGGGTCATGACTGACCCCAATTTTTGTCTGAATATCCCTGACTTTGGGTGTCATGGGATGCTCAGCTTTGGTGATGATGTGTGTTTTATTCTGGAATAGCGCAGGTTCTCTTTCTTATACTTATGGATGCCGTGGACTCCTTCAGCAGATGGACTCAAACCAGAGTGGTGGAGAATGCGAGGGCTATGGAATTGGAATTTACACACAGACTTGACCTATTACTGTCAAACAGTGTTTACAATTCTTATGACGATGTCTTTCTCCTGCTTATGTGTCGGGTTGATGTGGGTCCCCGGGGAGTTAAAAAGATCACTAGTGCTGATGTTTGAGCCTTGGGTTTTAAGAAAGAAAGTCGGTTGGGTATTTATAATCAACCATATTCAAGTGTACTCATTTTGTTTTTATGTATGCAGTGTATATCTTCCCATTTTCCCAATTTCTTTTCCCAATATCTACTTTTACTTACGGCTCTGTCCTATTCAAATACTCCCAACAGATTCAGGACTGTTGAAAACATTAGACATTTTTCTCCCAGGTACAGTACTTTCATCTTCTAGGTACTTCTAGGTGCTTGTGTATGTAGGTTTGTAGGGACTTGTGTATGAATGTTCCCATGTTTTTTTGGGGGCAATTTGCATAGATCACAGTGTTTACAGCCAATGTGGCAATGGCAGGACTCAAAGTTAGACTGTGGTGGTCTAACCGAAGAACACCTCAGTGCAAGTGTTAGTGCTAGAGTTAGGATGTGTGTTGAAATAAGTAACAGCACTCTATCTGCATTACAACCATAGAAACAGCAGGCCTACTGGAAAGGAATGTCAGAAAAGGGTCAAATATTAGCCACGTATTCGCTTTTGGTTTTGGCAACCACCATTGTTACAATTAAACAGCCCAAAACGATTCTGGGACCACCAGGCTATTCAAACCTCTGGGTTGAAAATACTGTAGTCATTAAGAAAGCATCACGATAAGTTCAACACCACCTTAATGCAAACTAGGTTGTGTGTATCTACAGTGAAGTTATTCCCTTGCTGTTTTTGTACATTGAAGCCCACTGACGAAGACATGATTATTCTATAATTTTAATGCTAGGTTTATTTGAACAGAATGACAGAACACAATAACAACGAAAGCATTATATATTTCAAAGAAGTTATAAATTGATTTGTATTTTACTGAAATAAGTATTTGACCCTTTTGAAAAACATGACTTAGTACTTGGTGGCAAAACTCTTGTTGACAATCACATAGGTCAGTCGTTTCTTGTAGATGGCCACCAGGTTTGCACACATCTCAGGGGATCACATCAACTGTTGTCACTTTCTAACATAGCTGCTTGGCGATGGTCGTGTAGCCCATTCCAGCCTTGTGTAGGTCTACATTCTTGACCCTGACATCCTTGGACAGCTCTTTGGTCTTGTCAATGGTGGGGTGTTTGGAATCTGATTGATTGATTCCGTGGACAGGTGTCTTTTATACAGGTAACAAGCAGAGCCAGATATCTTGCTGATTGACAGGGGATCATACCCACTTCACTGGGTAAAATGCAAAACAATTTAGAACTTACTTGATATGTATGTGTAACGTAAATAAAATTTCTTACCCAACTGCATAATCGGGGCGACATTTTTTATTTCAACCAAAAATAACTCCTGTGTGTATATAAGCAAATTCTTTGAGGATAACGGGTCTGTGGCAGATTGTGCACAGAGACCCATGTGAGCTAGGTGATAATTGATTCAGGAGGTCTTGCTCTGCTCAGATGGTGGACAGATTTCTATGTAGCTTGATGGGGGTAGGTGTAACCCCATTTTGTTGACTGGTTTTGTTTTGGTCGTTAGGCTCATTGTCGACCAAGGTTTATAGAGGAGTCAGCAAGGAGACTTGCACTGTAAAAGTTGTGTTTTTTCATCCTAGCCCTTCAAAGTGATCTAGATGCTGCGTAGAAAGGCTGTTTTTTCCATCTGTAGATATGACACACCTCAGCACGAATGCCGGCCTGAAACCATGTCTTGTTGTATTGTGTTATCAAAAAGCATTGGCATTTATAGCAGTCTATTTACAAGCTACAATCGTGCAATGGTTGTGTGTCTGTTTTATGCATTTGACACAACCGGGAACAACCGGAGCGTAGCATTAGAACTTGAGAAGGGCCCGGTTTCGTTGCCTGTCCACTTGTTCGGCACATGTGAACAAAACGATTTGGTTGAGGAGAACGTACAACTGACAAGTGAACTACATTGATTTTAGCACCAGTTACAGAGATTGCATTGGGTAAACAAACTCGGCTACAAGCTGGTAGCTCGTAAAGTCTCTTTTTCTTCAGAACATTTCTGTGTGGTGTGTCTGCGTGTGAATTTACAAATTTGCATACTGAAACATCGTATTCCACGAGCAAGTGATTGCAAAGTAATTCCTACTTTAAAAAAGTCAATGTACGCCGGGTAATAAAGATACAAATATAATCTATAGTCGTTTGTAAAGTATTTTTGTCATTTGTTTACAGATCTTTGCGGCAAATTCCACTCACATTGAGTCAGAGTCATTTTGAGTTTGTTTCTGTTTACAGTGCAGTTTTTGTGCCTTCAGACACACTTTCAATCCACAAATTTGTATAAAGCTGACTGCTGTATGCTGCCAAGAGAGAAGAGGTGAAAGTTAGATGCCCTGCGAAATCGAATATTTCCTTAAGTTATACTTAATCCCACATTTCTCGGTGTCTGACATGGGTTTGTTCACAAGCTTTGTGATATATTGATGTTATGCTACGTGGCCTCTGCATGCAACTTTTGCCGTGCTGTCGCTGAGCGCTGCCACTGGTCGATTTTATTTCTGAGTGTGTCTTCGCTCAGTGTCTTTGAGATTCGCTGGCTCGCCTTGCCTCTTTGTAGCGCCAGCAAGCGGCCAGTGTGCAAAGAGCATTTACATTTCAAATGCACTGCTGTCGAAGACTTGTCAAATTCAAGCTAACGACGGACAGATCAATCTCCAAAAGATGCAAGCTCAGTGACAGCTGACGTTTTTTTTTATCAGACTTTAGGTAAGTAACTGTAAAGGGCATTTAGCAGAATACCAAGTTACTACCAGGAATAAATATAGTGTTTGAAAAATATTACTCAGCATCATTATGTGTTAGCAACAATATAGCGCTTTACGTGTTACTGAAAATACTTGGATTGTTTTGACGTTGGCAGTGGGACATCAAAAGACAACAGTATATGATTCATTTATAACGCGCCTTCATCCAGGATGGGCCCTCGATCACCTAGTGCAGTTAGTTCTGGAGTCTCCCGGCTCGGCTCTTCGTCAGATGTGTATAATACAACCCTACAATGAGTAGCATGTATCCATCTACCATTCTCTTGTACCTTTACTACAGACCATGTGACCAGTGAGACCTGATAAAAACCCTCCCGTTTGGCTTCTAATGTATCAGTGACACATTTCTTTAACATGACCCATTCTCATGGCTCTATATGTTATATCTGATATGTGTGAATGTGTGTGGGTTTGTTGTTCTTTTTGCCGTCGACTTTCCAGTGCCGTCTGCAAGGTTGTTGGCCTTGTTTTCACCCGTGAGTATTTTCTCCTGAGCCTTTGTCTTCAAAATGGCTACTTGTTCTGCTAAGTTGGCAGCTTTTCCTCATGGTCAGATACCAGAGGCAACAACATCTGATACTGTAGTCACATCCTATACCACCTTCCTTTCTCTCCTCTTCACGATGTTGGTACCATCAGTGAACAACACATGATCACGGTTGACAAGAGGATGTAACTCATCAGTAAGCTGACGCAGAACCAACTCTGTCCAATTGCGGTTCCGAATCCGTAGGAAGCCACAATGGCAGGGTTTGTGGGAGTGTCACGCTGATTGACAACGTTGGGTCTCTTTAGGACAGGGAACCACTTGTTTCACCGGGTGGACGCTAACCTGTGTTCCTTAATTTCAGTGCTTTTTCAATGATTCCATGTTTTTGAACCAGTCTGTGTTTTTGAACCAGTTGTCTGGTTGTTTGGGAAAAACTGCTTTGTGAGAGTACACCATTAAAGTAGGATGTTCTTCATCACATAAAAGTCTACACACCCCTGCCAGGTTTGTGTGATGCGAAAAAATGAGACGCACCTTTTCCTGTTTGCATAAGTGTGCACACCCTCTTATAAATGGGGATGTGGTTGTGTTCTTTATTAACAAATCACATTCAAACTTAAGTTAAATAAAAGTAATTACACACCTGCATTCATCAAAAGTAACTCTGATTAATCAGAAATAAAGGTCAGCTGTTTCTGTTGGATTTTCCTGACATTTTCTTAGTTGCATCTCAGAGCAAAAGCCACGGTCCGCAGAGAGCTGAGACAAAGGATTTATCAGAAGGTCAAATTGTGCCAATCAATTTTGTGATATTCCACAGAAATTGTAGGCCTAGATGTTTAAAGAACTTTAAAAACATTTTAACTCACCTCTCATTAACATAGCATGATAGTGTCACTTTGGGATTCTTCAGTCTTTCTCAACTTCACCCCATAAAGTTGAGGTCTTACTTTCCCCCAAGAAATGGTCTCTTTGCTTTGACATTGCCCTGATGCCACAGCTGTATGTACTTAGAAAAATAATTTAATTGCCATCAATTTTACCAATATAGCAATATATTGTGGAATTACGTTTTTATCTTATGTACAAAGACAAGCAATATGGATAGTAAGACCAACACAATATTAGATTAGATGAAACATAAATAGTTTTTTTCCTGTAGGCCTGGCCTATATGTTTATATGATGATATTAGGTGATGCATGAATTGATATGAATTACTTATTTTTATGTTTTACTGATTTGTTGAACTTTCAGCCTTGTAAACATGTGATAATTATCATGATAATATAAAGCACTGACAAATATGCCTGGGGTAAACATAAACATAAAAGTCAGTAACAAATCACACAAACGGAAGTGCAGACTGCAGAAATATCAAAAAAATATGTGGCGTTACCGCGCAGATCAACGCACTGGCCTCACAGTCTCTGATTTATCTCTGGCCAGGACAGCTGGTCCTGGATGCTTTATACGACACTTCCCATCTGTGACTTCAAAATCTGCAAAGACACACATAAAGAACTTACGGCAAAGTTGCACAGACAATGAACGTTTTCAACTTCAAGATGTGAAAAACTGATCATGTTAAATGTGCTTGAAGATAAACTTCACGTTCACAATGATCTGAATCAGGCAAACTCATGATATCCACCAGTTCGAAGCTTGTAGTACTCATTCTGCAACTTGGATACACTATCAGCTTGTACTTGGTTGAGTTCACACAAACCAGAGAGAGGTCATTTCTGGGTGCTGCCAAGGTAACGCCCTTGAAGTAAAAAAAATTAAAAAACAATGTTATATTATTTTTTCATTACCTTTCAATGGTTTGAGGCCACTTAGAATTGTCCCCGTTTTGGAAGGAAAAGCACATTTATACGGGCCTTTTTTGACTATTTGAGTATCTGGAGCATTAGCAATTTGATGTAAAATTACAGGCCCAGGAACTAAGAATTGTCTTCTGCAACTCGTCAGTCTATTCTTGTTCTCTCAAATGAAGGCTTTGCCATGTGTGAAATTGTCATTGTGGTCTCCAGAGTTCTTCATCTTAATGTTAATATGGTGTTCTTTTAATGGTAGATTTCTTTTTTATAGTCATAGGGATGTGGTTTAATTTGATAACACCACGATATGTGATTGCCCCTTATATGGTGGTATGTTCAGGTGTTTTGGCAAATTGCCCGAGTCGCCTGCTATATAACCAACCCACTGAGTTGCCAAGGATCGTGTGTGTGGAAACAGGGTCATACCTTGTGTCTGAAGGTCACCTCGAATCTGTAGGGCAGTTAATCGATGTGCTTTCTCCACCATTCAAACAATCTCATGTTGGGATCTTCCATCACGTTTTCTCTGTTGGCCGTGTCCAGGCAGGTTCGGTACAGTGGCATGGCTTACATGTGTTGATTACAGCATGTACGGTGAAAACATGGTCTCTAGAGATAGTCTTTGAGATTGTCCAAGCTTGGGTACAAATAGGAGTCTGAGGACCTCAGACAATTCTCTGGTTTTCTTTCTTTTCTCTGTGCGTTTTCTATATTAAAACGGGTGAATTTGGTGTGATTCGTCTATTGCAGACACCTGCAATAAATTAGTTAATGAGAGCTCAGATTTGGGCAATTGTTCAACTGCAAACCAAATATAATACTTATGTAAATATCAGAGTCAAAATATTTCTAGTACAAAAAGGGTGCAATATTAATGGAATAGAATGCAAATGTGCCATAGTCTTTGGCCACAGCTGTGTTATGGTAAATATCATGTAAACCTTTTTTTAACCTTGAAGACCCCTATTACATTTGCGCAGTAGCTGATGCTGGTGAAATTCCATGGAGGCATCATGGAAAGTTGTGACTCACCGTTGTTGCTGACCCTCAGGTTTGTGATGGCCTGTGGTGGCCTCTGGCTTAGCATTAACAAGTAGAGCCACAGAGCATATTCACTGAATGCTGTGTGCTAGCGTCTGCTGGTAACCTATTTAGAATGGAAGAACATTAAACAGTAAGTGCATATGGATGAGTAGGAATGATTGGCTATTCAAAGCATGCACACCCAAAAGCAAACATACTCTTTTGATTATTGCAGATTCACATTTTAAACCAGAGCCCAAGGGAATTATGCGAAACATAAGCTCTTATTTTAATGTGTTCTCCTGTAAAGGTGTATTTTGAGCAAGTGGTCGATATCCGTAGGTTTCACAAAAAATACAGCAAATAAAGAAAGTCCACACAAAATAATTTCCAAAGAATAAGGAATACCATGTAACACAGTAAAGACAGTCATCATCAAGTGGAGAAAATATGGCACAACAGAGACATTACCAAGAATCCTCCAAAATGTTTGAAAAGACAAGACGATAACTGGTCAGGGAGGCCTCCAAGTGGCCTACGGCCCAAGAGGGCTATGAGGTAGGCTGGCAAGACGGAAGCCTTTTCTCAAATATGTCATGGTCTGATGAAACCAACATTGATCTTTTTGGCCATAACTCCAAAAGGTATGTTTGGCGCAAAAAAACACTGCTCATCACCCAAAGAAAACCTTACCCACAGTGAAGCACGGTGGTGGCAGCATCATGTTATATAACGCCATACCCACAGTGAAGCACGGTGGTGGCAGCATCATGCTTTGAGGCTGTTTTTCTTCAGCTGGAACCAGGGCCTTAGTCAGGGTGGAGGGAATTATGAACTGTTCTCAATAACATGCAATTTCGGCACAAACCCTTCAGTTAGAAAGCTGAAGATAAAGAAGAGGTTCACCTTTCAGCATGACAACGACCCAAAGCACAGATCCAAATCCACAAAATAAAAATTAACATTTTGGAATGGCCCAGCCGAAGCCCAGATCTGAATCCAATTGAACATTAGTGGGGTGATCTGAAGTGGGGTGATCTGAAGAGGGCTGTGCACAGGAGATGTCCTCACAATCTAACAGATTTGGAGCGCTTTTGCAAAGAAGTCAAAATGTGCCATGCTATTATTGTCCTTCATCTCCTACCCAAATAGACTGAGTGCTGTAATACAATCTAATCAAGGTGCTTCAACAAAGTATGAGTTAAGGGTGTGCACACTTATGCAACCAGGTTATTGTACGTTTTTTATTTTTCCCCCTCAAAGATTTCAGTGTTTTGTTCACGTTATAGGTCACATTAAAGGTGAACGAAGTTCTGACATGGTTTATCTTTGTTTCATTTTTCACATCACAAAAACCTGGCATTTTAACTGCGATGAGTAGACTTTTCGTAGCCACTTTAATTACACTTCATTCTCTTGATTCTTTATGGCTTTTGGGCAGTTTCCAGCTATCCATTTAAATCTGATCGTATTCTGAAGAAGGCCATTAATGAAAGCCGAGAAAACATCCACCTTTTAATGTTGTTTTTTAAAGAAACAATTTATTGAATGGTGTGCAAGAACGGCTCCTATACCTTCTCAAAGCCTATGATAAGAAATGTATCGGAGCATCCTAATTATTTTGTGATATTTCACCGAACACCATTTTATTTTGACTACCGGTAATATAGGTCTTTAGTCTAAAGTTCTGTAGAATCTATATCTGGCCTGTGTTGACATAGAGCTGTGGGAGATTCCATCTTGATCTCCATGTCCTTCATCTGCTGTTTGTGCAAGAGGCCAACGGAACAGGCTCACTGTTTGGCTCACTGCTTGGCTCACTGGTTAGTGACGCAACCTTCCTTCTTCGGTTGAGACAATAAAGTCTTTCTACCCCATGACTCGCTCTAGACTAGACGTAGGCTAGTTGCAATCAACGTCACGTAGACTTTTATTTATGTAATAATAGCCGTATTAATTCACCAGTGGTAGTGTGTTGGCTGTTATCTCCACCACGGACAACGGTAAACTAATGGTGGATGTCAGCTTGCTATTAATAACAACCCTTTAAAAACAGACTAATGTTATTATCTAACAAGTAATAATTGAGGATCTCCACACATGTAAAACATGTGTCCAAATCCCAGGCGATATCAGACGAATCTGCATCTCCACCAGTTATGGTACGCATGTTTATCTGGAGCCTCCCTCTCTTTAGCATTCTACTTTAGATGTTGGACTGGAGCAACCAGCCAGACTAACGGTTAAGGACAAAACCTCTGTACTCTTAATCAGCTTAATGCTGGCTTATTCAAAGGCCCTCTTTCAGACAGAGCAGCTGCTGCCACCAGGCTGGGCCCGGTTTGAGAAGAGGGTGTGACTGCTGGCAGGCCTCACCGATGCAGAGAGACCGGTTGGTGATTAACAAATGTCAGTAGACTTTGGAATCTGGGGAGCCGAGTCAGATGGCTTTGTCCTCTGTGCTCTGAGGAAGGTCTCCCAGGTGGCCAGTTCATGCTGGCAGGCTTTTTCCTCCCCCCCCCCTTCCTTCCCTCACCTCTCCCCACCTCAACCCGGCTCTTCTGTCCCAAGGCTGCAGATGTTTCTCTGAGCTTCGAAAAGGGAAGTTCAGGCATGCGTTTGCATTTTTGGATCCCACATTTCTGTAGGCAATTCCTGAAACGTTTTATTTTATTTTTCTGATTTTTAAAGTTGTCGTTTTGGTTTCCATTCAAGTGTCCCAGTCAGTAAATTATATTGGCTGAAGTCTTGTTTTTACCTCAACGACTCAGATATTGTCTGTAGATAAATGAAAGCGCTAAGTCAGGAAGCCTGGCAAGTGTGAGGTGGTTTTGCTGAGCTATGCAGGCCATGCCGAGACAGGCAGGCTGAAGGACTTGGGTGCAGTACATCTGGCAGATAGATTTCTGTCAGCAGCTCTCCAGTGGCTGCCTGGGCTGTCTTAGGCCCTGTCACCAAAGACACTCTTATCTACTTACTAGTGCACTACTTTTGACCTGGACCAGCAGAGGATCAGTGACCATTTAGGACTCAGCCTTACTGTGAAGATCTGATCTGTGAGTCCATGTTGTGCAGGGAGAGCACTGACGGAACACCTAAGCACACATAGCTGGCTGGCTCCTAAAATGGCTGCCCTTGAAGCTCAAAGGATCTGCAGCAGAGCTCAGTGCCTGTCAGAGCCCCGACAGAGCAGATGAAAGCATTACAAATACCGTCCATTAACTTGGTGTGGCTGGCGTGGACTGACTAAACTGACACCAAGGCAGACAGTTGTACCGCTAAGTTCAGGTGAAGGTTGTTTTTATCTTTCCTTTTGTGTTTATTTCACGAGGATTCTTCTCGATATCCGTGTCAAGGAACCTAGCGTTAGAATGCAACTGTGTTTGTGAATATGGCTGATAGAGCTGCCAGCAGATCAGGGTGGGGCCTTTCAAGGAGCGGTAACCTGACCCTGGACAACAATAGAGGGTGCTGGCTTCTCATGGACACACTGGCAGACACCAGGGGCTGTTCTAGTGGAGATCAACTGGTTGCTAAATGTCAACTGTTATGGTTTCATTGCAGAGGTCTATTTGAACCTACAGATGAAAAATACTTATTACGGGACAATGTTAAGATTAATTGTACTTTTTCCAGAGCTCTGTTTGGTTTTGAAAGGAGTGCTCATGTTGTGTGTTTTTATCCTCTGCAATGGGTTTGAAAATCATTTTAAACCTTTTTTCAGATTGGATTTGTGTTGAAAAATCCTCTCCAAAATCCAAAGTACGTCTTATGTCTGCTAACAGACATTGCTTTGCGGAGAATGTATTGAACAAAACCACTCAAGTCTGAGTCATGCAGCATCTAGGAAGAACGTAGAGTAGAGTAGTTAATCGAAGAATGCTGACCATAATATAGAAATACAATCAGGAACACGTGTTGACTTTTACCATATGCAGCCGACTTCACCAACAGAACTTGGTAGCAAACTACTTGTTAGAAAACAGGATTGTCAGGTTTCTATTTTCTAAGGAAATAACTAATGGTGTCTGTGTCCTTCTGTCCAGGACTTTTCCAAAAACTGCAAAGACACAAATTGATGGCAAGAGGAAAGTATGAATAATCAAAAGTAACAGCCACTGTGAGATGGGGTGTTAGGACATGGGCATGTATGGCTATCGCTCAAACTGATTCTTTTGTCGTCATTGGTTACGTACCCAGGGACGCCAGATTCATAATTCATCACTCAATCTCCATATTTAAATCCAAAACAAGCCGTTCATTTGCTAAAAAATTTACCGAAGGGTATAATACCTGAATAAAAAACACATCTAAAGATGACAGGTTTACTGGCATGGCACAGCATCACAAGAGAATATACAGACTTGTTGTCTTGTGGAATCAATCAAAAGCTATTGCCTGCAAAGGATAGGCAACCAAATACCCAACACAAATGAAACACTAGATATTACCATGTTTACATAGACCGGATATAGGCCAAATGTAGTCTCTCTTACAAGCACTGTCCATTTCTTATTTTGTATGTTAGCAATGAGTAATACATGCAATGTTATGAAAAGCTACGCCTGATGCGTTTTGTGGTAAGCCATCTCAATAATTTATATCATGTATTTACTGTAGGAGAGTGGACACTCAGGGCAACTGATTTTTAAACGGTTTATGTTTAATGACCTCGATGTGCCCACTAACTTCCATAACCTATAGCCCAAATGTTTTTCTTTGTGATTGTAATATGTGCATCTCTTAATCTACGTCACATGATCAATTGTCAGAAGTACTTATAATGGGCACGTGAACATCTGAACTGGATCACGGAGCTGTGGAAGAAGGTGCCCTGGTCTGATGGTCTGAACCATGTTTACTTTTACCTCAACAAAGCGGACGCAGATTGATGGCCAGGTGCACTATGGGAAGAAAGCAAGCCGGCGAAGGCAATGTGGTGCCTTGGGCAATTTTCCCCTTGGAAACCTTGTTGGGTCCTGCCATTCGTGTGGATGTTACCTTGACATGTACCACCTACCTAAGCGTTGTTGCAGGTCATGCACACCCTTCAATGGAAATGGTATTGCCTGATGGCATTGGCCTCATTTTGCAGGACAATGCACACTGACACAATGCAGAAATGTTTCGGAAATTATTTGAGGAGCACGAATTTCAAAGCGCTATCGTCGTTTACAAATTCCCCAGCCTTCAATCCAATCAAGCAACTGCGGGATGTGCTGGACAAACAAGTCAGATCCATGGAGGCCCAAACTCACAACTTACAGGACTTTAAGGATCTGCTGCTGACATCTTGGTGCCAGATACCACAGGACACCGTTAGAGGTCTAGTGGAGTCCATGCCTCAACGGGTCAGGCCTGTTTTGGCAGCAAAAAGGGGACCTACACAATATTAGCCAGGTGGTCACAATATAATGGCAGATTGTTGTATAGTAAAATGAATAGGAAATATAGTAATTGAGAAGTTAAGAAATATATGTATATTTTAATTGAAACACTTATTGTGTCACCCCAGCTTTGCAGACCTTTGGCATTCTTGTTTTCAATTTGTTGAGGTAATCTGAAGAGATCTTTCCTCATGCTTTCTGGAGCCCCCTCTCACAACTTAGATTGGCTTGAAGGCGACTTCTTACGTACCATACTGTCAAGTAGCTCCTACTGCAGCTCAATAGGGTTAGATATGGAGAATGTGCTGGCCACTTCATTATAGATAGAAGACCAGCTGACTGCTTCTTCTCAAAATAGTTATTGGATAGTTTGGGGCTGTGCTTTGGGTGATTGTCTTGTTGTAGTTTGGCTAGCCTTCCTTCTTCAAGATCCCATTTGCCCTTTACAAATCTCCCATTTTACCACCTGCAAAGTACCCCCAGACCATCACTTTGCCTCCAACATGCTTGACAGATTTTGTCAACCGCTCCTGAAGCGTCATTTCAATTGGTCTGTCTCGTACAAGTGTTCTTCTTTGTGATCCGAATACATCAAACATAGATTAATCGGTCCATGTTTTTTTCATTCTTCCTTCGTCAAGTGTTTGTGTTTGTCACACATCGTTTTAGGTGAAGTGCAGGAAGAGCCAGGCGCAAGCAAAACAATAACGTACCAGCGTAACTTACAACAACACTATGCCACCCGTGATACTAACCAGGGAACTTAATTAGCCCACTGATTTCTCAACCTATACTCGGTGCGTAGCTAAAAACAAAAAAGCTGTGCTCCTTATCAAGACAATATACACAAGTGCTCTCCCCTACCACCCTGTGTAGAACACAACTCACCAATCTGTGACAGTGTTATTTTGCCCATCTATCTTTTCTTTTCATTGGTGTCTGAGATATGGCTTTTTCCTTGCTACTACCTAGCCCAGCATCCCGGAGTCGCCACTTCACTGTTGATGTTGATACTCTGGTTTTGATGGTACTATTTGAAAATGCTGCAAAGTGTAGACATGTGCGGAGTCTGTTTTCAGCTGTGCTTTCATAATTGCAAAGTGTTTCAAATGATCAATTTGCCTTTCAATTTGTGAACTTGGATTTCTTATCACAACATGAAATTGGAACACAGGAGGGATGGTTGCTGATAATGGGCCTCTCTATGCCTGTGTGTACAGGTGATTCACAAAAAAATGTGAATATCAATCAAAAGTTTAAAATGTTGCACCTTAATATATTCTAGATTACTTATACATAAAGTGATATATTTCCAGCCTTTTTTATTAATATTTATGATTAAGGCTTACAGGTCATGGAAATCAAAAATCCAGTATCTCAAAATATTATAATAAGGAATTTATAATACAGAAATGTTTCCTGAGCCTTAAATCTGTGTCTGGGTCAGTACACTGAACCACAATCATTGGGAGTGCTGCTGACTTGACAGTTGTTCAAGAAGATACTCATTGACACCCATGAGGTCATTGCTGAAAAGGCTGGCTGTTCACAGACTCGAATATCAAATCATATTCATGGGAAGTTGACTGGAAAGGGAAAAGTTCCATTGGAATAGGTGCACAAGCAACATGGACGACCGCAGCCTTGAGAGCATTGTCTGGCAAAGCCGATTTAAGAACTTGGGGGAGCTTCACAAGGAGTGGACTGAGGCTGGAGTCAGTGCATCAAGAGCCAGCAGCCCACCACGCACACATGTGTCCAGAAAATGGGCTACAAGTGTCACATTTCTAGTGTAAAGCCGATATGTGTTTGAACACTACGACGATTCATTTCAAAATATAATTTTCTAATCGTCATCTTTGAACGAGGACCCTTGCAGCCCTTTTTTCTATTAATCTAAACTGCTAAGAGAGGAGTAATGGTCCCACAGTTTATACTGTTTAGCAGATTTTACTCTCTGAATCTGAAATTGGGTTACATTTTGAGGACATCCTTTTGACACAGAGACACAGGATTTAGATAACAGGATATACTAGGCCTTACAGTTATCGGAAAAAATGCTTCTGCTTGACTAGGAATGTTCAGGATGGCCCTGCAAGATGTGAACAGCGAATCCGATTACACAAGGTTTCTTATGTGCAATAGTTTTCAGGCAGTCTGCTATTTTGTTTCGGAACAGCTTATGTTTGAATGGGAGCTGTCTGAATCTGGTTTTAACGTTTACATTCCATAGACATCTTACCAATTAATGACCCCCAGATTGTTGTGTTCTGCCAACACCAAAAGATTATCCAAATCGGGCTACATTGTGCTACAAGTGTGAAGAACTAATCCTCTTTGAATACTGGCAAATATTCACACCCTTAGCCTAGATGCATGACATGTACAACACAAATGGTATGTAGCAAATGCCTTGCAAATGTTGTACATTTTTTTAATGTCTGCCTATTTAGGCCTATTGTTTGAGTTTAGGCTCTAAATAATGTGTTAAATCCAGTCCAAAAGGTTGCCAATGACATCTTTACCAGTTGAAATGATGATGACATGCATTTCAAAGTATTGCTAATCGTTAATGAGCTACATTTCAAGGTACTGCTGTATCTTCATATGTCATAGCAAAACATATGTTAGACAAGAGGCTGCAATAACTGTCATAACTGCCAAATAAACAGTTATTTTATGCCCCGGTCACATTACACTTTGCCTTTTTATTAAAATGTTGAAAAAAATGTCGCCTTTTACTGACACTGAATACAGAATGATATGGATAATTGAGATCGATGTAGTTATGGGATGCTCAATAAACTGTGACATTCTTTTTTCTACAAGACAAAATTATACATTTTTGAATATAATTGAGCTGGCAAGTAGATCAGGTGAAATCTGACAAGGAATCAATTTAACTATCAAGCAATGTCATTGGGAATTTAGAATGTCAAGGTCATAGGTTACCGGTCTTACCAGTGTACCAGTGATGGTGACATTATTAGTCATCAATTGTGTATTTTCCCCCCGGAAAATAATAGAACTGCAGATACAAAGCTTCATCTCTTCCTTTCTTTTTTTCTCCTTCTGTGGATTCATTCTATCATATTTTGAGGGAGCTTGATGCAATCTGAGGGAATTGTTTGTCTGTGTGTGATGTAAATACTGGGATGCAGTCTCAGGGTTTATGTCCCAAATGTCACACTAGTTTCTATCGAGTGGATTACTTTTGACGAAAGCATGAGCTCTGGTGAAGAAAAAAAAACAATTTAGGGCACAGGGTGCAATTTGAATTGTAGCCTGACGATGCTGCACTCCAGCTGTGGCTTATCCCAAGGTAATAAAAATGGAACAAATCTACTCGGTAATCCCTTCACGGCTCGCCGCTGTTCTTGAAACCATGCAAAAAAACGGACCTTCCTCTTAGTATGCAAAGCAGCGATGCCAGACCTGAAGCATCTAGTCTTCTCACGAAGTCTCTGATGTCACATGGGTGTGGAAGGGTTTTGAGGCAACAGCGGCGCTAGGCCCGAAGGCTCAGGACTTTGTGTTCACCCTTGAGGACTAAACGTGAACATGTTTTCTCTTGTCTTTTTCTCACCAGGTTTCCCTGATTTTCCAGGGAGTCCTCAGCGATGGAGGTGCTACAGTGCGATGGCTGTGACTTCCGTGCTGAGTCATACGATGACCTCAAGACCCACATCCAGGATGTGCACACAGCCTTCCTGCAACCTACGGATGTCGGAGATGGAGAGGAGGACGGGAGTCCCTGCCAGTCTAGGGCCGACTCTCTGAACTCACCTAGCCACACAGAGGAGGAAGAGGAGGTGCAGAATCACTCTCCCCAAATGGAAATGGGTAAGGGCACTGAATGGGTAAGGGCACTGAATGGGTAAGGGCACTGAATGGGTAAGGGCACTGAATGGGTAAGGGCACTGAATGGGTAAGGGCACTGAATGGGTAAGGGCACTGAATGGGTAAGGGCACTGAATGGGTAAGGGCACTGAATGGGTAAGGGCACTGAATGGGTAAGGGCACTGAATGGGTAAGGGCACTGAATGGGTAAGGGCACTGAATGGGTAAGGGCACTGAATGGGTAAGGGCACTGAATGGGTAAGGGCACTGAATGGGTAAGGGCACTGAATGGGTAAGGGCACTGAATGGGTAAGGGCACTGAATGGGTAAGGGCACTGAATGTTGAGCGTCGTTTATCATCAAAAATGTTCACTACAATTTTGGTAATTTTTAGAATGTTGTTGTGTTTATATTATGGATGCTGCTGTACATTCACTACAAACGTAACATGTATTTAAACTGTCTTAAAGTATTTTTCTTCTCTTTTTCCCCCAAGGCCACTCCTTTGAAACCGAGTTGTCTAGTTCGAAACAAATGTCAAACAACAAGTCAGTAAACCAGCGGAACAAAACCACAAACCAGTTATTCAAGTGCAAGATATGTGTCCGTTACTTCAGATCAAAGTCTCTGTTGTCTGAACACATTAAGAAGGTACATGGAACCTCACTTACTGGTAGGAACTCACCAGCCTCCCAGATGTCTAAACAGTCCGAATATAACATCCTTACCCATGACAGTCTTGGGAAAGTGTACTCCTGTCAGTATTGTACATATAAGTCTCCTCGCAAAGCTAGGATCCTGAAACATCAAAAGATGTATCATAAAGGAGATCTTCATCTGGACCCCCCAGAATCTCCATCTGAGGCTGTGGATGACTGTGAGGCGTTGTCATCTGAGGAACGCAGTGAGGAACTAGCAGAAGATGCAGTTGAACGTACTATACTCGAATCCATGATTAAACCTTTGGGAAAGTCCAGAGGAAACCAAGCTCTTCGAAGAGAGTGGTGTGACAACATGATGAAAAAGCGCTGCAACATCAAACTTATCTCAACCATTCAGCCGGGTGGGGAAGAAGAAGGAAGCCCCGGCTCTTCTAAATCTAACTCCCCATCGTCCCCCAGAAGCCCTTCTAACTCCAAAATGGTTTTCAGTGACCTAAGTGCCAATGATGGCTCCTTTGTTGTCAACTCCTCGGTTTTCAAGCTTAACAAGCCCGCCTCTGGGATATCACCCTATCAGTATTCACATATTCAAACAGTAGCACCCAACAGCACAGGTTCCTCAATTTTGTCAGACAGGTCCACCTTTGTCATGTCTGATGTATCCAACTCGGCTATAGAGATGGACTCAGGCATGCTGGATGACTCCAGGAGCACCTCTGAAGAAGAAGAGGAGGATCCGGGTGACGAGGGTGATCCCAATGACACTGACCTCTTGTCAGCGGGGGATTCTGCTAAGCAACTTCTCTCCGAGGAGGATAACAAGATGCTGGAGACTAAAGGGATACCGTTCAGAAGATACATGAACAGGTTTCAGTGTCCCTTCTGTTCTTTCCTCACCATGCATCGCAGAAGCATCTCCCGTCATATTGAGAACATACACCTGTCTGGAAAGACAACGGTGTACAAGTGTGATGAGTGCCCGTTTATTTGCACCAGCCCTCTCAAGTTAGGCACGCACAAGCAGAGTCACTCCTCAGAGTGGGACACCATGGACCTAACCAGTGAAAGCCCGGGTCCTCAAAATAACGAGACACCTGAACCAATGAACATTGGAACCGTTGCTGCTTCTAAAGTCAATGGTAAAAAGTTTGTTAATGTGGTCAGTGATCTAAACCCGCAAAATCCTCACCGCTGTACACGCTGTAGCTTTTCGACCACCACACTTAAAGGGCTGCGAGTTCACCAGCAACACAAGCACTCCTACTGTGACGATATGCAAGCTGCCAGCTTGGAGGGGTTTTCAATCGAGCAACATGACTCAGAATTGGAAACATTTTCCAGTTCTCCAAGCCTTGTACAAAAAGCCCAGACTTCAATTCTAGGACTTGGATCCAAAAAGCACTTAACTGGGAAAACTGCAAGAAAGTCTATCAATGACCTACCTTTAGATCTGTCTCCAGTCAAGAAGAGAACTAGGATTGATGAAATTGCCAATAACCTTCAGAGCAAGATCAGTCAGCAACAAGAGGATCTGGTGATCAATCTGGAAGAAATAGACGATGAAGAGGATGGAGAGCTAAACATTGACGAAGACGCAGGGAGAGACAAGGAGGGAATCGATTGTATAAATCATGGCTATGTTTACAACAAGCTTTACCAAGGCCGGGTGGGGAAAAGAAAAAGAATACTTACGTCAAAGCTGAGAAACATTCCCATTGCGCTGACACTGTCCGAGGATGAGGACAATGAGTCCGCTGATCATAAAGCTGATCTCCAAGACCAGAGCAGCCAAGACAGCCGGGACACTTCTTTCCAGGAAAACCTTGACTACACAGAGGACTCTGGGGTGGCACGCTTCTACTGCAAGCATTGTGACTACCACAACAAGTCAGCCCGTAGTGTGAGCACCCATTACCAGCGAATGCACCCCTACATTAAGTTTAGCTTTAGGTACATCCTCGATCCGGAGGATCACAGCGCCGTCTTTCGTTGCCTAGAGTGTTTCGTCGAGTACACCAATTTCAACGACCTGCACGAGCACTACATGGATCACCACCCAGAAGCCAGCAATGTGTTGAACTTCAACCAACCGGATTTGGTTTACATGTGCCGCTTTTGTTCATACACAAGTCCAAACGTCAGAAGCTTAATGCCCCATTACCAAAGAATGCACCCTGAGGTAAAAATCAACAACGCTATGATCTTCTCGAGTTACATGGTGGAACAGCAGCACAAAGGAGCCGAATCTCAAACACTGAGAGAAATTTTAAACTCTGGTCCCAAGAGTTTCACCTGTAGTTCCTCAACATCCACACCTAAGTCCTCATCCAGTCCTGGTCTCAAAAGTGTTGCGAAGACACAACAGGCAAGCTCCGAGTTGGAGGCCCTAAAAGATGGTGGGAATGTTGTGGTCTATGACTGTGACATATGCTCCTTTGCTAGCCCAAACATGCATTCTGTGTTGGTTCACTATCAGAAAAAGCACCCAGAGCAAAAGGCCTCGTATTTCCGCATTCAGAAAACAATGAGGGTTATCACAGTCGATACGTCACAGTCAGCAGGTAACTCGTCTTACAACGTCAGCATACCAAGCCCTGCAAATATATCAAGCAATGCCATGCCATTTGGTGCAGACGAGGAGATATACTACTGTAAACATTGCGTGTACAGCAACCGTTCTGTAGTCGGAGTTCTTGTCCATTATCAAAAGAGACACCCAGAAATAAAGGTGACAGCGAAATACATCAAGCATGGCGCTCCCACCCCTGGGTTAATGAAACTAATGGACGAGCTTCAGATTGCACCCCCAAATCAGTTTCTAAAACAGTTCAGCAATAACGGTTATGATAGGTTGGCCAATTCGCATGTTAAAGTTGGTACAGAGAAAGGAGAAGCTGAGATGCTTTTCTTCTGTCAGCACTGTGATTACGGAAACCGCACTGTAAAAGGAGTGCTTATTCACTATCAGAAGAAGCACAGGGATGCGAAGTCTAATGCCGACCTTGTGCGCCGACACACTGCAGTGGTCCGCAGTCAACGAGAGCGCGTGCAGATGGGCCAGTCAGGCACTGCCGCCTCGACCGTCACGCCTGCTGCTCCTACTGAGACTGAGACATCCTCCGGAGCCCTTCGGCTACTGAAGTGCAGGCACTGTTCTTATACGTCTCCGTACGTGTACGCATTAAAGAAGCACTTGAAAAAGGATCATCCTACTGTGAAGGCCACAGCCATGACCATTTTACACTGGGCGTACCAAGACGGCATCCTGGAGGCTGGTTATCACTGTGAATGGTGCATCTACTCCCATTCGGAACCCAACGGGCTTTTAATGCATTACCAAAGACGCCACCCGGAGCATAACGTCGACTACACTTACATGGCCAGCAAGCTATGGGCAGGGCCGGATACTACTGCCTCCCAGTCAGGGGGGAACACTGGGGAAACTAAGCACTACCAATGCAGAGATTGTGCCTTTGAGGCCTGCTCCATCTGGGATATTACCAATCACTACCAAGCTGTGCACCCTTGGGCAGTCAAAGGGGATGAGTCTGTGCTGTTGGACATCATCAAAGGTCAGAGGTCCCAAGAGAAACTCCACCCCTCAAATGCCAAAGGGCCGCCATTCACTTTTCTTCCGATCACTGAAGTTGAAGGACCATTGGATTTTCCAATACCAGCTCAAGAGCATCAACAACTCCAACACCATCCCAGGCTTTCCCACACAAGCAGCTCGATAACCAACAACCCATACCAGTGCACTGTGTGTCTGTCTGAGTACAACAGCCTACACGGACTCCTAACACACTACGGCAAAAAACACCCAGGCATGAAAGTCAAGGCAGCTGACTTTGCACAGGAAGCTGACATCAATCCAAGTTCGGTTTACAAGTGCCGCCATTGTCCGTATGTAAACTCACGCATTCATGGAGTTTTAACTCATTACCAGAAGAGGCATCCATTGGTGAAAGTCACCGCAGAGGACTTTGCAGATGACATAGAGCAGGTTAAAGATGTAACTGATATGGATGAAAAGTGCAAGACCCAAAGGCAGGGTTATGGCGCATACCGATGCAAAATGTGTCCATACACTCATGGGACATTGGAAAAACTGAAAATTCACTATGAGAAGTATCACAATCAACCAGCTTCAGATATGTTTAAGCCTTCCCTTGTGCAGTACTCCGACCACCAAGATGAGGCAGTCGCCGAATGCAGTTCCACAAGTGTACCCTTAGAGGTCCAAGAGGTCAGCGAATTTGAACTCGCTCTCACACAGTTTCCCATCAACAAGGGAGAAACCCATGCTGTGTTCAGGTGTCAACTCTGCAAGTACTTCTGTTCAACGAGGAAAGGCATCGCTCGACACTACCGCATCAAGCACAACAACGTCAGAGCTCAGCCCGAAGGCAAGAACAATGTCTTCAAGTGTGCGCTCTGTTCATACACCAATCCCATTCGCAAGGGCCTGGCGGCGCACTATCAGAAGCGCCACGACATCGACGCCTATTACACACATTGCCTGGCCGCGTCCAAGACTTTGACCGAGAAGCCCAATAAAGTGGTGGTGCCCGTAACATCTGAGACTGAAGGGTCAGAGCTGAGCGAGGAGCTCCGATTGGCCGTGGAGAGGAAGAAGTGTTCACTCTGTGCGTTCCAGGCTTTCAGCAGGAAGAGCATAGTCTCCCATTACATCAAACGCCATCCAGGAGTCTTCCCCAAACGGCAACATTCCAGCAAGCTTGGGCGCTACTTCACTGTGCTGTATGCCAAAGAACCCAAACCTGATAAAGAGGTAGAGGAAGTAGTGGAGATTGAACCAAACACTGAGCCAGAGGGAGAGGTTGCCGACTGGCTGCCATTCAAGTGTCTGAAATGCTTCCAACTGTCCTTTAGCACTGTCGACCTTCTCTCCATGCACTATAACGACCACCATTGTGGCAAGGATCTCAAACGAGACTTTGTCATCCACCCCAGTCTCACGGAGGATGGGACAGAGACAGAGCTCTACCAGTGTTCCCACTGTGAGTTGAAGTTTCTGGGCCTCGCTCATCTCAGCTTACATCTGATGAACCACAATGAGGAATTCCAGAAGCGGGCAATGCGTCAGGAAAGAAGAAAGCAACTGCTAAGCAAGCAGAAGGTATCTGAGCCGCCTGAGACAAAGCCAGAGAGGGTAAGTTATGGAGGATGAGGTTCATCATTTTTGTTAAATATAAATATGGCCATTGTATTTGGCTAACCGACTGTATAGACTGTGTGCAGAATTCTGTCTTTATCTGTTACAAGAATTTAAACAGTGACACAATCTTTCTCTCTTTCACTTCCCTTACCAAGTAAGACCAGAATAATATTATCTAGTTCACGGTGGTTCATGATGTGGCAGGTAGTACGAGTGTAAAGGGAGGTTAAAAGGAACTACAATTAAATGCAAACTGATAGACGGACTGGTGAGAAGTTTAAATGGGAATATCTTAAGCACTTTTTTTGCAGAAAAACATATTTAAAACTTCAAACATAAACTAATTGTATTAATGCCAGTAAGACAGTAACTTCTTTTATTTAAGCATAGTTCTTAATAATTGTTCTAGATTTTAATCTGTTATCAGTGGAATTGGTGTATGGAATTGAACTAACAGCTTTCTTTCATTTTGCTTCTTTTAGCTGAACCATGCTGACCAACCACCAATTGGTTACAGGTGTAACTTCTGTGTGGAGGTCCACCCCACACTCAGAGCCATCTGTAACCATCTGAGGAAACACGTACAGTACGGGGAGGCCAAAGAGGGCCATGTTAAGGTAACAGAAACACATACAGGTGTCTTTAATGCTTTTGACAATATGCATTATAATATGCATTATAACCTTATCATAATGCATTATAACTGTAGGATTCAATGTTAATGCTCCATTATTAACCTAGAGATGGAGTAAGAAAAAGGCAAAAACTGTTATTCGAATTTATGTTGGTATTATATTTTCCTCTCTTAAAAAATGACTTTAAATACATGGAAACTGAGTAAAATAGCACCACAACAGTTTAATACCAGTTTACTTCTAAACAAAATTAAGCCAATGTAATGCCTCTGTGTGAAAAAATAAATGCACTGTATCTCTGCGGAGGAGTTTCGTGCAGAAACCTACTCTTCCGTGTGGAACTACTTCAACATGGTAACATTTGTGGGGTTTTGAGTATGTGCTTATTTCAGGTCTTGATACTATACCTTATTAATAAACTTTGACTGTGCCATTTAAAAACTTCAAAAATATAATTGCTTTTCCTCTATTCCGTTTTAGCCTTGCAAAACAAATGGCTGCATAGTGCGGTCCTTCAGCTATATCTCACTGACAGATACAAGACTATTTTTTTAAATGATTTGATGGAGAGAAGTATTCCTGGTTTATTAAGGAATCGCCATTTGTCCACTTCCTAAGGGAACTTTTAGACAGATGAGTCAAAAGTGAAGTTTACTTTTTTCACTTTTGACTTGTTATGGTTTGGCGATGCTTTGCACCGTTGAAACTTAGATACCTACGCTCCATTAAAGGTAACATGATTTCTGCTCTTTATCAGAGAACTCCAGAAGAGAATATCAGGCTATCTGACCACGAAGCGTACATGCAATTTGGTCATGCGGCAAAATTACAATACAAAACACACAAGCATGTTTTTACATTTTTTTTCATTGCATTGTCCAGGTTGAACAGTTGTGTCTGGACCTGAAACAATTCATAAGCATCTAGTCTAAATGACAGCCCTCTCAGGCAAATAAATCAAGATTTAAATATACACCCATCATAGCGTAACCATGTGGTTACCATTTAGGGTTGAATATTTTTTGCACATGTTTACATTTAAAAACATCAATCATTTTGACCGATGTATATGCGTAATATGCACATTAATTGTTCTTGATCAGCAGAGGTTATATGTATTTGTTGGTACTAATCTGAAAATATTGTGTGCTCCCTTGTGTGGTGAGGGACCTTGTATCAGATTTCATGACTTCAGTTCAAACTGAGTTGAAAAGTTAGCATTTTTTATCAATGCTGGATCTCTATGACAAGACACATCATTCTCTACAAAATCTAAGATGCTATGGAGCTGCTTGCAAGTTTCCCCTGCAGGGATGCTCATTATTTTTGAATATTAAAATACAAAATATTTATCTAAACCCAAAATCATGATTTTAGATAAGATAGATATTAGATATTCCAAATAAAAGACACAGATAAAAACATTTTGTGTATTTGGATTGTTCATGTAACAAATTTAATGTGAGAAAAACTGTACATCGCCTCATTCAATAGCTTCTGGCACCCACATTAGCATATATAGCTTGGAGTGAATATCTCCTCTAGTCATAACTCAGTCTCTGACATATTTTCTTAGTTATTTTTCTCTACTGCTTCCATAACTTAACCAATTGATGGAGGTTTAAGGGGCGTCTGTACTGCCCACTTTAGATCCTGCCACAGCATCTCGATTGGATTAAGGTCAGGTCTCATTTAGGTCAGAGACATTCGTGGTAAATTTGCTTGAATGCTTTTGGAATTCAAGACTGCATATAGCACTGAATCTTAAGCACTGTGTCTGGTGAAAACCAGGTACTGGTTATCACCTGGCTAATACTGCTTATCACCTGGCTAATACCGCTTATCACCTGGCTAATACCGCTTATCACCTGGCTAATACTGCTTATCACCTGACTAATACCGCTTATCACCTGGCTAATACCGCTTATCACCTGACTAATACTGCTTATCACCTGACTAATACTGCTTATCACCTGACTAATACTGCTTATCACCTGACTAATACTGCAGATCACCTGGCTAATACCGCTTATCACCTGGCTAATACCGCTTATCACCTGACTAATACTGCTTATCACCTGGCTAATACCGCTTATCACCTGGCTAATACCGCTTATCACCTGGCTAATACTGCTTATCACCTGGCTAATACCGCTTATCACCTGGCTAATACCGCTTATCACCTGGCTAATACTGCTTATCACCTGGCTAATACTGCTTATCACCTGACTAATACCGCTTATCACCTGGCTAATACTGCTTATCACCTGGCTAATACTGCTTATCACCTGAATAATACTGCTTATCACCTGGCTAATACTGGTTATCATCTGGCTAATACCGCTTATCACCTGGCTAATACCGCTTATCACCTGGCTAATACCGCTTATCATCTGGCTAATACCGCTTATCATCTGGCTAATACTGCATATCACCTGGCTAATACCGCTTATCACCTGACTAATACTGCTTATCACCTGACTAATACTGCTTATCACCTGACTAATACTGCTTATCACCTGACTAATACTGCAGATCACCTGGCTAATACTGCTTATCACCTGGCTAATACCGCTTATCACCTGGCTAATACTGCATATCACCTGACTAATACTGCTTATCACCTGGCTAATACCGCTTATCACCTGGCTAATACCGCTTATCACCTGGCTAATACCGCTTATCACCTGGCTAATACCGCATATCATCTGGCTAATACTGCTTATCACCTGGCTAATACCGCTTATCACCTGGCTAATACTGCTTATCACCTGACTAATACCGCTTATCACCTGGCTAATACCGCTTATCACCTGACTAATACCGCTTATCACCTGACTAATACTGCTTATCACCTGACTAATACTGCTTATCACCTGACTAATACTGCAGATCACCTGGCTAATACTGCTTATCACCTGGCTAATACCGCTTATCACCTGGCTAATACCGCTTATCACCTGACTAATACTGCTTATCACCTGGCTAATACCGCTTATCACCTGACTAATACTGCTTATCACCTGGCTAATACCGCTTATCACCTGGCTAATACTGCTTATCACTTGGCTAATACCGCTTATCATCTGGATAATACGGCTTGTCATTTGGCTAATACTGCTTATCACCTGGATAATACCGCTTATGACCTGGCTAATACTGCTTATCACCTGGCTAATACCGCTTATCACGTGGCTAATACTGCATATCACCTGGCTAATACCGCTTATCACCTGACTAATACTGCTTATCACCTGACTAATACTGCTTATCACCTGGCTAATACCGCTTATCACCTGGCTAATACCGCTTATCACCTGGCTAATACCGCTTATCACCTGGCTAATACCGCTTATCACCTGGCTAATACCGCTTATCACCTGGCTAATACCGCTTATCACCTGACTAATACCGCTTATCACCTGGCTAATACCGCTTATCACCTGGCTAATACCGCTTATCACCTGGCTAATACTGCTTATCACCCTGACAAATAACGCTTATCACCTGGCTAATACTGCTTATCACTTGGCTAATACCGCTTATCATCTGGATAATACGGCTTGTCATTTGGCTAATACTGCTTATCACCTGGATAATACCGCTTATGACCTGGCTAATACTGCTTATCACCTGGCTAATACCGCTTATCACCTGGCTAATACTGCTTATCACCTGGCTAATACCGCTTATCACCTGACTAATACTGCTTATCACCTGACTAATACTGCTTATCACCTGGCTAATACCGCTTATCACCTGGCTAATACCGCTTATCACCTGACTAATACCGCTTATCACCTGGCTAATACCGCTTATCACCTGGCTAATACCGCTTATCACCTGGCTAATACTGCTTATCACCTGGCTAATACCGCTTATCACCTGACTAATACTGCTTATCACCTGACTAATACTGCTTATCACCTGGCTAATACTGCTTATCACCTGGCTAATACTGCTTATCACCTGACTAATACCGCTTATCACCTGGCTAATACTGCTTATCACCTGGCTAATACTGCTTATCACCTGGCTAATACTGCTTATCACCTGGCTAATACTGCTTATCACCTGACTAATACCGCTTATCACCTGGCTAATACTGCTTATCACCTGGCTAATACTGCTTATCACCTGGCTAATACTGCTTATCACCTGGCTAATACTGCTTATCACCTGACTAATACTGCTTATCACCTGGCTAATACTGCTTATCACCTGGCTAATACTGCTTATCACCTGGCTAATACTGCTTATCATCTGGCTAATACTGCCTATCATTTTTTGCAATACTTGCATATTGTGCAAATCAGATGCTTATTGAAAAACCATTGAAAAGCCTCATATAATGTATTCTAAATTTACCATAAAACGTGTCTTCAAAAGCCACTGTGGCCCCTAACATTTAGGTTGAAAGTACAACTTGATGTTTTACTCTGCCAAAAAAAGACAAAGCTTGTTTCCTTGGGCTGTCAACGTCAGTTTTTACTGGATGGCATGGTTCTGTTTACCGCAATTGTTTATTGCAATGGAGGCTCATGGGTAGTCAGTCTATCAGACTTTCCGCAGAGAAAACAAGATGTAGTTCCTTTGGATCATCGTGGGCAAGGACAGCGGGTAACTATTTGAACATTAGTATTCAAATGAGGATGCCATGGATTTTGCAAAGGAAAAGCAGGCCTAAAGCCTAAGCCTCACCAAAAGACGGATGCCAAATGAAGGCCTTGTTGGTTTTGCTGTCAGGGGACGGTTTATTCAAGACAGTTGTTTACTGTACAGAGGAAATGCCCCGTTAAAAGTGTGAGGCAATAACATCTCCATGAAATCACAAACCTGTCTGTATGTCTGGACGTGTGAATTGAGGTGAGCATTTTTGCTCAGAGATCCGTATTGCGATATATTGCACAAATTGATGTGACATAAATGAATGGAACAACATGTATGAAATTAATGTCAACCATTGCGTCAAATATTGATAGCGTATGCAGTGTCCTCCTAAACGTTTGACTGCGACAGTAGATGTTGCTAATACAAGTTCTATTGCCATGTGCTTTGTTCCTGGCCCTGACGCCCCCGCCTAGTGCTTCCAGAGTTGGCGAAAATAGACTGTGGATGCAAGGCCAAGCCACCCTGTGGACGCCCATCTTATTTATGGTCGTATGAAGTGCAGGGTCAGGTCCTTCAGCAGAAATAGTGGGCTTCCTGTACGCCATAAAAAGCCAGGTTGCCTGTCTGTCGGCTGTTCTGTCTGGCTGTGTGTGAGAGAGCGAGGGGGGCACAGGGACAGGAACCACTCTGTGCTTTGCCAGAGCAAGGAAATGGGACGCACATTCATTAGGTACGAAACTGAAGGAAATGGACTGACATGACTTGGAAAACTTTTAGAAACGTTTTTTATTTGCAAGCCCTGATGAACGCTACCAGGCAGTCGCCTCTCGGAGGCTGGTAGGGGGGGCCATTTCAGAGCTAATGTCCACATAATCAACTTCAGTAACATGAGGGCATTTGTTAGTTCTCTGTGGGCTAATAATAAGGCAGGTCTTTTCATAAATAGGTCCCACTACTTTAACTGTTACTCGCTGTCAGAAAGCAGAGTAACCAGTCATTAAATAGAGTTTGTGGATGTTGAAGTATTGACTTTACTAAGTCTTTCAAACTGGGACTTAAACCCTATTGACATCATAAAACGTTTGTTTTCCCCAATTTACTTTACATTAAAGAAGGTATAAGGGGTACACAAATAAAATGTAAACATCTAATAAAATACTAATATCAAAGATCAAGTAAGTAGGGCCACTCTTTGCCTTCAGAACAGCTCCAATCCTTCTTGGAATGCTGTCATGCAATTTCTGAACCGTGGGTAGAGAAATATCATTGGTGGTGCGACGTTACCTCATATGTTATTGGGGGCCTTCACAGTGTTCCAGGGTAAAATGATATGTGTGGTGCCTTTTTGTATCTTCTCCATGGTTTATCATTTAAATAACCAAACCTGCATTGCCTTTGTTATATATATATGATATGAGTAGTGAACACATACTGTAAAAAGATCAACAGTCGATGGATTTGTTTACAGTTTCTGTATCGAGATGCAGGATGAGATGCAGCGTTTGGAACACAGTTTTGCACGTTTCTTGATGTGTTGATCATAGGCCATTGGTCCATCCCTGTAACTGCTAGTAATATTGATCAGAAATTATATTCTGATGGTGTGGACGTCTAGGCTCGATGTCAGGAGGTACATTTCTTTCATAGCGTCCTTTTTGTTCTTCCGTGCTCAGCTGGAAGTGACAGATGTGCCGTTGTCCGCCATCCCAGTGGAGCGCACGCTCACCAACGGTGAGGCTGTAGAGGTGACCCACGACCCCGCCGATGAGTCGCTCCCCGAAGACACGATGACGGCGGTTGCGGGGGCCTCCGTTGCCATGGAGACCGCGGAGACGGCAGTCGCGATGCTGTCGGCAGTCGGGGCGGAGCTGGCGCCCGCCGACGAGGAGGAGAAGGAGAGGCTGTTGGGGGGCCATCCGTGCACCCAGTGTGACCGTGTCTTCATGTCCATGCAGGGGCTACGGTCCCACGAGAGGAGTCACTCTGCCATGGCCATGTTCACCAGAGAGGACAAGTACAGCTGCCAGTACTGCCAGTTTGTCTCCCCCTTCAGACACAAGTAAGCGGATTAAAAGAGACGGCTGGTTGTTGGTTCACGTCATGTCTCACACGACAACACACAAATATAAATTAGCTAGGTAGGAGATTACATCAATATTGGGTCCTACCTTCAAAAACCTCTTTTTGTCATCCTAACCTTATTACAAACCTAAACGTAACCCTAAATCTGTCTGCTGGGCTCTGCGTTACATCTAAAATGGAAAAGAGCGATGTTTTCAATCTTTAGGTCAGAGAATCAGAGCTCCAAGATGATCGTGGAGTTTCAGATTTAAAATTCTGACTTGGACTGTTTGTTTTATGGAGTTCTTAGTTGTCTTGAAAGTCAGAGGACAGAACGTACTGAGTTGGTGCCAATGTGTTTATGACTGAATGACCTAAAACATATGTGGCAATGGGCTTAACAGAGGACACGTTACCCACTCTGCTCCAGTCCAATCCGGTGAGATGATGCAGCCATTTTGATCGTGTAATTTGTCTTCTTATCCAAGGGCTGAAAGAGCGCTTCTTTGTCAAGCTCCCTTGTGTAATCCTGCTGCATTGCATGTGACCCAGAAAGTAAATGGGTTCCCATGCCACCCAAGAGGCTGGGATGAACACACACTCATATTCCCCAGATACCTTCTGTGTGGTTTGCAGTCAGACACTAGGGAGACTGGGATAGATATGTTTCTCGATGGAAAGTTACTGCTAGTCGACATACTGTACGCGTGAACAGATTCCTTGTGCTTCCCAGGAAGGATATGATTTCCTGCATTTCCTGAACATCTCCTTCTCTAGAACTCTTCCTCTCTGGCTTTCCCTCTCTCTGCCCTGATCTTATCCTCCTCCTCCTTTTCTCTGCGGTCCCTCATCTTTGTTTCTCTTGTCAGTTTGGACCGACACGTGCAGTCTCACCACGGGCACCACAAGCCGTTCAGATGCAAGCTCTGTCCCTTTAAGTCAGCTTACCTGAGCCGCTTGAAGAGTCATCTGCATAAAGCACACGCAGGTAAAAACTATACAGGATTGTACTGCTTACTCTTCACACTGTCTAGCACACAGGTGTGATATGGAAATGTATTTATGAAACACCCTATGAAAGTGAGGTCACAACCAGGGATACACCATTGGAAACGGCAGGCCTAAAAGCCCATTATGAGCTAATATCCTGCTCAGGGGCCTAATTTCTCGCCCACCCTTGTCGATTCAGGGATTCGAACCAACAACCTTTTGGTCACTGGCACGTTGCTCTGATGCCAGACTAGCTGCCAGCGACAGACATCACTTCTCTGGTCTCCAAACTATGTGGACGCTTTCCATGGGTTCGTCAGACACACCAACCAATATGAACATCTTATTTTTAGTACAGAACTATCTATAAGGCCCCTGTCAAAGGTAGTGTTCTATTTAATGAATATGTGTCATCCAGACAGATATGTGGCTGTAAGAGGTTGGGTGGTTCACCCGCTGGTCTGAGAGCTGTTTTCTGCTTCCAAAAATGGCCAAAATGAGTTGGCCGTGTACATCTCAGACTGATCTGGTTCCACAAGTTATTATTGACAACAGAAGTGGTTGTGCTGTTGTCTTAAATGTACAATACCACCGCAACTTATTCAGGTTCTTAGAACAACAGTAATAAAAAAATACTCGAATGTCTGCAAGGTTGCATATAATACGCTAAATGTGTGTTTTCACCATTCGGATGTTCTCGTTGCAAAAAAGACCGCGATGACACCCAGACACAGCCAGTGAAACCAAACCAGAACAGAGAAGAATGCGTGATAGTCAATCGCGAGAAATGAGAATGAACGCAAAAAGAACTAGTCATGAATATTGTCTCGGTTAAATTTGGTGGAGAACATTGAAAGATGAGTCAGCGAACCATCAACTATTGCTTCAGGTAATTAACCGGAGCCATTTAGAATTTCATTACATTTTAAAAGGTTTCTAGCATGGTTCGCTGGTGGTGCACTTTTTTCTTCGAGTTTCCAGTGTCTAAACATATTTTTTTCGCTCGTATACATTATGTTGTATCAACCTTCCCGTTCGCGCGTCAAGCACTTTGGTCGTGGGCTTTGATTACTTCTTCGGCGATAGATCACGTGTACGCTGTGCAATCTGTCGCTTGTGTCATGTGATCCCTGGTCCTCAAGATTTTGTGCGAGTCATTCGAGGGTAAAGCGTCAGGAAGTGAGTGTTGGTACCATCCGTTTCTATTCTGTCTGAGGCTTGGTCCGGTCTGTCTGGATTTGCTGCAAGCTTTTGGCTTGACGATATAGCATCAAACCAATCGATTCATCCTTGAATGCTCATCGTGCAAAGGAAAACTGGGACAGAGGCATGTATTTGAGTCCTTGTGCAGACAGACAAGTTTCAACCCCAAACTGTGTTGAGTAAAGCCGCTCCTATATCTCTATTTTTGCCGAAGAGGAGAGATAGTCCTTTCTTTTGAAGTTCCATAGTCGTTTTCAGTCGGTTTGAACTGTAACTTCAATGTAGCTTTAATGATGTCTAAACAAAACCAGAAACGATTTATGACACTCATTGACAAACGGACATCTTAATGATTTGAAAAGCATTCAATAAAACCAATATGATTATGATTTTTTATGCTTTATTATTATTGTCATGCTTTTACAGGCCAGAACACATATAAGTGCTTGTCCTGCCCCTTTTCCTCAATGACTATAAGCCAGCTGAAGGAGCACTCTCTCAAGGACCATGGGGAGCCCCTCACTCTCCCAAGACTGTTCGCTGGCGCTACCACCCACCCCCAGAGCCCCCAGGGCTCAATCAGGCTAGGCTCAGATCCTCACCAGGCATCCATGACCCCAAAACCTGACGGTAAGAGCTCCATCTGTACCACCAAGCAGACCGGAAGATCATTTATGTCATTGTATTTAATCAGGAACTTATAGTGACACAGATATCTTTTTTTTTCTTCAAATGGACCTAGAGTTGTCATTATTTGCAACTCGGTTTCCCTTTTTAATATACAGGTTGGTCACATATGGCCACAAAAGAGCTGTCGATGAGCCATTTTCCATTAGATATGAAGTGATGTCGTTCCAAACTGGGACAGCACTGAGGGCATTCAGCGAGGCATTCCCTGTTGCCAATGTACTGCATGGGAAGAAACAAAGGCACAGTCATCCTGGGAAATGACTTGACGAATGCTGTTAGACCTGATTAAACAGGATCTACCTTTTTTTGTTTAGCCCAGAAGGTGTTCAGCTAGCGTGTCAGGTGCGTCGCCCTCTAGCCGAACATCCACTCTGTTCTAGAATGTTCTTGGCAGCTGTCGTCTTGCTGCTGGGAACAGTGGACTTTTCCCTCTAGTTAGAAGTGAAACACGGACAAAGCCGAGCAGCGAAGCACTGTGGAATGCCGCAGCCGTGTCACTGTTGGCTACGTGAGACAAATTAGCCATTTAGACTTAGATGCTTAGACTATAAGCATATCAGATATCTCCACCTTTATATTTTCGCTTGGTTTACACGGTAACATTGCTGTTTAGGTGTAGATTTTTTCTTTTTAAAGTTATTGGCTGTTGCTGGACTGCTTTGGGTCATTCTGCCACGGAGCATGTTTTTAGCTATTACATCTCACCTTGTGTGATCTCCTAAACTCCCTGGGGGTTCTACTGCCTGGTTCGTGTCTGTTCTTCACTGTCACATCCCTCCCAAACAGAAGTATTGACTTCCACCGCTAGCATTTAACGACAGAGATTACTTTTTCTCTTGCCATTTTATTGTAGCCGCCATGCCGTTGACAATATCTTATTTTTTACAAAGGATAGTTTGCGGTTATGAATCAAGATGTGAAACGTTTTTTCTCTCGCAAGTTAAAGTGGAAGAAATGCATTACAAGCATTTTCAAGAGTCACAGGGCAGTCTTTCTTTTCTACGTTTTCTGCGCTCGCTCCGTCTTGCCACTGTGCTGAATGAGGCATTTTTCACACGCATACATCCTATTACCAGCTCTTGGTTTAATTTATTGATGGAGTGTTCTCAGGAAGTAGGACAAGTAGATGAGTCGCACTAAAATCATACACAACACTGGTACTGTGGACTAGGAAGTGGCGAGAGTTGAAAA
Organism: Dallia pectoralis; assembly: GCA_029465975.1. Lineage (NCBI taxonomy): Eukaryota > Metazoa > Chordata > Actinopteri > Esociformes > Umbridae > Dallia > Dallia pectoralis. The sequence continues at coordinate 3,222,709 of CM055760.1, read as the reverse complement.
ATCAAAGGTACCGCTCTGGGATATCCCAGCAAAGCTCTGGGGGGGTTGAATTCCAGTCCAGGAATCCTCTGGAATTCTAGAAGTAAAACCCAACCCCAACTGTACCGATTTTAAAACGTTCTTCACTCTTTCTGTCTCTCTGGGAAAATCCTCATCCTCATCCAGACCCTGTTGAAGTTCTCGATAGATTATGTGACCTACGGGAACCTAGTTAACGGCACTATTTCATTATAGTTGCAAATAACCGAATACGCACACGTCCCACATCTGCTCATTCACATGCGTACTGTACATATTTGTTTAGGTCTTAAATGTTGTTAATACATTTTAAAACAATACCTCTCTGCTTCCCTTCAACCACTGTCGTCACGACAACCAACCAAGGATATGATCCAGACGATACGCCAGTGGTCCAACAAAACAGCAAGGCAAAGCCAAAGACGACACATAAAACATAACGATTACAGCCTTTACATATTGACCTGCTCGTTCGGGAGTTTACGTTGAATCACAGACCTCTGAATATTCACACTCCTCCCGCTCTCGTGTCCCTTCTCCCAGACGGCGGGTACGTAGACGAGCCGGCGGACGTCAGGCAGCAGCTCAGCCACTACCAGTTGGCGTCTCGTGGTCACGTGACCTCGTCCGGGCCCGCCACGCCGCCCCAGTGCGCCGCGGGCGACTCCCGTCTGGACGGCGTTCTGACCTGTGAGTTCTGCGAGTTCAGCTCGGGGTACATGCAGAGCCTGAGACGCCACTACAGGGACCGGCACGGGGGCAAGAAGCTGTTCAAGTGCAAAGACTGCTCCTTCTTCACCTGCTCCAAGTAAGGACACGCTATTTGCTGTGTCAAAACTACATGGGCTCTTTATCGGGGCGTCTTTTATTCCGGTCCTCATGTCCAGTCTTTTACCCTCTCAAACCGTACTGGGATATACGATCCATTCTCCGACCTCTGACCGTCACGTCGTGAATATTATTGTCAGTACTGTGATGTTTATTTTCACCGCTCGGTTTTTTTAACCAATTCAAACGAGCGTTTATTGGCCACGCCCTGTCTTGATAAATGAGGCGTGTCCTCCAAAGAATTTGTTCGACTTTTTATCTGCTGAAATCGAAAGAGCACTAAGGATACTGAACACTAGGGGAATTGTTTCCCTTTGTAAGTTTTTCTGGCTGGTAAAAGAACGAAGCAACGAGCACATTTGCCTGTTTTCTGACTCTACTTGGCCTCACCACCACCGCTCTCTCCTGTTGTCCTCAGGTCGACGTTCACCATGCATGTGGAGGCAGGACACACTCTGGTTCCTGACGAGAGTCCCAAAGACCTACGCTGTCCCCTGTGTCTCTACCACACCAAATACAAGAGCAGTATGATCGACCACATCGTCCTGCACAGGGGTAAGTCGTCTCAGAAAGCAATGGACTGCAGGTGTCTCGTTAAGCGAGAAGTCCCCATTTGCACTTGTCTCGCCGTGCCGGACGTATCGCACACAAGGTGGATTGGCTCTCATTTACAACCGTCCGGTTAAGAGATAAGATGCGTTCGTTGTCACAATATTAATCTCCCCCCTTTATTATCGCTGTCTCCTCATCCTTCTCTCATCCAGAGGAGCGAGTGGTCCCCCTGGAGGTGTCCCGCTCCAAACTCTCTCGCCACCTGGCCGGTGTGGTGTTCCGCTGCCACAAGTGCACCTTCACCTGCTCCAGCGACCAGAGCCTGCAGCTGCACATCGCCAAGCACAACGAGATCAAGCCCTACCAGTGCCAGCTGTGCTACTACGACAGCAGACAGCGCCACCAGCTGGAGACTCACCTGCGAGACGAGCACAAGGTGAGTCTGTCTCAGAGCCCGCGAGCACGTGGCCCCAGCATGCACCCTGGCGCAGATGTCTTGCTAGAGGAACCTCCCATCTCCACTCCGCAGAGTACCCCTGGGGATTCTACACTAACGGGATATCAGATGCTATTTTAAATCCATGTTTATACATCGGTATCAATAGGTCATCTAGTCGTGAAAGTATACTTACGGGAAGAAAAAATCGATTTAGACAAAAACGTTGTTAAAGGGTTTTTGTGGGTTTTTGTGAGACTGCGGCAATATGCTCTTCCCTTTGGCAGTGTATCATTTCTTGTTTTTTACTCTCGCGTAGCCTTCACGACAGTCTGTTATTCGGCTGTTCCAAAGCTACCTGGAGAGCTAACGTTTGGCACAGTGTGATGGTTTTAAAAAGAAATGTGATCCAAACGTACCTGCTTACTGTTTATACGGGGCAGTTCCTGAACGTATTCATTCCAAGACAATTTCACGACTGTGCCAGCTTGGATACAATTCTGTTTTGGCACATTTTACTCTCAACGATGAAACCCCAGAAGCCTCGGGTTCACTTGTAAAACAATACGTTTAAGTTATTGGTGCATTTCAAATGAACGTCTAACTAGTTCCACGTTATTTCTGCACTTAATCATATTTATTCTCCTCCGACACAGAACACTCTAAATCCTTGGTAGAATGAAGCTATGCTATGCTATGCTATGCTATGCTCTCTATGCACTCAGCGTATCACAAAGTGTAGATCTAATTTCCCTCCGTCCCTTATACGGGTAATGCATGAGATGCTGAGCGAGGGCAGATGGCATTTCATGAGGTTGAAGTATATATTAAACTTAGAAGGGCACCCATAAAGACAGCGTTGCTCGTTGCCGTTCAACGGGAGGAAGAGATACGGTATTCTCACTTCGTGCTCGTTGTTTGCACTAATAGCCAATTACAGCGACCTTTTCTGACAGGAAGACTGTCAATCATGATGCTGTGCTCTATGGTTGGACAATATACAGGGACTTTAGGAAGTATTTAGACCTCTTTGCTTTCTCCACATATTGTTGTAACTTTTTTCAATTTTGCAGTCAATCGACAAAATAACACCCTATTATGACAACGGGAAAACGCGTTTATTGACAAGTGTGCCAATGTCAAACTGAAACATCTCATGCGTAACGCCAGTCGAACCCTTTATTCAGTAGTCACTATTCGCCTTGATGACCGCTTTGCACACTCTTTGCATTCTCTCAACCAGCTTTATGAGGCGGTCACCTGGAAGGAATGAAAGTTAATTTGTGGAAAATCGCATTTGCAGTCGCAAAGACCATCAGGAGCTCTGAGGAAAGTGGCCCACATTAGCACCTCTGCTGTTGAGGATACGGTCATTAGTTACCAGCCTCAGAAATTGCCAGTTATCTGCACCTCAGATTACTGCCCAAATAAAAGTAACCGACGCATCTCAACGTCAACTGTTCAGATGAGACAGTCATGTCGTAATAGTAAAATTGCTGCCGTGAAACCCCGACTGAAGGACGCCATTTAGAAGAGACTTGATCGGTTCAACAGAGACAAGAAATGGACATTAGACTGGTGGATATCTGTTCTTTGGTCTAATAAGATTTTTGGTTTGAACCTCTTTTTGAGACACGACGTGGGTGATCAGATGACGTGGTTTCATGAAACATGGAGGAGGTGTGGTGGTGCTTTGGTGGTGACACGGGTCACTCTCAACCAGCATGGAGGACAATAACATTGATAATCTCTTAAACAGGGGGAAAATGTTAAGGTCTGGTTAAGTTAGATGGTAAACAGTTTAGGTAGGCAATGTGTCAGATGCTAGTGAAACGGGCAGGAGTACAGACCTGAGCAACGTTGACACGGGCCAAATTGTTACGGCCGTATTACTGGGTCAGAGCATCTCTGAAACAGCCAGACATGTTGGTGGGCTTCCGGTCAGGCGGTGGTGGGAACCCAATGAAGGCTCGCCGGTGCACGCGGGCAACGAAAGCAATCCCATCTGGTCCGAACTGACACTACAGAACATTTTAATGATGGTTCCGGGAGAATGCATGGGTGCGCCGTCTACCTGGAGAAGTGATGGCACCAGGGATGTAATGTGGTGAGGCGACAAGCCCGGTGGAGGGCCTGTCATTAAGTTCTGCTGGAAAACCCTGGGCTCGGGCATCCATGCGGTTGTCTATTTGACACGTGCCACCTACCTAAACATAATGCCTTGTATATGATGCTTATAGTATTAAATAAATGTTGGCATAAATGTTTATAGTCATCAATTTACTGGTAAAACATGGGCACATTCTGATCATTGCCTGATTTCTTATTTCACTTTCGATGCATTTTTATGCTTCAAATATGAAGAAGGGTGTGAACCAAATGTCCATTTACTCCACCACAGATAATACTGATAAATCAATGATAATGAGGCGTTGTCTCTTCCTGTCGATCAGGTGATTCGTAACTTTGAGTCAATGGGGCGTGTCAACCTGGACCAACTGGAAGCAATAAAGGAGAAGGACAGCAGCGCAGAGGAAGGAGAAGAAGAGGAGGATGAGGATGATGGATTAGGAGCCATGGAGGAGGAGATAATAGAGGACGATGTAGAGATCGAGGAGAGTAGAGAGGAAGAGCTAGAGGAAGAGTTTGAAGAAGAGGAGGAAGATGGGATTCAAGAGGAGGAGGCTGAAAATCCTGCCCCAAAAGGTAAGCAAAGATGTTAATTTGAGTAAAATAAAGACCAACGATATTAAATGCATGTTAATATTGCTGCTGCCATTCAATGCTGCGTGTTTTGGAACTAAATACTCAACATTCAACCTGACATGACTCGGACTCTGTTCGGTCGGTCGCCTCTGATCTCGTATCACTTTGGCCTGTCAATATCCCAATCTGTTTCCCCTCTCGCTGTAGTGTCCCCAAGCAGCAGTGGCACTGGGTCTGGGATTGGGTCTGGTACTGGCCCCGGGGCTGGTTCTGGTACTGGCTCTGGGACTGGGTCTGGCTCTGGGACTGGCTCTGGGACTGGCTCTGGTACTGGCTCTGGGACTGGTTCTGGGACTGGCTCTGGTACTGGCTCTGGTACTGGCTCTGGGACTGGCTCTGGGACTGGTTCTGGGTCTGGCTCTGGGACTGGCTCTGGGACTGGCTCTGGTACTGGCTCTGGTACTGGCTCTGGGACTGGTTCTGGGACTGGCTCTGAGACTGGGACTGGTTCTGGTACTGGCTCTGGGACTTGCTCTGGGACTTGCTCTGGGACTGGCTCTGGGACTGGCTCTGGGACTGGCTCTGGGACCGGCTCTGGGACTGGTTCTGGTACTGGCTCTGGGACTGGCTCTGGGACCGGCTCTGGGACTGGTTCTGGTACTGGCTCTGGGACTGGCTCTGCCGAGAAGCGCTTCCCCTGCGAGTTCTGCGGTCGCTGCTTCACCAACAGCATAGAGTGGGAGCGACACATCCTCCGACATGGCATGTGAGTCTCTCTCCGTCTGTCCCTCTCATTTTACTTGTTTTTCCTCTGTCTCTCTTATTAGGTATCTCCAACGTGGAGATACACACACACACTTTAAATATTTCTATTTTAGCTTGACGGCTCATATATTTTTGTTTTAGCTGCACAATGGTATGTTCATATTGTACTTGGTTAAGGTAAAAAATAATGTACACCGTATACGGCAGCAAAGTGAAAAAGAATAGAGGAGAGAAATTAGCTGAAATTGCAGTGGGCTGGATTTGAACACATTCTGCAACAGTTGATCTGATCCAGTGAAACAAACACAAACAAACACACTCACACAGACACACAAACACACTCACACACACACACAAACACACTCACACACACACACACACTCGCCCTACCATTCCTTCCTCCCTGCTATTCTCTTCCGCCGGTTTTTCCTTAGTATTTCCCTGTGGTGATGGACATTGACCTTTCCCCCTCACATCCCCATGCAGGACTGTTACCAACAACAGGACAGACACTAACGACAGCCCGGCAAAAGACACCGCAGCTCATCCTCCCATTGGCTCATTGACGGTTGTTACAATGACGGACAGAGGAGCAGACCTATCTAACAACAGCATGGAGCTGGAGAGAGGATATGCCTCTGATCTATCCCAGAGCAGTAAAAATCTCAATGAGGAAGACGACAAAGAAACGCTTGAGACCAAAAATGACCTATAGGAAGCTGGAAGAGAAAAACACTGTGGCCTAACATTGTTGCGACTGTGCTAGCGACCATAACTTGGGTTGATATTAGATCGGGTATCCAAAATAGGCTGCTAAAAAAATACGAAAAAGAGGGAAACAAAACAAGTCAAAAGAATTGTCACCTTTCGGAGCATTGTTAGATTTTAAGTGTTACATGTTGGATACTATAGGTTGTGTTACATCCTCCATTTGTTTAATGGCTGAACCTTAAAATGAGTCACTGGTCCCATAGGACAGATTTTATATATTGGTAACCAATAGTGAATGGTACTGTAAAGCATACATTCAGGTCAAATCTGCAGTTTCTACAGTCGACGTCCGGGTTCGTGTCTACTCGTTTTGTTTGGTTCATGTTGGAAATTGGAAGAAGGAATGTTGCAAGAATTGTTTTAAAATTGTTTTTTGTTTCGATGAAAAAAGCCAATGTGTATCAAAGTCCCTTTGACCCGTTGGTAGTTTCAAACCGGGTTTTTTTGACGATAGAGAACCTATATGAGGTAACGCATTTAGGTCATTTCCACCCCTTCACCTCCCTGCTACCAACCAAACCCTAATTTGAATCCCATTGTACTGTCATTTTGTGAGATTGTGTGTGATACATGGCTCACCAATGCCTGGCCCAGCATTCATAAAATGCCTCGAGTAGAAGAGCTGATGCAGGATCTGTTTAGCCTTTATATCGGTATACACTTGCTTGTATAGACTAGAGGGACCTGATCCTAGTCGTCTCTATGAAAACCATCCACCCAATCCATACTTGATATAAAACACATAGTAGAATAATTTCTGTGATTTGACCCGAATGATCACTTTGCAGTAGGTTTTTTGTGCATTTTAGCCTTGCGTTAATCAAGTAGAAGAATTCCTTGAGGAATAGTTGCACCTTATTTATCTATAGTATATATCAAACTATGATTCTTTTTACATTTCTAAAAGATTGACTTGACTTGCCCCAAAGTTTATATTTGGCAAATTGTTATATTCTGTAGTTCGTCTAAATATGATAAATATGCCTTCATCCTTAGGCATTCCCAGCACTTCCACTCTTTACTACTGCTTTAATTGTCTGCTGTCCATCCTCTGACAGCGAATGAGATATTAAACTGACACAACTGTGTTCCCTCAACATGTTTAACCAGCAGCTTGAGTCAATAATCTTTATTATTGTGGCATTGATCGGTTAAGTCCCTGCGCCCAATTCAGTCTATTAATAGCAAGTCAAAAGATGTTTTAAACAACCCACACTGTAGTATGGTCATAAAGTACATGCCATCGGTATCAGCCGACGTCCTGACATTCACTTGTGGAAGGTAGCTTGATTTTCGCAGCTTATTCTCCCCGTCAACAAAGCATTTTTCACAGCATTTGTACAAGAACTTGTATGTATGCTCGGGAAAAGGATTGTAAATGTGACTAACCAGCAATGTGAAAGTAGAACTGTCTGGTGTTTAAAACGAACATTATTCACTGTAAATGCTGTGTTCTATGGTTTTAACATTGTTTATGGAGCTGATTCTTCTGTATTCTTTTTAGATGACGCCATTTCGACAAATAATGCAGAGATTGTATATGTTGGAAGTTGCTGCTCGAATACCCCAAAGCCTTATTACACTTATGAATAGTAAATATTTCACGCTTCGTCGACAGAAATGTTTTCTTTCCAACACTGGCTGTTCAGAAAGGGTCAAACAAGCTAATACAAAGTCATTGACAGTATATAAAGTCTGCTCGGGCATCGAAACGACGGACAGATACGGATATGTGCTTTTGGCACCAAAATATTTCACTTACCCTGGTATTGAACCATTATTGCAAGTGTGGGTTGGAAGCCAGGGACATAAATACATGTATATGTGGCTCTGGTAGTCTCCTATGGGGGGGCATTCTGACAGCTATATAGGATGCAACATGCAGCCGTGTACAAAAAACTCAATTCTTGTCAAGTGTTTGAAGCTGTAGTGTTTCAGAAAGGATACTTTAACCTTTTTTTCCTTTAGGTGTTGGTTGGTTGGGGGGAGATCAAATCAAAACATTTTAAAAAAACTTGGAGCGAGCGGTTCCCAGATACCCAAACCGAAATGTAATAATAAGCTGTTGTACAACGTCTGGTTGATAGGACATTTCTCTTGGTTTTGTACCTTAAAAACAAATGTGTGGGGTTGATTTGGTGCTGAATCTTGTACCTCCTTATCTCCTGATTTTCTTTTAAGCACTTGCCTAGCTTTCTTAAACATGAACCCGTTAGAGAAATGTTTGTTTGAGGAAAACACTTTTTTTAAGTGGCAGTTGTTAGCAGGCAGACGTTGACTGTTGAACCAGGGGTTGAATAGGGACTTTAAGAGTAAGAGTGGTCCTGTCTCTCTGTCCCCCCAATTGTAACATTTTAACCGAAGTCTATTAAAGCAACACTGTATACAGTGTCTCACTGTACCCCAAGCCCAACTCAAATCTCAACTTAACCCCGGCTCGTCATAACACACTGGATACTTGTATGTATATATTGAGTTTGTTTTCGTTTTGTTCTTCTCCTTGTCTTTTCTCTTCAGATAGTTTGAACACTTTAGATTATCCATCTTGCCTTTCTCCTGTGAAAAACCTGATTCCTGATGGTGGGTTGTGATGTCGCCTAGACTGATTGTTTACAATTTATTCCATGTTATCTCTGGATATTCTGTAAATATTGTAATTCATTGTCTTTTTTTAACTTGTTAATAAAGTTATCAGATAACAGTACTCTGCTGTGGTTCATTTTCTGTTGTTGCTTTTGTTGTCAGGGATCATAGTTGCGCCTGCCGCAATAATGAAAAGGACCAAGTCCCACTGAAATAGTGGGGAGATTTTAACCCATACTGCAGCAGTACATGTGTACCCGAGGCAGCAGCCAACACTTTTGGACCACTCTACCTATGTTAGTCTTGCTACATTTTGTATTCTCTTCTAATATTGCTGAATTTAATAACATTTTTGCTTTGTTTGATATTTTATTTTAAATCTTTGACAATTCATGACTATTGTAATCAATCATTGGTTGACATTGTTATGAAATACTTGATGTAAGCCAAAAAAGGAACACGTTTTTGCACCTAGTGTTTAATATATATTCTGTGGAAGCTTCCAGTTCACAGAGATTAGCAATATGCCCTAACAAGGACAAAATTACCTTACCATTAGCCTCCAACTGTGAACTATTGAAGTTGGCATGGTTTCTAGATTTAAAAAAGAAATATGTTGAAGGATCATTTTACAAGCTGTTAATCTGAATAGCAATTAAGACCAATGAACTGTCTACAAAAGTTATTTTAAAGTAATTAGTTACAAATGCAAACGTTATAAATAGAGCAGAAAAGTGTTTGACCACAATTGTATGAATAATCAGAGAGTGTAAGTGGCGTCACAATTGTCCAGCATTAACAAGGTAAAGCTATTATTTGAAACTGAAACAATAAGTACACTTGTGCAAGAAGACACAACAAGGCCAACAATGACTGTAAAAGTGGAACAAAACTCAAAGGCTAAAAGTGGAGGAATTGCACACTGCCTAATCATGTTAGTGTTAGTCAGTCATATTAGGAGCTCTGCCAAAAAGTGGCCCGGATTTGCTAGAAAGAAGCTGTTACTTTAAAACGTCCACTTGAAAGCATAAAAGTGATTTTGAGCTGTTTTACTACAGTCATTCAGTCTTAGTCCTAATTTCCATCTCTTTTTCACAAGCGTAGTCCAGCCATCTCGAAAAACCTGAATAAAATGTATTTGCTAGCTACAATGGGCCAAAATCATGTATTAATCCTGTATTAATGTGTGTCAGAGTAAAAACGGATTCCTTAAGATAAGATAATACATAAATGTTTCACAATCTGTCTATCCCTGCTGTTACATTTTGTAATATTTTAATTGGTTATTCATTATTTCTGTTACGTTACTCATCTGGTCCTCATGTGTGCTAATCATATTTTTGATGAGATCATTTGCATCTTTATTATTGCAGAGATGCAATACCAATTATTTTAGATCATCGCTCGCTGTGGTTATGGTCCTCAAATGTGGCTTGTTTGAATGTATCTGACGGTGGCAATCTTCTGTTAGATCAAATGTCTTTATGCATCTTCCGCCATGTTAGCGGAGTGATGCACCCGCCGCTGGGCTGTAGAGGACAAAGAGAAGGCTGACAGAAGAAGCCCTAGCTAGGCTGTATCCCAAAGGGCACCATATTCCCTATTTAGCACACTACATTTGATTGTGCTCAAGGGTCAAGGGTTGTGCACAGTGCAAGAATATGTACACGTTTGGGACGCTGCATGGCTCCCCTCACCTCAGTCACAGATAAAAGAATGTGACAGAAAGTTGTTTAGGCTGTGAAACTGACAGACAAAGGCTTCCTTCCACATCGGTCTTCAGGTCTGAGAAAATAAACCCATTGTAATTTATCAGAAAGATTAGCTTTTTGACAGCAGGGGTTATTACAACTACCTGTCTGTTTGGTTCAATTTCATTCTGGTTCAATTTATACCCCCTCAGCTCCGTGTCAGGATTTGGTGGGCAGGGTTGAGCCCAGATTAGCCCTGCACAGGCTAGGTTTAACTGCTCTCACACCATCCCTGCACAGGCTAGGTTTAACCGCTCTCACACCATCCCTGCACAGGCTAGGTTTAACCGCTCTCACACCATCCCTGCACAGGCTAGGTTTAACCGCTCTCACACCATCCCTGCACAGGCTAGCGTAAACCGCTCTCACACCATCCCTGCACAGGCTAGGTTTAACCGCTCTCACACCATCCCTGCACAGGCTAGCTTAAACCGCTCTCACACCATCTCTGCACAGGCTAGGTTAAACCGCTCTCACACCAGCCCTGCACAGGCTAGCTTAAACCGCTCTCATACCATCCCTGCACAGGCTAGCTTAAACCGCTCTCACACCAGCCCTGCACAGGCTAGCTTAAACCGCTCTCACACCATCCCTGAACAGGCTAGCTTAAACCACTCTCACACCATCCCTGCACAGGCTAGCTTAAACCACTCTCATACCATCCCTGCACAGGCTAGCTTAAACCACTCTCATACCATCCCTGCACAGGCTAGCTTAAACCGCTCTCACACCATCCCTGCACAGGCTAGCTTAAACCACTCTCACACCATCCCTGCACAGGCTAGCTTAAACCACTCTCATACCATCCCTGCACAGGCTAGCTTAAACCACTCTCATACCAGCCCTGCACAGGCTAGCTTAAACCACTCTCACACCAGCCCTGCACAGGCTAGCTTAAACCCCTCTCACACCATCCCTGCACAGGCTAGCTTAAACCACTCTCACACCATCCCTGCACAGGCTAGCTTAAACCACTCTCATACCATCCCTGCACAGGCTAGCTTAAACCACTCTCATACCAGCCCTGCACAGGCTAGCTTAAACCACTCTCACACCAGCCCTGCACAGGCTAGCTTAAACCCCTCTCACACCATCCCTGCACAGGCTAGCTTAAACCACTCTCATACCATCCCTGCACAGGCTAGCTTAAACCACTTTCACACCATCCCTGCACAGGCTAGCTTAAACCGCTCTCATACCATCCCTGCACAGGCTAGCTTAAACCACTTTCACACCATCCCTGCACAGGCTAGCTTAAACCGCTCTCACACCATCCCTGCACAGGCTAGCTTAAACCGCTCTCACACCATCCCTGCACATGCTAGCTTAAACCGCTCTCACACCATCCCTGCACAGGCTAGCTTAAACCACTCTCACACCAGCCCTGCACAGGCTAGCTTAAACCGCTCTCACACCATCCCTGCACAGGCTAGCTTAAACCACTCTCATACCATCCCTGCACAGGCTAGCTTAAACCACTCTCACACCATCCCTGCACAGGCTAGCTTAAACCGCTCTCATACCATCCCTGCACAGGCTAGCTTAAACCACTTTCACACCATCCCTGCACAGGCTAGCTTAAACCACTCTCACACCAGCCCTGCACAGGCTAGCTTAAACCGCTCTCACACCATCCCTGCACATGCTAGCTTAAACCGCTCTCACACATCCCTGCACAAGCTAGCTTAAACCGCTCTCATACCATCCCTGCACAGGCTAGCTTAAACCGCTCCCAGACCAGCCCTGCACAGGCTAGCTTAAACCGCTCTCATACCATCCCTGCACAGGCTAGCTTAAACCGCTCCCACACCAGCCCTGCACAGGCAAGCTTGGTCCACTCTCACACTAGTCTACAACAGGCTTACATAAGTCCAATAGCTTACAATGAACCATCTAATTCCTAGCTCATCAGTGACATAACCGTGGCATATAGTGTAGGATGACACACATTGAGGTCCCTGTTGAACTGTACAGTAATGCAATATTCTTGTCTTTCTCATTATATTATGTGCTTCATCAAAATATTTTTGTTTTTGTTAAAGATTCGGTAGTAAGTGGAAAAGCCAATAAATCGCTGCACCGATTTAAGCGTGGTAGGAAAGGGACAATTACACACGGCTGCCATGCGATCTCTGTCCATTTCTACTCCCTGGGTGGTAACCGAGGAAGGAGACGGCTCGCTGAAAGAACAGAAACTTCCCTCGCCTTGGCATATAGAGTATGTGCCACCAGTCGCTCCATTACTCTGCGAACAAGGGAGACATTACGGGTAGCCGAGTACACCAGGATGTCTTCAATGCAGGATGTCATCTACCACATGTCATCTGCGACATCGTGGCCTATCATGTCTCTAAATAGGTTATTAAAGAAAGACTGGAAAACTGAAGGTGCATTCATCAAGAAAGAAAATGTGAATCATCAGACCAGGCAGCAGTCTTTCTTTGCTTCGTGGTCCAGTTCTGGTGCTCTCACGCCCATTGTAGGCACGGCAGTGCTGTTGCCCTCGCCTCCAAATTCCCAGATCTCAACCTATTTAATCTGTGGGATGTGCTGGACATAAAAGCCTGATCCACGGCAGTTTCACCTCGCGACCACAGGACTTCCTCGCGACCTCAGGTCAATCCCTATCCTGCAAAACATTTGTACTGTATGGTCTGCTCTACAATTCTGGAATTTTACCACAGTCTATCTTGGATGTCCTATTGGACGGTTGTAAGAAACAGAGAGAGGTAAAAGCCACACACAACAACTTGTCCGCAGGAAATAGCTACAAAGTGATCCCAGTGTCCTCCAGGTCTGCCCTTGACACTTTTAGCCAATGCACAGCTTTACTCATTCGTTCCCTCACCACTTGTCCCTCCAATCTGGGGAAATGGGACCTGAGTTCTACTGATCCAAACCAGCAACCAAAGGAATGCCAGGCGACCAGTTGTACACAGGACACACACTCATGACACAGAAAGAGTGAGCAAATAAAATATAAACAGCTCCGCGGGCATTTTTGTAATTAGCTTGTAGCGTTAAAAGACAAACAGCCTAGCGTGTGATCAACTCGCTCCATCTCATTTGGAGTTGCGACTCTGTTATCATCGTTCATCCAAGACAAAGTTTTAATCTTAGCTCGGTATTTCCTAACGCCTATTTTGGAAGCATTTCACAGGTCTAACATCATCTTTAAAAATATCAGAGACCCGGGGGATCGGGAGTAGTAATCTCTGAAGCTCACCACTTCTGAGGGGCCGACTGCAGATTTACAACCCCTAGAGACCAAGAGCGAGGAGGAGCCATGGCAGGCAGCTAAACTAGAGCTCTCCCTAGGAGAAGTCATAGGAATACCTGAACACTCACCATCGAATGAGAAGATTGGAAAGAGCAAAGAAAGGAAGATAGAGCAACAAAATGTGCAGTGATCTCACTGAGCTCCGACATATCACACACTTGACAGGGTCCTCTCAGTCAGATTGGCTGTTCGTAAAGATGAGAGTCAGTGACAGTCACACACTGTGGAATTGACTGACCACAGAATGTGAAATGATTTAAACAAGCAAGTTTGTTGTATTGTTGAAGTGTAATTGCTACAGTAACAGTATTTGAGTCTTCTTCTACAGTGTAGCGAAATTGGCAATACGTTTTTTTAAATAGTCTTTTTAAGTGTTTTTCTGTCACCTTGCAAACTCAATGAATTTGGCATCATTTGAGGTAATGATGAGATTCTGTAACCAGTAGGCTATTCTAGGGATCAAAACTGTTCAGATAGATATTTTATGGTTGCTGCCGCACCTTAGTAATTCTCCTGAGTTTTTCCTCTTGCATCTACTGTTCATCTGCATTTATCAGATGCAATGTGTTTAGAAGCCCACATGGGTGTCTCAATGAAAACATTTTGATTTGATTTTGAATTAATTTTGACTTATGGACAAAATTGCTTCTAGGCCATTAGTAGGCTTTGCTCAATGTGAATTGCTTTTCTTGTGCTAATTGTCTGGATAATGAACTCTACATCTATGGCGCAGGCTGCACCCAATTCCAAGTGCCACTCTGACTCGCCAGCCTTCTAGCCAACATTGTTCCCTACTCCTATGCTACTTGTTGTTGTGAATGCTCCTCGACCTGTCCTGTGTCTTTGTCTTCACCTGTTCCCCATTAGTCATTGGTAGGTGTATATAGGTTTTCCCCTCTCCCCTTGTCTTTGTCGAGTATTGTTTTATGTCACTGTTCTCTTGCTCTTGAACTGCTATTTTGGACATTAAGCACAGTTTGGCTTCTGCATTAGATTTTTTGTTATAGGTTTGCGTTATAGGGCTGCATCCTGTTGGGGCAGTATTACTATTTATTTTGTTTTTGCCGAAAATAAAGGCTCGTGAATTCACTGGTGCCTTTGCCTGTAGACCTCCTACTCTCTAACCATGACTCAGATCGAGTGACGTGAAGAAATACGTGTATAACTAAACCAAAAATAATTTGCCTTTTAATGTGAACAATGTAAATTATAATAAATAAAAATGTATGGGTGGGGCGTCTGGTATTCGCTAGTCCATCGATGGAGACTGCGCCTTCAGTCTCCTTAGTGTCCTATAAACACTGCACATCCTTTTCCCATTCCTCAATGACCATGGTCTCACTTGTCTGTTGATTTTCTCACTGACCTCCCTTGTTCTCAAGGAAACACCACTATCCTGGTTGTTGTGCACCGCTTTTCAAAGGCCTGCCGCTTATCGCATTAACGCTTCCTTCCAGGTGTCTCTCCTCAGGCTGATGGCGCCTGGCGGGGGTTCCTCAGTATCTAGTGGAGTGGAAGGTTACAGCCCAGAGCACCGAAGCTGGGTGCCAGCGAGTACTGTCACAATACCCCCCCCAGCCACGCCGCTTCTCCCATCAGATCATTGTCTGGTGATTGCACACACTAGGTTTCAATTTCCTCATTAGGAGGTGTATATATACATGTCCTCTGTTTGAGCATGTCTTTGTGTGGTACTGTTACATGTTTAAGTGCTGTGTTCAGGGAGAACGCTATTCATATTACTAATTGCTGTTTGAGCTTTATTGCTCCCTTTGTTTTGTAACTGAGTAATTAGTTGTCGTTTGCAACTGCAAATGATTGTGCTGTCGGTCGTGGTTATTATAAATCTGTTACGCACCGACTCGTGTGCCTGACTTCCAGTAACTGTTTCCTTTAATACATTACAATTTCTCAGCCAGGAAGAAGTGTAGCTACACATTTATCAATGACTCAAGAATCTTTGCTAGACAAGGAAGCCTTAAAATTGGGCGATAATTATTGAGATCATCACTACACTACACATATGCAGATTTCCATGATTTAGGAATAAATCCTGAAGATAATGTCAAATATGGGTTACTGCACCAGCAAAGGATGCTCCAGTACATTAATTATGATTAATGTACTGTTGGTAATAATGATGCATGGAATGGTTGTTTAAATCTTAGATACACTCTTTCAATGAACAAATGTAATTGTGCAACGGAACTTACCGATTATACCTGTTGACACCTGATCATTATTAAATTAGAGGATTCATGGCGATGTGGTTTTAAGAAGATGGCAAGAAAATGAGCAGGTGAAGTCGTACTTTTCGTTAAGTTGCTCATTACTGGTAATTGTTAGATATCAGCAGAACCTGGCAAAATGGGTTCTCTAGTAAATGGAATTATTAACTGAAGGATTAGTTAGTAGTTGTTAGTATATGTTTTTTATTGCAAAACAAATCAATCAGTTATACATTATGACAACAAAAACAATTTAAGACTATCAGAAATACATTTTGTATAATGAAATACTTTGGTAAAATGGAAGCAAGTTGTCAAGTTAAACTGTGTGCGTGTGTGCATGTGAAGCGATAGTTACAATGGAAAATTATAAATATAAAGTAATCTGGTTACATATTTAGCCATTGTGTAATGTTGAGGTAATCTCTGATTTCCCAATTAAATAGTATACTGTTCTTGGCGGTAGTTACTGCTATGGAGTTTGATTTTGTTCGAGGGGGCAGAGTGCAGTGAGGTCTTCAAGTAGACATATGGAGGAAAATGCTGCAGCCCAGAAAAAGTACTGTTTTGTTTATCACTTTTTTGCAGAAGTGTTGAATCAGTGTATAGCGCCAAAAGGCACTGAGGTAATTGACAGGTGTATTCAAGGTACAGTGTGAGCATATCAGGTTCAATTAAACATATTCTAAACATCTTGTGCAGAGTGATGCATGTTATGTCAATCACTTTGCATTGTATTAGATGGTCGACAGTATTATGGGTCATTCTAAATATGTTCATACTCATTTGAAGTCGAAAGGCAGGTATCAGTGTAGATTGATAGATCTGTTTCCCATGTGCCAATTGGATAAGACAGTATACCATTAGAATAAAGGGTTCTGTTTAACAGCGATTAACAGTGTCCGGATGGAAATTATTATTTATTATATTCAGTTTAGATATGATTGCAAGTTTTAATTGATATTGTTCTTCACCGATATCAAGGTAAGACGGTTGTTATTTGCAAATATGATATGTGAATGCATGATATATTTTATTATCTATATATTGAAGTATATTGGTGTTTTGTCAGTCAGTAATTCCGAATTAAACAATATTGCGGTAAACTAGCAGGGTGTCATAGTAATATTTGTGGTTTTGTTTTTCCACCAAGATGTCAATAGTTGTAGAAATTACAGTAATCTTTAAGCAGTTGTGTCTTTAAACAGCTGGGCTTATGAACGGTGAGTACACCTTTACTGCAAGGGACCATGAAACAGGATGGAAGAATGATGCCGCATTCAAAGCCGCTTGGAATGTCTGAATTTTGACACGTTTTTCTCTCAAGTTATATGGACACATTGGTTAACAGCAACTTTCAAGTCTTGCCACAGATTCTCAATTGAATTAAGGTCTGGCCCATTATAGGACACACATGTATATAAACCACTCAAGGGTAGTTTTGTCTGTGAGTATAAGGTCATTATCATGCTGAAAGGTGAACCCCAACCTACAGAGTGTTTCTAATTTTTCTAAGATTTATTATATTTGCCACCATCCATCTTGTTATCAAACCTGACAAGTTATCCACATAACACAATGCTACCACCACATTTACCGCAGTGAGATAAGCATTGTAGGCATTCGACCACACATAAGAGTTTTTCATTTAGGCCAAAAGTATTTTCTAATCTAACCAGAGAATATCTCACCTCTTTTAAATTGTTTGAGATATTATAGCCCAACTATGACTGGTACTTTCCAGAACTTTCTTCAAGACTTGTTTTAAAAGCTCCTTGCTTTGTTGTGGCTGTTTGGATTTGCACTCCCCCATATACTGGAGCACCTTCTTCATTGGGCTGTGGTGTTTGGCAACAGTATTGCTGTATTACTCCCACCTACTGTGCTGGAGTCTGGGCCAAAGACAAATAAAAACTGTAATATAATCTGTTAACAGATTTAGCCATTTTATAATTGTTGATCTCTGCTTTTCCATTTTCATAGTATACTTTTCTTGGCGATAGTTACTGCTATGAGAAGTGGAGTTGGATTTTGTTTGAGGGGGTAGAGCACAGTGATGTCTCCAAGTAGACATAAGGATGGAGAGAGCATTCATCCAAGAAACATAATATGTAAAATTCACTGTATCTGTTAATGTTCTCCACTATAAACATTAACAGTATAGTGTTGCATGCCTACTTCTCTTGCCACCCCGACTGTCTCACATTCGTAAAAGCTCTCTCAAACACAACATTGAATCAACACGTTATAGTGACCTTATTTCCTTATAATAATCACAACCTTCTGAATAATATTTTATACTCTATGAGTGTCTTCTTCTGTGGTGTCATGGTCATTAAACAGCTCCCGAGGTCCAGTCAAACCATGTGTGTGTGTCCCCGTTAACCAAGCACAGCATACCGGCGTAATAACCCTCTTAAACATGAATAGCTTGCTTAACCTACAGAAATATATACATAAAGTATACGTGGGTAAAATTATACATGTATAAACAGATAAAAACAGCATAAAACGTAATAACAAACGTCATGTGCGTCGTCGCACTCGCGTACTCCAGTTGGCGCATGCGTACTCCAATTGGCGCATGCGTACTCCAATTGGCGCATGCGTACTCCAATTGGCGCATGCGTACTCCAATTGGCGCATGCGTACTCCAATTGGCGCATGCGTACTCCAATTGGCGCATGCGTACTCGTCTGTCGTGCCAAGTCAGGTTTGTTTATGCGCTGATAAGGCAGAAGCGTAATGGCGGCGGACAGCCTGTGATGAACCAGTGAAAACAGTGACGAATCCAGCGAGATACGCCTTCGAAAATAATTCGAGCGAAACAAGTTCGGAAACTTAATATACGTCTATTGTCACCAAAATGCAGATAACGTTGAAAACCCTCCAGCAGCAAACATTTAAAATCGACATAGACGCAGAGGAGACGGTGGGTTGAGACCATGGATTTGTGAAGGGGTGGAGGCTAACAAGCTAGTTATTCTTAGATCCACATAACGTGATAGTTAGCTAGGATAACGCTAACAAACGTATACTTATTAAACTACGCAGTCAAGTAACCCAGCCAAGTGGCAAGTTGCGCTCTTTATTATTACTGTTTTAACACCAGCCTATTTGTTACTTCATAGTGGGATTAATTATTTTTGTCTCGGTAATGAAGCACAGCTGCGGCTAGCTAATGCTAACGCATTACCTGAAACTTAAGGAAATGGTAGCTAGCTGACGCGAGCTGACTAATGCTAGCATTAGCTGGTAGGCAGCTAACTGTAAAGTAAACTGATTCGCAATCCGAACTGGTTATTGAGTTACGACTAAGTAATAACCACAGTCATTGATGTATCACTACGACATATATAAACGCGAACTATTTGAGAAATATCCCCGCCTTCTAATGAAAAATACGGCTAGTTAGTTAGCTTGTTAGCTTTTACTGTTAGCTAGCTTCCTCACATGTATGAAACAGCTGGATTACTTCTGTATGAATTAGTTTATCTTACTGTCTAGCCTTACTTTTGCTAACTATTTGTTAGTGTGTTGATAATGCCGATTTATCTAATGTTAGTGTATGTTTTATAGGCAGGTATGTGTAGTTAGTTAGTGAAGCTTGTTAGCTAGTTACTTACTGTCCAACCTAATCACTGATACTAACGTGGACTAGTTTCACTAGCTAGTCAATGGAACCACATTATCTAAGATGATTCTTAGGTTTCTCTCGACAGTTTCAAGTTGGTAGCCATATAAATCTTGTTTGGAAAATCAGTTTAATAAAACCTTATGAACTTTCACACAGCGAAATCCAATGTTTGATTGGGTTTCATTTTTTGGTAACACATTAACATTAATGTATTATTATGGCCCTTACAATAAACTTCAAAAGCTCAATAACTTTGTCTGTATTCTTTTTTTGCAGGTGAAAACCTTAAAAGAGAAAATTGAGAATGAGAAGGGAAAAGATGGGTTTCCTGTTGCTGGACAGAAGTTAATATATGCAGGTACCGTTTGTCTTTATTCCATTTTGCTCTGGCAGTTTGATAAAGATTTAAATGCATACAACGTTGTGCTGTATAGATATAATTGCTTTTCTTTGGCTTACCCTGTGGCACTCTGATAGGAAAGCACTAGTATACATGTTGTCGTCTCAGTGTTTTTATGTAATTTTGTTACAGGGATGCAGTCATTCAGTATTAAATCTGTGTATTTGTTATTAACTCTGATTTAACCTGATGGACACAAGAATTAGATTCTAGAGATTTAATTGTCGAAATAATGTAATAGTTATTTGTTTTTTTTTGGTAAGATTGATATGACTTTCCAGTTTTGTTATTTTCAGGGAAAATCCTGAACGATGACACAGCCCTCACAGAGTATAAGATTGATGAGAAGAACTTTGTGGTTGTCATGGTGGCAAAGGTAAGGAAACAGAGTCATTAAGGCATGTCTGTTAAATTAGTAGATGCATAGATGTGGTACGAGGTAATTCCAATGCAAAAGAACACGGAAGTACTCACCTCCCGTGGGGAAAGCATTAGGACACAGCCATTGACATGCACAGTAAAAAACTCTGATGTTCAATGTTGCTATATTCAGTTGTGCATTTAAGTTACCAAAAATACTTTAAATATGTTCCTGTTTAAGGTGAATAAGGTCACACATGGTCATGACCAGGACAACAGTCAGATGTAAACCCTGATATACAAACAGATTGACAACTGCTGATAATTCCCTGCAGATTGAACTTCCTACATTGCACATATGTTTACCCAAAAGCATTATGTTTCCCAGACCAATTACAGTGTACCTCATTAAGAAGACAGAGTGCAGATAGGATCCTGCTGTGTAGAGTAGATTGGCATTTGTTTTCACCCCATGCTAACTGGCACCGCAACTGTTGATGTGATGATTGGCTATTCTACCACACTGGGCTACATTCTGTCTGCACTGCGAATTTGTAGTGATACCGGACAACCGGTTGTGGTCTTAAAATTCGGATTTAGGAAATCCTCTTTATTTATTATGCACGTCATTCAGCAGAGGCTCTTTCGAGGTCTAGTCGAATTACTTATTTTGTAAACACATTTCTTATATTGAAACAGATGACATCACTTTACATACCATGAGGTACCTTTTTTTTTAACAACCCATTGTTCCCTCAAAAAGAGAAAAGGGTACTAAAAATAAATGCAGATGGACAGCAAAATGTCCCTATGTGTTGGTCAACTCCTTTTTATTGCATCACTTTCAGCTCTCCATTTTAGTAAAAAAGTGCTGTTGACAGCAACAAAACTATAATTTTCCCCCTGTCTAGCCAAAAGCTGCCCCGGCAGCTGCCCAGCCATCCCAAGCTGCCCCGACCACCAGCACTACAGCCCCCACCGTTCCCCCTGCTGCCTCGTCTGGGTCAGATAACCCTCCCGAGAGTGTCAAACCAGTGGACAAACCAGCTGAGGAGAAGCCTGCTGACACCTCTTCCCCAGCGTCAAACCCCACCAGGTATGGCTTGCTCAGCAATCACAGACCCTCTCCCGAATGATTTCCAGATAACTAATGTGGTCCACTACTTTGGTACTAGATGGCATCGTTTTAGGTTTTGTATGCCCTATGCAGTCACTTTAGGTCTTAGACTTTTGAATTGTCTGCATATCCATGCAGGCACATGTCTACCGTCTTTTACACTCCTGGTTTTCTATGGAAAAGGGTACTCGTCTATTATTATTTTTTTTCAGATTGCAGAAGTCACTTTTAGCTTTGCATTGTCCACTATTTGCTCTACCGATTTGGCTCTTTAGGTTCTCGCTACCAGAAGTCTGGTGTGCTTTTGCGATGTTTAGAAATGTATTAACTCTTATTTCACATTCTGCATTAGCTTATCTTCTGGAAGCAATATCGTTTAAGCTTTATTTATTTGACATGTATAGGGATGGGAATTGATAAGAATTTAACGATTCCGATTCCATTATCGATATTGCTTATCGATCCGATTCTCTTATCGATTCTCATTGGGTGAGGAAATAATTACAAATTTGTTTGTTTGTATTAACACGCTTTAATATCTGATAAGAACACCACACATACTTAGAGTATACACAAATTATGTGTAGCAACCTCAGAACAAACCTAAAAGTAAAGTCCAGGGACCTATAGATTTTTTCACATTCATTGGTCCAGCCAAAAAAAAAAAAAACTGCCACTTAAGTGCAATAAAAACAAAAAAACACAGACGGTAAACAGTCAAGGAAGAGCTTGTTCCTTTGGGAATATTCAACCTGAAACTAAATTCAACTCAACTGACATACAAAATAGAAAGAAGTCTTCTGTAAAGACCACAACTATCAACTTGGGCAAATGATTGACAATAGAGATTATTATCCGTATAGTAAAAGTTTACACAATGAAATGGCGCTCACATTAACTAAATAGACAAGTTACCTTTGGCATTTATAGCAGATGCCGTCTCATTAGCTCCACTGCTGCTTGACTCACTTGTTGTTGTTGTGTCGCTGAGTAGTAGAGAATCAAACACGCGACAGTCCAGCAAACGGATTGCGTGCTGTGTGGCCAAATGCTTCTGCATATTGGAGGTAGTTCCCCCCCATTGCCGAAATTAAACTTTTACAACTGTTGCAAATGACTGCATTGGTGTCTTTTCGAGTGAAATATAACCACACTTTAGATCGCTTCTGCGTAACCAAAATGCGCAGCGCCTGTGTGACGGTCGTGATGACACATTTGCAACGAGCCGAACCGTTAAGCGGAATCGTTAAGCAGGTACACTAACGGTTCCAAGGAATCGATTCACTGGGAACCGGTTCTAAAGAAGAACCGGTTCTCGATTCCCATCCCTAGACATGTACAATATTTACATGCCTTTACAGTGTTTTTGTGTTTTTTGTAGTGTTTTCTGTGCTTTTTTGACATTGTGAACAAACATTTTGATTACACTAGTAAACCGTTTATTTGAGATGTCAATATTACTGTTTTATTAATACAACTCATCGTTTGTGGCAGGTCGATGGGCTACATCAATATTAAAATAGAATGTCATGGTTTGAAGCAGATGCTTTATGAGAACCTAATGGGAGAAATGTTGAACTTGTGTTGTTATCGGACTAGAGGTTATGGACCACTACTATGCATTTATCTTTTTCAAAGCACATATT
The DNA here is from genome assembly GCA_029465975.1 of Dallia pectoralis. Taxonomy (NCBI): domain Eukaryota; kingdom Metazoa; phylum Chordata; class Actinopteri; order Esociformes; family Umbridae; genus Dallia; species Dallia pectoralis. The sequence goes on along the minus strand of CM055760.1, from coordinate 3,199,631 downwards.
TAATTAAATACTGTATTCTTTGGGATTTACCGCAACAAACAGTTAAACAATTAGAGTAGAATTTATATCTGGCAGTGCGTAGTTAGGCTTTCAAATGCATTTGTTATTACATTCTTAAACTCTATTTACTTTCATTTTCGGTAATCTATCGAAATATGTTATTGTCAATCAAACGTGAATTACAGCCATTTTTTTTTCCTGAGGTGCCTAGGCTGTGACAAGTTCCCTCCTGAAAAGTTAGCAACAAAGTGCTTACAAAAAAAACTAAAACGAAAAGCTGAACAGCCAACTGGCAATGACAATGTTTTTTTTTTTCGGTACTCTCTGTTGTACCTTGTTTGAGGACTTCAGTGTAAAAAAAAAAACATATCAATGACAGCTTAAAAACAGAGCAGAACAAGTCACGTGTGGGAAAGTTTCACTAATAATAAAAAAAAATGATGTCATCTGTAATGTGTGCAAGGCCTTTACATTGGAGCACAACGTGCATGCTGGATCGTTTAATGAGGAGTTGCATGAGAGGACATGGAAACTGAGAGCGTTTGCTCGGCAGAAACTGAGCAAGATGGCTAGTTGGCGACACCAGATCAAAACACCACTGACAGCAGTTCCATGTATACAACCACTGTAATGATCCACATTTTGAGTTGTAATAATTGTTTGTAAATTCATACTTTTGCCTTGTATGTGTTCTGAAGCATAGAGAGCATTTGGGATTTGCATTGGACAAGAAGAGATTGGTCGGTTCCGTTCGCTCGAAGTGTGATGCAAATGAAGTGATTCGCGTGTTTTATTCATTACTTCGGAAGAATATTGCAAAAGCGGAAAAAATGTTTAAAGCCTACTGATTAATCATTGAGAAATTAGGCCCAACCTGTAACATGCACAGCTCAAAATTTCAAACAGCTGGAGTGAAACTCTTCCATGAATAATTGTATATGCAATATTGTGTTAAAACCCATTTCAGGGGATGTTGTATTCACTCTTAATTGAAACGTGCCTTCCATTCGAATGTACTAGAGACTGTAAAGTGGTTGTAAATGTGTCATCCACTACTTACTACTACAGCACAAGCTTGAGGCACTAGGCTTTGCAGCTTGAAAATATGCACTTAAACATTTTCACATTGGGCACCTCATTATGATTCCTTTTTTGTCTTGCTTAGCCTAGAAAGCGTAACATGTTAAAGTGTTTGGTAGTTTTCAATATTGTATTTGTTAAAGGAACGTTTCCGCATTTCATCAACGTTCTTTTATTGTCCATAAGAAAAATGCACAATCTTGGCAATATTCACCTGTTTCTATGGGGATTTTCATCTGTCACGTGAAACTGCTGGCTTTAGGGGTTCTGTATAATACATTTTCCCACAGTGTCATTGGCCTGCTTGTTCAATATTTTTTACATGGCTGTGAGACAATTTACTAGTAACATGTTCCAATTGAGCTCTTAATGAAAATAGTTCTTTGTATACGCACATAGTATTTTAGAATTTTATGAAAAACATTTACATTGTTACAATTAAGCAGGGTCATTTAGTTGGCAGAAAATTGACTGAAATGTGCATAACTCTCTTCTGTTGCAGTTCTTCTGGTCTTTTGACAAATGTCAACATGTTCGAAGAGGCTACTTCTGCTCTTGGTAAAAAAAAATCTGAATATGTTACCCATATTTTAAGGACTCTATTCTATATGTTCATGCTTGTTTTCCAATAGTATGCTTTTCTGCTACAAATACAGATCCAACAGTATAATTAATATTTTAATCTGTTTTTTTGTTAGGCCAAGTTTTTCCTAGTCGATGTCTTCTGAAGCTTTGAGAATCCTTTAGATCAGAATGCTGTGTGATTGTAGTCTTCTTGCTCCTCAGTGACGGGTCAATCATATGAGAACATGGTGACTGAGATGATGCTGATGGGTTATGAGAGGGAGCAGGTGGTGGCAGCCCTACGAGCCAGCTTCAACAACCCAGATAGAGCTGTGGAGTACCTGCTTACAGTAAGTACCTCCTCATCTGCTTCTATCACAGACATTTTGATGCAGGGTACATGGTTTACTCCCAAAAAAAATAATAATAGTAGCATCCATTTTTATTTGTAATGTCATAGTTACACGCACCTATGTGCTATTGGTTAGGATGTGTCTGCTGTCCATGTTCATATCATATTGTTTCATTGACTTCCCAGTTTCTTCCTCATACGTTTTTTTGTGGGACTGAAGATATGTATAACCCCAGCCAACTCTTCAAATGATCAACATCAAGTGTCAACAATTTAGGCATGCTGATGTCATTAAGTAGGCTTTAGGTGGTGTTAATTAGGGATGCATTAATGTGTCTGCCAGCAATTGGTATCAGCCAATTATATGCAGAAATGTAATCAATATGTTACTATTAAATGGCATATTTGTTTCTGACTGGTTATCCACAATGTTTTTATTTATTTTTTATAGTATTTTTTGCTGCAGTTGTGTTGAAGTCTAATAGATTGTTTCCCAAGTTATTCAGTGAATTTATTTTATGCACACCAATTTCAAAAATGCTGCCATCGGCCAATAATGTTATTTTGCCTAGTATCAGTACACACAAGCACACCATAGATTTGATGTGTAGGAAAACCGGAAAATGAATCATCCACATTGCCAGTAATGTGAAAAGTATGTATGTCGCCCTGGAGTTTTCAGATTTGTACATATATACACGTAATCAGCACTTCAACTCTTGACCGATAATATAACCTAATTTAAGTTACATGGAAAGATTAACATAGGCAATACATTTTATATAAAAAATCAATCAAAATACAAACGCAAAATTGTGGATAAATACGTGCAGCAATAGCTGATAGATTGCCAGAGCTATCGTACATGTGGCCATGTTTCAGGACACGTTTTTAATCTTTATGGGAAGCTGGAACCTCTGGAGTTACACTAATGGTTTTCTAGCAACTGATTTCAGTATTAGCTGTTTTATGTAAATAATGTAGAGGTTTACCTTTGTAAATGTATGTGGTTAGAAATCAATGTGCAGTCATGAACAACAGTTGACAGAGCATGAAAATTGTGCCGAATAATGCCGGGCCAACATTGTGCTAAAGACTACCATAAGATACAAGCTGATAGCCTTTATTTCAATTAGCTTTGTGTAAATGTGACAATTCAATGAATGCTACTACCCTGCACTGAAGCTGAAGATACCTTCACTCTTTCTGGCAAGTTGTATTTCCTAATATTGTAGTTAACATTGTCTGGTGGTTTGTTTTACTTCAGGGGATCCCAGCCGGGGAGGAGGGCCACTCTGGTGCCGACCCAGGAGTAACCCCCGTGGGTGGAGGAACTCCAGCTCTAAACACTGGCAGTATGACCACGCCCAGCAGCACCAGTTCTCTAGCCAGTGCTGCAGCAGGAGGTGATTGGTGAATCATAGTGTTCACCTGTTTCTGCGTCTTCACGCATGCTGTGTTCAAATGTTACAAAAAAGCATTGACAGGTCCAATTTTTTCTATTAATTTCTACGCATACTAAAACGATAAGATAATGCTCTGTGTCTACCTTTGTAAGATTGTTTTTAATTAAGACCATTAGAAATCAAAATCTGCTGGTGTTATCTTTTTGTGGTGTAACCTTTTTTCTCTGCGTGTCCTCAGCCAACCCTCTGGGGTTTCTGGTTAACCAGCCCCAGTTCCTCCAGATGAGGCAGATCATCCAACAGAACCCCTCTCTACTTCCTGCCTTACTACAGCAGATTGGGAGAGAGAATCCCCAACTCCTGCAGGTAAGGAGGACGCGCCGTACGAGGACGCGCCGTACGAGGACGCGCCGTACGAGGACGCGCCGTACGAGGACGCGCCGTACAGGCACTTTTTTACAAAATATTTATATTTTTTACTTTTGTTTGGGTTTGGATGAAAACATTTTCTTTGGCTGATGTTACTTTTATCAATGCATGTTTTTTCTATCAATGCGCCACATTTCTGCAATAAAGCTAGATTGAAAGAAAGCAAAAAGTTTACCGTCACATGTATGTAGCTACAACCGCTTGCCCCAACACCACTTTTTATTTCAACACACTGATCAGTTTTAAGCCAACACTCTCGTCAACCAAGCGACGCCTTGTTGATATACCTGGTTGAATGTCCAAGCAGAGAGTGTCTAAAGCAGGTGTTCATTTCTTACCCTGGTTACAATGAGCAGTACGTTTCGTAATCTACAATTCTGCATGCATCTATTGCATGCCACTGGTTGTTGTCTGCAGTGGTCAATTGTTAAAGTTAAAATGGCACACCAACGTCACAGCTGGTCAAATGTAGGGCACTAAATGAAATAGGGTGATGTCATTTTGGAAGCGTACTGGAGATTTGAGCATATTTGATACCGATGGTATTTTGGTAACAGGTAGTTTTCTAATATGTGAAACGCATGTAAACAATTCCTCATTATAAATGCCCATTCAAATGTTTTTGGTGCAAATACACTTTTCTAAATGTGCCCTAATTAACACAAACCTGTCTTTTTTTCCAACAGCAAATCAGCAGTCACCAAGAGCAGTTCATTCAGATGCTGAACGAGCCAGCCACGGAGGGGGGACAGGGAGGAGGCGGCGGAGGAGGAGGAGGAGGTGGTGGTGGTGGTGGAGTGGGGATCGGTGGGGAGGCTGGAAGTGGCACCAACTACATACAGGTCACACCCCAGGAGAAGGAGGCTATTGAGAGGGTAAGGATGAAATGGTCGTTGATGGATGGATCCTATTTAAAACATTCATGACATAATTGATAATTCATTGCCATTGTGGGAAAGTACACCCACTAAAATGTCCAACCACTGGTGCTTCACGTACGTCAGGTGGGCAAATTCAATGTAGAAACTGACATAAAGATACTTCCACGTTCCAGAGATCCCCAGTGTGAAACCAAGAGCAATACAGATGTCTCCACAATCAATGTGTTTGAGTCAGCTATCAGAAAGAGATTGCATTAACTTGGCCTGTATGTACAGTCAAGTCGGATGCTTTTGCTATCTTTGCCAGACATCTGGGTACATTTCTGAACTTCTGGCTTAACGTGCTCTGGAGTCATACGTTTTTTGGCAAAACCGCTGGATGCAATGTTTGCTGAACTAAACGCTGACTTTGAATAGACGTATAGTATCGACATACCAGCAGTTTAGAATGCAGGTGGTTTGGGGCTGCCCCAGGGCTTAGCCAACTTGCCAAATATAAATTCCATATTGTATCAGAGGATTGAGGTGAATGTGAGGCAATCTTCCAAATAGCTGAAGTTTATCCAACAGGACAATGATTCAAAGCACAGAAAGCTACAACTTAATTGTTAATAATGGAGTGTTAAGGAATGGCTGAGTCCAAAGCCAGATCTAAATCATGTCAAAAGGATGAGGTGGGACTTGCAGTGGTTTGTGCATACAAGAGAACCCTTAAGCATGACACTTATTGCAGTACTGTAAATCAGAATCAGGAAAGTGTTTATTCGCCATTGAATGTGTGAACAGACAAGGAATTTACTGTGGCAGGAAGGTGCTTACATGCAACATAAGAATAGAACAATATAAATTAAACTAAAGGGATGAGGGGGTAGAGGGATAGTATGTACAAAAAAATAAAGGGGGGGCCTTAAATTCTTTACAGTTCAAGTAGTATAGACAAGACACAGCTGAATTCAATTAATTCAGACAAAATAAGTGTCATTTTTATTAAGAATATTTCCTTCATCTGTCAGTAGTGTTGAATAGTAGATTACATATATATATGTACCAATATGTGAAAAAAGAAAATAAAACTTTCCGGTGGGTGTATTTTTTTCGCATGACTATATGTGCTTCCATTGATTCTATTTTATCGGGCTGAATAGCTAGCTGGTATTGATTAGACCTACTGACAGTGCTTTATTCGTTTGGAGGGAAAAGTTGTGGTACTTTCTGTCATTTAGCATTGTGTATGTAGCTCAAGGTATCTTATTCATTGTCTAACCGACTCTTATTAGTTTTAAAGCCATTATCCATTACATTATGTACTATAACAAACTTGTCACATACTTTGAAATATTTGGACAACCTTTTCAGATGCTTTTTAAGTAAAGCTTATATTAAATTAGGGAAGGATGGGCCATTACACGCTTCTGTAGAATCTAGACAGAAGTGTTTTACTTTCTTTGGTTCAAAGGTAAAATTTACCATGTGATGTTGTCCTCACTAAAATAAGATAGATTGGTTTAGGGGAGACCTTTTGGGTTAGGCATTAGGACTTTGTTAAGTTTACGTTTAGATTCGGATGACAATGCACACCATGGTTAGAGTTAGGTAAGTCTTATTGGACTGTGGTTGCAGCACCTTGACTATTTTATCATCCGTTTGCTCTTTTCAAAGAATGTTTTGAAAATCCTGCGCAGGGGATTGTTTGAAAATTAACTGTGTCTTACCTAGGGAACTTGTGGCTTGAGCTAGTGATATCTGCTTGTTTACATACTCATAGAGGATTGTTTGAAAATGAACTGTGTCTTACCTTGGGGAACTTGTGGCTTGAGCTAGTGATATCTGCTTGTTTACATACTCATACAAAATGTATCGTGTACAAGTGATCCGTTGATTTAAAACTGCAATATATCAACTATATATGTTTTTGAGACGTACATTTTTCCACTATGCAAGTAGACACGCCATTCCTGTATTCAGGAACTTAGTTAAGACTTTATTTACTTTGTTTTCTCTTTCAGCTAAAAGCCCTAGGATTCCCTGAAGGACTTGTTATACAGGCCTACTTTGCCTGTGAGAAGAACGAAAACTTGGCCGCTAACTTCCTTTTACAACAGAACTTTGATGATGACTAAAATGGATGCCTGGCTAGTTTTTTTATCCTTTTTTCTCGCTTTTTGATTGATCAATGTTGAATAAGCATAAAAAAAGATGAGCCTTCAAGGTTTCCTAAATTTTACTACAAATAACATAATACATCTTGGTGAGGGTAACACTGGATCATCAGTTTTCCTAGAGATATTAAAGCCATTTCACTGATCACTTTGGCGGAATCGAGTAAAGGCTACTTGGTTCATCAGATATCACTTGTGTGCTACCCGTTTTTTAATTTTGTATTCAGCTAAAGACCAACATGATTGTTTCTTATCATAAAGAAATGAATACTGGTTTAAGAGGTTGATCGCAGAATGCGTTTCCCAATGTAGCTATTAAAGAGAAGCGAGAATGTCATTGGGCGGTTTATGGGAAGTTTATCATTGTTAAGGTTTTGTTTTTTCTTTCTGTCTCAATTTACAAGTTAAAGGTTCCAAGTACATAAACAAAATGCAGTTTTAAATGACAGTAAAGATTTTTAAACAAGCAACTATGTGTTGTTACCTTTTACTTTATAAACATCCAACAGTAACATAGTGCATGCGAAACAGAATATGAACATGTTTCCAAGGCAACTACAAAGATAAGCAAAGTACAGACTCATGCAACATCGAAATTGCAAATCATTGTTCTTTCAGACATTTAAGGCATGTAAATGGCTTCCATAGCTCATAGTACCTTAGTGTTTAGTTATGAACTCGATTAACTGTCATTTTTACAGATAAATGAAAATGTTCAACATAAGAGTAATGCTCAATCTATTTCATTCTCTTTGAGCCTTTTAAGACGTTAACTACAGGGCTTGTTCTAACGTTTGGAGTATAGGATATTGTCTTTGAAGAGCCTGGCAATTTGAATTATTTTCGTGTGAACGAAGTGCATTTGAATATTTCGCTGTGACTCAGACTTTCCCTTCGCAACATCTTCGTCAAACTGCATAAACACTGAAGACGACAAGATTAAAAAATGTAATTATAGAATACCACCTTAACCAGCAGGGGGCAGTATAGACCACAACTTGTGAGGCCTGTATAATGGGACTGTTGAATTATAGCAGTCGGTTACACAGTCAAGTAACTAAAAAGTAGGACCTATTTGACATGTGGCATTTGGATTTTATCATATCATTTATCCGATCTGTATCTGTAGGCGATGTATCATCTGTATTAGTGTCTTGTAAATTGCCAACATGGACAGTGGCACTGAGCCAATGTCATGTAGAAGTAGTTAACCTCTGTCTAGTGTATTGGCTGACTGCTTGTGAAGTTTCACGTTGGAGAGATCACATGATTCCAAGAACTCATCTAGTCGATGGCATAGAAGTAGTAGAAATGCCCACACTTATCTTACAGTTCTCTAACCATCTAGTTGCTGCATAAGTTACAATTTATTCTAAAGTGTCCAAATGTTGTGCTCAGCTGACATGTTTATTGCCATTTTAATAAGTCTAGTTGGCTCTTTTTCCGTTCAGAGAAATAGAACTGTCTTGTCAGTTTAACATTTGTGTTTTCGACCTAACTCAAAATTATCCGTAACAATCTCCACTAATGAAAGCTGGCTTTGGTTAGATTTAATGTAACACTATGATATGAAACAGATGACGAATGGGACTGAGAAGACATAGACTTTTGCTTGATACATTTTGATGAAACAGCATTATGAACAGAAACATATGGTGAAAAGAAAATGTAATTTAATTATTCAATTATTATTATTTTATGACTTCAAAATCTCGGGCACAATGACCTATGCGATAAAGGTTAATATAAATGCATTTTGGGAAGCTAGTACTTTATAAAGCCTAAGTGATACTCAGACTTCCGTACTCCCACACAAGTACCAGAAAGGTTTTCTAAGATCTGATACAAGCATTACCTGAACAGGTCCCAGCATGTTCCTGTGTGGTTGTTACCCAAACATTGAGTTTTCCACCACAGCCCACGTGTTAGAATTGTACCTGTACATAACCATGCTTTGGTGACTCACTGCTTGTTGCCCTGAAGCACTATTTGAATAACGTCCGAATGTAACATAATTAGCCAGACTTGATTTGGTTGGTCCTTTTATTTCAAATAAGTTGGTCATTTGTGTTGTACTGGACTCCCAGTTTACCTCCTGGAACATGCTGTTACAATTCAAACATGTTCTCCTTCGGGCCCCTACAAGCTAAAATATGTTTTGCCGTTACTATAAAGTTGATGGGTTCAAAGCAGCAGCAGGTGAGGGAGGTGGAAAAGAGGACAGAGAGAGAAGTCGGTATGGGTGCTCCTTTGACGTGGTCTAAGGTCTGGGCCAGGGAGGACACCCTATTTTCCAGATGCTGGATTCAGATGGTAGAGATTGGAAATACAGCCTAAAACTCATACCTGAAATATTTCCTCAGTCCGTTAAATCCCTCGAGCAGCTTGCTTATGAAAACTCTGTTGACTTTATGTGAAGGTCCAGTTATGAATAAATCCTGCCAAGTGTTGCTCAAAATCTGAGTCCAACGGCCTCTAGATCCCTGCATGCCAGTAAAACTGCCGACCGCACAGGCGTGAGGCCCACAACCAAGTTTTAACATGACACAGTGGGAACATCAGAAGTGCATTAGGTGTCATGGTAACCCGGTGTAGGTCATTTATCTTTTGTTCATTAGCGACTATAAAGTCGACGGAACGCGCCAGATACAATTTAAACCAAATGACCTTGTTGGAGACGCGCATTCAAACACTCACACACACACAGAAAGTTCCTTTCTACATTGTACAGATCAGGCTTGGCTGTGCCAGAGGTATGTGTTCGAAAGCGATGCCCTGGCTCTGTGGTTTCTATGAGTTTCTAATGTTCTGGGAAAAACATTGCCGCATGCGAACCGGATGGGAACTCTGGCTGGGACTGGGGTATTTTTCACTCTGGCTGTGCTGTTTTAGCATGCCATTATTCCTCTCTGGGTAATGGTCATTCTGGATCACTATTATTTTTATCTACATAATGTTCATTTAGTTTTCTGTAGGCTTTCCACTGAACTCCCAGTTGGAGGATTCTAAACGTCTCGTGTTTTTCTCCATTGAATCCTCCAACCAAAAACCAAGTGATTTTGATGAATGATGACGAACAAAGCTATCGGGGAGGTGGTTGTTTTTGTAGCTTATATTATCTTTATATTCGTTTGTTTTGTTTTATCTCTTGGAAAAGCTACAGCGATAATTGGCCGCAGAGCTCATAACAGCATAAATAAATGTGTATTGTATAGTTCTGCCTTGTTTTTGCTCTTTAGATATTGTAGCCAGATTAATGTTTTAACACTGGCAGCCATTTTCCCTCACACCCATAATGATGACATCAAACACACACACACAGTGTGGAAGTGTGTGTATTATTAAGTACGCAGAAGGAGTATAGGCTCTTGTATTGCTCTTGGACCAGAGCCAAAGGTCCTGGTTTGTTTGTGCAGAACATCTGTGAAGCTCACGCCTCCCGAGTGACCATGACGAAACACAGCAAAACCAACATATACACACACAGGCACAGGCAGCACCAGGGCAGACATCACAGACACCACACTCCTGCAGGCCCAGGGTCGGGTCAGCGTAAGCAGTCGGCACACTCCGCTGAGAGTTCTGGGTCGTGCTTTTAGTAAGTGGCACTGGTAAAACTCTAACCCAACGCCGCCTTCTGCAATACTCCCTCAAGGATGTCCCTGAGCAAGAAACCCGCTGCTTTCCCATAGCGGTTACCGTTGTGCGCACGTCATTGTTCACGGTCTGTGGCAACAATAACAGCACAAACCAAGCAGGTCTACATGGGTGAATGGAAGCTGACGGGCAAGCCTTACACCTACACAGCAAGCACTTACCTTAGCAACCACCACAGAAGGACAGAGGGAACTCCGCCTTCCCCGGGAGTTCCTCTGGAATGTACAGCTCCTGTTCGCCTCAATGTTTGTAAACAACGGATGAGGTCGCCTTGACAACAGGAGGACGTCTTAGGGAAACCCCTTATCGTGCTGACGTTGCCGTTTGGATTGTCAAGGTGCAAAGGCTTTGAACGTACAACCAATTGCCCAGCGGGCAGCCACACCTTGCGTCGCTTTATGTCGGAATGTGCCCAGACAACGGTTGTGAGGGTATGAGCCAAGTCGCCATGGAGATACTCTAATGTTTGAGCGGAAGCACACACCATAATGGGAATGAATGGCCTGTAATACAAATTAAAAGGGGTAGGGCTTTGGCACGGTTTCAGAGGCTAGGTGCCCTGTTGGAGATTCTTGTGAATGAATTAGTTTATTTCTGTGTAAGGAAGGTGGGGACAAAATGTGTTGGATTACGAAAGGTGGAATGCAATGTTGCGAAAGACTAATCGTTTTTTCTTTCTGTCTTTAGCCGTTATTCATATCGCACTGACTGAGTTTGTAAGATCTTGGTCAACAATGTTCTTTTTTCATTTGAATGTGTAACCATTATGCTTAAATACATAAACAAGTTATTCTGCAATACATTTCTAAATGTATTGCTGAATGATTGTTGCACAATCTTTTGGTTCAATTATTAGTAACAGGTGAATAACTGCAGCCAAAATGTTGGGGTCACTAAGAAATGATTTTTTTCCCATGTAAGCATCGATTAAATTAGTTTGAATGGGAAATATAGCAAAATGAATAGGAAACAGAGTCATTGATATTGTTAGAATTAATGATCTGTAATTGATATAATAATTGTGTAATTCAAACTTTGCATTCCTTAAAGAATCCTCAATTTGTGTCATTTACAGCCTCGCAGACCTTTGGGCTTTTTGTTGTCAATATTGTTGAGGTAATCTGAAGAGATTTTGCTGAGGCACCTGGCAGAGATTGGATTGGCTTGATGGGCACAAAAAATGCAACAATGTATACACAAGTAGTAAACAAATAAGAACAAATAGACTACAATAGATGACCAAAAATTATGTTAGGTGCAATTGTCCCATGGGGGTTTTGTGTGAATGCTGCGAGCAAGCAGCTTGGTTCCAGGGGCATGTTCCTGATGCCCACTGCTGTAGCAAATAAACTGTTCTTGTGGTGAGAGGTTTTGGTCCTGATAGACCTCAACCTTCTACGAGAAGAGTCCATTTCCGGGGTGAGTGGGAACAAACTCAATCTTTGCTGCTTTCTGCGGCGTCCTGGAGGGGTGTAGATCGAATAGAGACAGCCGATTGCAATCAATGACGTGGTGAGCTGTTGACTTTACAGATCTCAAACAGTTTGGCTTTTCTACGGCCTGAGCATTTAGGACATTCATTCTTTGGGGTCACTGTTTCGATCCACTCCCAAATCATCTATCTATCTATTGTAGGACCGCGGCCTCTGTATAGTCGGGGACTCCAGGGCTGTGAGTGGACCGGGCCTGTGTCGGGTTCCACCGGATCTTGTGGTCTGCCTTTATAATGGGGATCACTCACATCAATTCCTAGCAGCATCCTGTGCTTTCTCATTCAACTCTCTCGATCGTAGTGCCAATTTGCAGAGTTTAACATTTTATATTCTTGCATCTGTAGGATGAGAAGAAATGCTACATATAAAACAGTTTAATTTCACCATTGACAGTGACACTAAGATGTATTCACCTCCATTCCAGAAGTGAAGTCATCCAGTGCTGGCTGGAGCTCTGGTTCATATTTGAATAAATCAGAATTAATTTCCCCCAAAAATAATCACTTTGATATTATAGACATTTTTGTGTGGATCAATGGCAATTGGAACCTATTCTGTTGACTTTTATACACTTTAGTTGGCTGGAATTCCCAGATGGACAAAACATTGGTAGTTTTTATGTATAAGGCTCTAATGCAAACACCTACTGACTATCTGGATTACTAAATAAATAGGAAAAGCAGCAGTTATCGAACACGCTCTCCTGACTGTCTGGGACCCGATATACTGCAGGAACATATTGGGTCAGTCAATTATGGCATAATATTTTTGCTCAACTTGCCTTTATGGTCAGTGCAACATTGTTAAATGTGAGAGCTTTTTGTAATATGTAAGTTTTTCATATTATGTGTACCCTGTCTTTGTTGTAACATGGATTAGCTGAATACAGAACTGACTAAAAATCAAACAATGTTTTGTCATTAAAGCTATTATTGATAGTGGAACTATGGTTTTCAATAGAGGACACTTTCCTAAACGCCTGGCCCTAACAATCGCTTTGCTCAAAGTTGAAATCATTTATAATTCGACTCTGAAAGTAGAGTAATCTCCCATCACGCAACCAATTGGCCAACAGTTGGTGGTCAAATCATTTGATAAGTAAAATAGATACCTGCATTGGGCGCACCACATTTTGGCTAGTAATTGAGTCCCTCTTTATGTGCGTGCTATGTTCTAGCTAAGTAAGGTGAGTTAAAGAAGAGTGTAGAAGTGGTTTCTTGCGTATACACCTCTTTATGGCCTTTCAGACAATATCTCTCGCTAGCTGAAAGGGATTGCAATAAATCATTATGACAGGCGGTGATTTACTTCTTTCACTAACAGGGGCGGAGCTTAGAATTAATTCCCATGGGTGTGAGGCATGCCATTAAGCAATCACACCCATTAAAGCTCCGCCTCTGCTCTCCAACATGGTCACCTGTGCTAGTATGTCATACAATTTTTTGTGGGCGGCCAGGAGCGAATAAAAGGAACCATAACAAAAACACGGGGGCAAAAACACAGGTGCAGCAGTCATCGCATTTATCTTCTCTATCATAAATGTTGCACCTCATTAAACATTCGCCTTTCGTTTATGAAACAGATGTTGTTCCTGTAACACAGAGGTGTGAAACTTAGCCCCCCCCCTTTTTTGGTGCACCTAACTAATTAACTTAATGAATCAATCATAGTTAGAGCATTCGGCATACGTCCCCCCGAAAACGTGAGCATCCGCTCTATGTGCGGGCATCTGCTCTACGTGCGGGCGATGTAGACACTGACGTCACATAACCGAGGCAGGTTGTCGTCTTATTTAATCCAGGTGGCAACCACAATGCTTGGATCGCTGTTTATCGTAATTGGTTTATACAAACGCTTATATAATTACTTCGTGACAGTCATAGAGCCAGTCCACCTGATGGACAGGTCGGCGCTGTGTCTTGGCATGTTCCGTGTTCATTGCGCTTTATGTCCTCCTCGTTCCACGCGGTGTCATTGCGTGAGGGCGGTTTCATTTTTTTCATAGTTGATACAAACTTTAAACCCGTCAACACGTTGTTTCTCTCTTTGCTTTGGTTACTGGCTGGTGCACAATCAAGCTGTCTTCTAGTTTAAACGTGGCCTCCAAAATAGCACCATTTTGTTAACATAGTGCCCTATATTCTAGGCTCCGGTCACATGTAGTGCACTAGAGACTAGGCTGCCATTTGGGATGTTACTACCATTTTCCCCTGTGATTTTTTGGAGTGTTAAATCTACCATGAGGATCTGTTAATGGAAGAACATAGTGGCCCTCGGATCCTGGCAGTCTCTCTTTACCGTCTCCCTCTCAGTTTGGCGTGTTGCTCATTTGAGGATAGATCCCTGTGTGGTTCTCATATGCTATATCACTCGTCACCACGGCGCTCACCCAGCACCATAAAGCTATCGTCTTAGGGGATTTCATCCATTCAGGCTTCTCACTGATGTGCTGCTTTAACACATAAAAGTAACACTGTAATTAACTTTGAATTGACTGTGTGAGAGAGGGAGACGGAGAGTGAGAGAGAGAAACGGAGAGAGATATATTTGGATACTGCGTTGCTGTGATGGGTTTAACATACGGCTTCAGGAGTTGGTTCACACACAGGCCGCACTATCGCTATGTGCACTAGTTCAGGAGTTGGTTCACACACAGGCCATACTTTCACTATGTGCACTAGTTCAGGGGTTGGTTCACACACAGGCCACACTATCACTATGTGCACTAGTTCAGGGGTTGGTTCCCACACAGGCCACACTATCACTATGTGCACTAGTTCAGGGGTTGGTTCACACACAGGCCGCACTATCGCTATGTGCACTAGTTCAGGAGTTGGTTCACACACAGGCCACACTATCACTATGTGCACTAGTTCAGGGGTTGGTTCACACACAGGCCGCACTATCACTATGTGCACTAATTCAGGGGTTGGTTCACACACAGGCCGCACTATCGCTATGTGCACTAGTTCAGGGGTTGGTTCACACACAGGCCACACTATCACTATGTGCACTAATTCAGGGGTTGGTTCACACACAGGCCGCACTATCGCTATGTGCACTAATTCAGGGGTTGGTTCACACACAGGCCGCACTATCACTATGTGCACTAGTTCAGGGGTTGGTTCACACACAGGACTCACTATCACTGTGTGCACTAATTCAGGGGTTGGTTCACACACAGGCCATACTTTCACTATGTGCACTAGTTCAGGGGTTGGTTCCCACACAGGCCACGCTATCACTATGTGCACTAG
Organism: Dallia pectoralis; assembly: GCA_029465975.1. Classification (NCBI taxonomy): domain Eukaryota; kingdom Metazoa; phylum Chordata; class Actinopteri; order Esociformes; family Umbridae; genus Dallia; species Dallia pectoralis. The sequence goes on along the minus strand of CM055760.1, from coordinate 3,184,353 downwards.
TTCAGGGGTTGGTTCACACACAGGCCACACTATCACTATGTGCACTAGTTCAGGGGTTTGTTCACACACAGGCCACACTATCACTATGTGCACTAGTTCAGGGTTTGTTCACACACAGGCCACACTATCACTATGTGCACTAGTTCAGGGGTTTGTTCACACACAGGCCACACTTACTTCCTAGCTCTTCCAGTAATTTGTCAATTCAAAGAACTTTAGTCAAATCACAACTCAATATAAACAATATTTAACTCGATTCATTGTTTAAGATATCTCCTCTCAAGGACATCCGATTCGGACAGTATTAAATTTATTCTTGCGGCATTTTCTGTGTATTGTAATTTCAAACAAAAATGATACGTATGACACCGCCTTTTAAACCGCCTTCGTGGTCTGTTTTATACTGGGACAAAGTGGGGAAAAACATATTTGAAACCCGTTGTGGTGAATAAATAAGGCTTTAATATCATTTGTTTTGGAGTCTTTCCACAACTGTTTCAGCCCATCAATGCAATACATCAAACGGCAGAATCACACAACACTAAAGACCCGGCACAGAAAACTAACACAGCTGTGTGAGCAGAGCGTCCTGTCACTGATGTCCTGATAATCCAACGTAAACACATTTCATGTTTATCTCTCTTCAGATACGATATGGTTGCAGAGGCCTTATTTGTGAACGTGAACTATCCGACTATTATCAATCGGACCAACTCTTCAATCGGACGATTTCCTCGGAGACTCGGTACGAAACGCATTTGAAGAGCACTTTGATGAACGCACAGCAGTTAGTTCACTTTGATAATGTTAATATATTATGCCTGCCTTTAAAATATTCATTTGAATGAATTTACCCCCTATCTCGATCTGTCCCATGAGCTCATTAAAAGAGCTAGGCTGCGTCCTGAATGGTGACCTGTTCCCTAGACAGGGCACTTATTTCGACCAGAGTCCTATGAGAAATAGGGTTCCACATGTATAAAATAGGGAAGACGATCAGCAGAGCGCTGAGCCATGAGACGTAGACCAGCCAGGGTTTTTAATCCTGACGTTGACCTGCTGAATAAAACATCAACAAATCAAAGTTACCCTTAAAATGACAAATTAATGATTTATACAGTATCAAAGCTCTGCATTTTAATATAGATTTTACTACTTGGCTGCAGTCGGCGGAGTTGGAGAATAATTTCTGAACTTGATTTGGCCTGATCCTTGGCAATAATTACAGTACGCGGTATTGTGGGCTTTTAGTATCAAGGCTCAATTAGTACAGCATGTATTCAGGTCACTTCGTCGAGGACACTCTCTGATGTCAGATTGTACAACATCTTTCTACATTGAAAGGTGCTCTGTCTGGTCTTACAGGTAGCTAGAGGCTGAACCTGAATAAGAATTTAAGAAATGTAATTCCTGCCTCTCAAACCTCACCCCACATCGCTCAAGTCCTAATTAAAAGCTCCTCTCACACCTGCTACGACACAACACTTCTAGCCTGATTGTTTCGCAGTCGTCTGTTGTTGAGTTGCCAATTCAGAGCTACATTTAAATTTTAACCGGGATGACTGAAAGGGAATGTTCTGACGTAGTTTTTAAATATACCGTATCTTCTGTCCCACATAATGTGTAATATGTATATTTACTGTATGTTATACACTATGATGGGGCAACAATAGTGAATACAACAAATCTAAGAAAAAAAACATGTGGTTACCAAGTGTTAAACAGGTCAAAATGTTTTTAACGTTTAGATTCTTGACAGATTGATGACTGATGACAGATTCTCTGAACCAGCCTCATAAGGTTGAACTTTGTTACAATTTGAGTTACCGTGAATTGTTGATTTCTGAGGCTGTATTGGACGTTTCCTTTGCTGCTACTTTCCTGTGGTATTCTGAATGAGATCTAGTTTCCTGTGGTATTCTGAATGAGATCTAGTTTCCTGTGGTATTCTGAATGAGATCTAGTTTTCTGTGGTATTCTGAATGAGATCTAGTTTCCTGTGGTATTCTGAACGAGATCTAGTTTCCTGTGGTATTCTGAACGAGATCTAGTTTCCTGTGGTATTCTGAACGAGATCTAGTTTTCTGTGGTATTCTGAACGAGATCTAGTTTTCTGTGGTATTCTGAACGAGATCTAGTTTCTGTGGTATTCTGAACGAGATCTAGTTTCCTGTGGTATTCTGAACGAGATCTAGTTTTCTGTGGTATTCTGAACGAGATCTAGTTTTCTGTGGTATTCTGAACGAGATCTAGTTTCCTGTGGTATTCTGAACGAGATCTAGTTTCCTGTGGTATTCTGAACGAGATCTAGTTTCCTGTGGTATTCTGAATGAGATCTAGTTTCCTGTGGTATTCTGAATGAGATCTAGTTTCCTGTGGTATTCTGAATGAGATCTAGTTTCCTGTGGTATTCTGAATGAGATCTAGTTTCCTGTGGTATTCTGAACGAGATCTAGTTTCCTGTGGTATTCTGAACGAGATCTAGTTTTCTGTGGTATTCTGAACGAGATCTAGTTTTCTGTGGTATTCTGAATGAGATCTAGTTTTCTGTGGTATTCTGAATGAGATCTAGTTTCCTGTGGTATTCTGAATGAGATCTAGTTTCCTGTGGTATTCTGAATGAGATCTAGTTTCCTGTGGTATTCTGAATGAGATCTAGTTTCCTGTGGTATTCTGAACGAGATCTAGTTTCCTGTGGTATTCTGAATGAGATCTAGTTTCCTGTGGTATTCTGAACGAGATCTAGTTTCCTGTGGTATTCTGAATGAGATCTAGTTTCCTGTGGTATTCTGAATGAGATCTAGTTTCCTGTGGTATTCTGAATGAGATCTAGTTTCCTGTGGTATTCTGAATGAGATCTAGTTTCCTGTGGTATTCTGAATGAGATCTAGTTTCCTGTGGTATTCTGAACGAGATCTAGTTTCCTGTGGTATTCTGAACGAGATCTAGTTTCCTGTGGTATTCTGAACGAGATCTAGTTTCCTGTGGTATTCTGAACGAGATCTAGTTTTCTGTGGTATTCTGAACGAGATCTAGTTTTCTGTGGTATTCTGAACGAGATCTAGTTTTCTGTGGTATTCTGAACGAGATCTAGTTTTCTGTGGTATTCTGAACGAGATCTAGTTTTCTGTGGTATTCTGAACGAGATCTAGTTTTCTGTGGTATTCTGAACGAGATCTAGTTTCCTAATCGCGCCTGGTGTTTTTTTCAAATGCACTTAAAGTAACTTTTAACGTCATCTGTATACCAACTCTAACTTGTCACAACCTAACTGATAGGCTCAAATGCCTTAAGAAGGAAAGACATTTAACAATTTGACATTTCACAAGGCTCCTGTTAATTGAAATGCATTCCAGGTGAAAACCTCATAAAGCTTGTTGAGAATATGCAAAAAATTTGCAAAACTGTCCCTAAGGCAGAGTAGCTACTTTGAAGGACCTACAATATGAAATGTTGACCTGTTTTACACTTTTTGGGTTACGAAATGATACTATAATTTCGTATGTCTAGTCTACACTATTATTCTACAATGTGGAGAGTAGTAAATATAAAGAATTAGTCTAGAATGTGTTGGGGTCTAAACTTTTCACTGATCCCGGTTTACACATAGTTAGATTGTACCCAGAATATGTTTCTAACTTATAGTACTAAATGAAGCACATTTTAGGAGATGCAATGCTTCCGTTTGACCTATATTTACCGTTCTATGGGGATTATAATTATGGTTTATAGTTTGAAGTAAAGCAGTGGTGGATTTTGTTTCTTTTGCCTCGTGACAATGACAGCTGACAATTACAGATCTCATTGTATTTCCAACTGGTTCGGATGTTTGTCCCCCTCACTCTATGCTTTTCAACCCACATTATATCCATTGCAAGTTATTTTCTGCTTTCTTCTCCTCTCCATTCAATCAAAGGGACATAAGATTTAGGGCAAGTTAACATTCTGGTTTTATGATTGCTCCCTTCATGCGTAGTGGTCCAGATAATTGGAAAGTTCTCGGTGACTATTTTGGGACCCTAGTGGGAACGGAACACCGGAAGATTAGCTGGGAATTGAACTCTGCTGTACTTTCTCCCATTCACTGATATGTCTATTGTGATTTGTCCTTGTGGCTCTTTAGTATGCAAGTTCGTGATGATTCCTATTTATAAAAATGTCTACAAGTTCATATATGTTTGTGTTATGGACGCAATATAGTTAAAGAAGATTAAAAAAAAACTTTGAATGCTTGTGTCTAAAATATTGCCAATTTAATGTAAGGCTTAGTTGAACACCGTTATTTTAATTATTTTGGTGTTTTATTATTTGAAGGGGTAATAAAAAATAGTGTTGTATATTGCACGTTGTATATATTGGCAACGGCAAATAAACGGTTTGCAGCAACATTAACAAAACAAATCCTCAATATCCATTGCTTCATCATTCTGACTTTCACCAACTGAGATGGCTGATTAAACCATTTGTCTGCTCCTCAATCCCCAAACCACTAACATCCGACGAAACCTAAAAATACTGTTGCTTCACTATGAGCTAAAGTTGAAAGAAACCGAAATATCAGCAGTAAACGTCGTCTTATTGCCCCTGTGCTATAAAAAATAAGTGATTGTTAAAATGCTAACCAGTTATTTCAGAGGTTTTCGTTGTCTCCAATACGTATCGCATTGTCAGATGTGTTAACTAGAACTAGATGAAAGCCTTCTCAAGCCATTGCAATCTATAAGCTAGAGGTGTCTTGTAAAGTTGGAAATGCATGACAGTAATAGCTACCATTAATTCATATTTGTCATTATTCTTTATGTTTCCAGTTATTACATTTTTAACCTGGTATTAAGCATTCAACGTCATTTTGAAGTATACCATGCAGTCTCTGTGAAATTAAATGCTAACCAGCACCTTGTGTAAGGTAGACCATGATTTATCTCGACCACCCGGCTACTAATAAAATCAGTCTTATTTTTGGCCCATGGTCCTGTTTTTAATATTACTTTTACACTGTCAAACGCACCATTCATTACAACAGTGAAGAAAGAAGAAGAAAAAACACATGGCTCTGGCTTGCTTGTCAGCTATTTATGTTATAGGTTCAAAAGTACCTGGAATGAGCAAAAATATATTTGAAAGTCTGTGTTAAAGACATTTAAGATTTTAATCAGATACATGATTGGCTCATTTTGTAATTTTACCAACTTAGAAGTACTTATCTGTAAAGCCCTATCTCCCAATAAATAAGCCTGCGTGACGGAACGTGGCTTCGCCTTAATTTTGTCCATCATGAGGCCATATATAGGTGATGTATTGCACTGTGATGTTAAACACCCTTTGTACACATCTTTTCCAATTTTCCAAAGCCGCCACATAAGTAATGGCTGTCTTGCTGCTGCTTCCTTCATTGCAGTTTTCACAGACGAACTCAAGCTAGCCAATCTACTCAACAATCAAAAGGAGCCTTTAAACAGACAGAAAAAATGGAAGACACTAATCCCCCCACCAAAAAAAAAAAATCCTTACAAGTTCTTGAACTTTACAATGCTTGCTCCGCAGTAACTCTAATAAAAAAATTACTCGCAAACAAATAACTGGAAGACAGGCAGCACTTTCAGTGCCGTTACTGACATTTCACTTTTAAAAAATATCAAGGGATCATACACTATAAGGCTACGTAAAATAAAATGTTGAAAATAAACAGAGAACACACAGGAAGAAGCCTTGTAGTCTTAGAGCAACATCAGGGCTCACTTATGCTAACAGCCGCTTCAATGGCAAAAACAGTATGGTAATTAATGAGCCATGAGCTCTTTCCAACATGCCATTTCATCTTAGACTTTACAAACAGAAGCACACTTTTCCCTCGCATCAGCAAACAACTAACTACTGCGAAGGTCATGACGCCTTCACAACACAAAATACTTTAAGCTGTTGCTGGCTGGCAGACGTCGTTTTGTCTTCACTGAAAATTATACACACATAAATGTTTTTTTTATTAATCCTGCCCGTCTAGACTGTGTGTTTTATTATCGTTAATACAAGTGGCTAATTGGTATTTTATTGGGTTAGCTGATTCTTTTTATTATTTTTTTTGTTTTTCCACGTTTTGTAATTCATTCTGTCTTGGGGGAATTTTAGCCAGACTCCACCCACACAGAGACTCAAAGACACACACAAATGACACACACACACACACACACACACACACACACACAGACTTGCTGTTGTGGAACCACAGTGGGGATTTCTTGTGGCAAGCGTTGTCTAGTGTCTGTGGTGGTCTTGAGTTTGAGTCCGATTTATTTCTACCCATATGAGAACACACCAAGGTTTTTCCTGCAGTGCGTCTTGTCACTATCAGTTCTTGGGTTTCAGTTTGACTCTGCGGGTGAAATGCCTGGATCCTTGCCCTGGTCTCCAGACGTTGGTGTCTGGCGGTGGTGGTCCTGGCCGGAATTGTGTTGTCTCCCACTTCAGCGTCAGAAAGCGTGACTTGGCCTCGTAAAAACCAAGCAATTTCAACTGAGCTGGTTCAGAAGAAATCTTCTAATGGGAATTTGGGGATTTTTGGTGATTTAAGGCCTTATGTGTGTGTTCTGTGCCGGATGTGGAGTGTTGAAATAGAAACCTCAAGTGAAACACCCCAGTCTTTTTCTCAGTCAGGATATCTTTCTGCAGCGTTGAACTTTAACTGGTCTTTAACCGGGAACAAACTTTATTTAAACTAATTAAACTGTCAGATTGCCTGTTTGCACTGTGTGTCGGAGAAGAGGAGGCTCCTTCACCCTGTGTTTCTCTCTGCCTCCTGGCTCCACAACATTAACACTACGTCATCATCGTCCAGCGGTTCAGAATCTCGACATTTTTATCAAAACATACTCGCTTTCAGGACGGATCAAATTCTGTCTTTCCTGCAGCTTTGCTTGAAATTTCGTATGAAATTTTGGTAAATGAATAGATCAAATATGAAATATGAATTTACCAGCTACTCCAGTCTACCCGGAAAAGTGTAAAGTAAAATGTGTGACATATTGATTACTTACTCTAGCATATGTAGTAATCTGTATCTGTGTAAGTCATTGGTTAGTGAATGGGACTGGGCTGCCGGTGGCATGCTGAACAACCGCCACTCAAACTATCACTATGACCCTAACTCAAAGTCCTCGACTTAATCTTTCTCCCAGAGACTCAAGCTGCCTCATTAGAGACCACGTAAAGTTTAACCAGATCGAACATGACGCCACAAGTCACTTAAACCTGGACTGGCCCTAAAGGTTTTTATTTCCACAGTGATGTCGACCAAAATATTTTTTCGTGTACGTACTGTCAGGAAACTAGCTATCTTTTTCTCTTTACTTGGTCCTTATTATATAAAGCGCTTTGTCTGTCAAGCTCCATGTACCATTTTAGACATGCAAAACACCTTAACAGGTCGTATTAGCCATTCTGATCGACCACAAGGATTAACCTTTTAAATCAGGTCAATGCTAATGTCAAACAACAGCCACACCCCTCTAGAAGATGGAGGCGGAGAAAGAAACAAAAAGCCAATTAAATAAAGGCAACTGAAACTGAAAGCCGCCACCAGCTAAATATAGACCAGATGTGCGGTTACGAGTAGTGGAGACGCAACCTGTAGTGTCGGGGTTAGGTTACTCTCTATTTCTCCATGTTTGTATCTTTCCCTCTCGTTGTATCTCTTTCTGTGTCCGTTTCTCTCCCCCTCTACTTTCTTCATCTCCCTCCCTCTCTCTCCCCCACTCTCTCTCTCCCTCACCCTCTCTCTCCCTCACCCCCTCTCTCCCTCACCCTCTTTCTCCCTCACCCTTTCTCCCCTCTCTTCTCCCTCTCTCTCTCTCTCTCTCTCTCTCCCTCTCTCTCCCTCACCCTCTCTCTCTCTTTCCCCCTCTCCCTCTCTCACTCCCTCTCACTCCCTCTCACTCCCTCTCACTCCCTCTCTCTCCCTCTCTCCCTCTCTCTCTCCCTCTCTCTCCCTCTCTCTCCCTCTCTCTCCCTCTCTCTCCCTCTCTCTCTCCCTCTCTCCCTCACTCTCTCTCCCCCTCTCCCTCTCTCACTCCCCGTCTCTCTCCCTCTCTCCCTCTCCCTCACCCCCTCTCTCCCTCTATTTGTCTCCTGGTAACTTTATCTTCTGCGAGTCCGTATTTACCAACCCCGGACCTTACATTCACAGTGTAATTACCCACAGGGACGTCATGAGCCCGGCACAGCTTACCGCTTCACTCCACAGCTGTCAGGGGGTGTTGTACGTAGTGTGTGTGTGTACCTCGTGTGTGTGTGTACGTAGTGTGTGTGTACCTCGTGTGTGTGTGTGTGTGTGTACGAAGTGTGTGTGTACGTAGTGTGTGCGTGCCGGCGCTCGCTAATACACAGAGGTGCCTTCCATGTGCTTTCTTTATCCTCAGAAACAAAAGAGGGACGCGCTTTTTGTGTTTGTTTCTCTCCAAAGCCCCGTTCATTTTCACACAACCAAGAGACACACACCTTGCAAGGGGGAGATTTTGGAGAGCAGGTGGGGTGTGGGGTCCCTGTGGTAACGGGGATGAAAGGATTGTAATTGGAACGATCGCAGGTGGCTTCACAGTAGACCGGGGATCTCAAACCTGTCCTGTGGACAGCTTTCCAGAACTAAGGCGCCTAAATCGACTCATCATCAAGACCATTTGAGCAAGTCTGTGCTAGTTCACGTTTAACATCACTTTCTTTTCAACCAAGAACCATTGCTTTTGACCAGGAAAAAAACATCATGAGAGAAGCTTTTCTCCGATCTAAATGTTGTTTGTTCGTTCCTAGCTATACAGCCGATACACACATACACACAGACTACTCTATTTCTTACTCCCTCTTCGCTTTTCTCCCTCGGATGGAAATTCAGCGGCTCGTTTTTCTCAGCATCACAGGGGTCACGTTATCAGCAGGCTATCAGACGCAAAAGGGTGACACGCATCGCCTCTGGAAGGAGACAGAAGAAGGAGGTCAGCGTTTCAACCCATTTAGCCAACTGAGATTCCGGGAACATTTGCCAATGGGATGAATGCTTTTTGGATCCAGCAGCAATGCCATAGGGCAGATACTTTACTAGCCACATAGATCCCTGTGCCCCAATGCCAGCCCCAGGTCCCAGGTCTACCGGAACCCAAATACACCCCCCCCCCTTACAAGAATGAGATGTACTTCAGAGCTATCAAGTCTGCTCTCCACTATTTTAACACGTTGAGCTAATCCACTTATACTTCATTTTCTTTCATCCACAGAGGGCGATAAAACAAATAGATCTTGGTAAGATGAGTGTGTGTTTTGGTCTGTGTTTTTGTGTCCGTGAGACGCATAATACTGACCTCCCCTGATCTCTCGCTTTCAGTCACGTGGGTATTCTGACAGCCTGGCGTGCAAAACATTGCGGCTGGCACTGGAAATTTAATGGAGCAATTGAATGGTGCACAAGCCATTTTTCAGATCACCTCACAAAAATACAACAACAAAGGTATGCTAACAAACTGCTAATCTAAGGCATGTGTGAGGCCATTAACAGCATTAACCTTTAAAAACAACGACATCCTTGTGTTGTGCTGTGCTGTGGCAGGTGTGCTGTTGGGGTTGTGTTGTGATGTGTTGTCCTGTGGCAGGTGTGATGTTGGGGTTGTGTTGTGATGTGTTGTCCTGTGGCAGGTGCTATGTTGGGGTTGTGTTGTGCTGTGGCAGGTGTGATGTTGGGGTTGTGTTGTGCTGTGGCAGGTGTGATGTTGGGGTTGTGTTGTGATGTGTTGTCCTGTGGCAGGTGCTATGTTGGGGTTGTGTTGTGATGTGTTGTCCTGTGGCAGGTGCTATGTTGGGGTTGTGTTGTGCTGTGGCAGGTGTGATGTTGGGGTTGTGTTGTGCTGTGGCAGGTGTGATGTTGGGGTTGTGTTGTGATGTGTTGTGGCAGGTGTGATGTTGGGGTTGTGTTGTGATGTGTTGTCCTGTGGCAGGTGTGATGTTGGGGTTGTGTTGTGCTGTGGCAGGTGTGATGTTGGGGTTGTATTGTGCTGTGGCAGGTGTGATGTTGGGGTTGTATTGTGCTGTGGCAGGTGTGATGTTGGGGTTGTGCTGTGCTGTGGCAGGTGTGATGTTGGGGTTGTATTGTGCTGTGGCAGGTGTGATGTTGGGGTTGTATTGTCCTGTGGCAGGTGTGATGTTGGGGTTGTGCTGTGCTGTGGCAGGTGTGATGTTGGGGTTGTATTGTGCTGTGGCAGGTGTGATGTTGGGGTTGTGTTGTGCTGTGGCAGGTGTGATGTTGGGGTTGTATTGTGCTGTGGCAGGTGTGATGTTGGGGTTGTGTTGTGCTGTGGCAGGTGTGATGTTGGGGTTGTGTTGTCCTGTGGCAGGTGTGATGTTGGGGTTGTGCTGTGCTGTGGCAGGTGTGATGTTGGGGTATGTGCTATTGTGCTATGCTGTGGCAGGTCCTTCTTGACTCCAGACGTGGTTTGAATTCAATGAAACCACGAGCAACTTCCATTATACTTTCTTCAGCCTGTCCGCATGGTGCAATGGAACCAAAAGGGTAGTTCCCAAAGTGCAAACCTGTTAAACACTGTTGCAGTCCAGACTTGTCTTGTTAATCTGATGGGCAACTCCAGGCCCACATACTTGGATTCATTTTACAGATTTGTCTGATCGGTGATAGAAAACAGGTGCTCTCATGCCAAACCGGTCCCATTCCACTCCAGTGCGGCGGCAGTTGGTTCAGACACGCAACTGTTCAGCACCGGATTTGAGTTTTGACTACGGCAGGTCTCCAAAAAACAATTCTACTAAAGTAGCTAAAACAACCGCACGACGCATTCCACTGAAGGCTGTCTTTCCCCTTTAGCTGGGTTCCCATGGCACCGATTGGCTATTTATTTGAATGATGCATTGTTTTCCTGTATCTGACACGAGAGAAATGTACGGCAGTCCAACTAAAGTAGCCGGGGATGGCGGGGGAAAGCCAGAGGAGTGGGTGCTGGAATCGTAGGCCTAATGAGGTCCCTAGTGATGATTTGTTTATTATCCCACTGAGAACGATTGATTGGGGAATATTATTTCTGGAAGCGCTACAGTATGCTAATCTGATTTAAATTAGAAGGCTTCAAAACAGACAACAGGGAACATGCACGCTAAATGCCCCTCAAGCCGTTTCAGAACTAGAATCACCGCCCACCCCCCTTCCAGAAACCATCTACGCCCGACCAACCCACCGCTGTGGCCCAAATTTGTTTACGGTGGTACGGATTTAGCTTGAATCAAGATGTGTAGCTGCGTTTTGAAACCGCTTGCCACTAAAAAAAGAGGTCAGTTTAATTAGTGGGCTTCTGGTAACCAGATACCCCTTATTTATTACAAGTGAACATTGAGATTCCATTTGGAGAGATGAAACATTAAGGCTTACACAGATTGGCACACACACGCACACACACACACACACATACACATACACACACACACACACACACACACACACACGCTTTCTTGGGTTGGTGTTTTGTCATCAATGTGTTCAATTGTGTCAATTATTTTCAGTTATTTTCCTCAACACTGTGAATATGTTATATTTTGAACTGAACTCTGTTGATTTCAATATGTCATTCTATTCTAACCTGATTCTGTTGATCCCTCGCCTTCTATGAGCTCATTTTCACTTTCTACAACTTCCTTTCTATTCGTTTATGCTCTGTTCCTCATCGGAATCCCAACATCCATTGCTTATTCATAAACAGTTAAGCAGCTAGTAAAAAACATCCGTGTGTAGTATAATGACACTTCAGAACAGTAGACAGCCTAATCCTAGCTGAAGGCTAAAACAGCTCTGGTTATCTCTCACATCCTTAGGAATAAAGGAACCCTATACAAAGAGGAAAGAATGAACTAATAATAAGTAACCCAAGCTTCCATTTTACGTTGCTGGATAGCGTGCCAATTGCAGGAGGCCTAGATTGTATTCTGTGCTTCCCGTCGCTAATAAATGGAAAACGGTGAGGAAGAGTCCTTTGGCCTGTGAGGTGTCTGATATCAGTTGTCTGAATGGGGATCTGGTGGCTGGGTATCACCAGAGGAGAAAAATACAGCTCTAGAAGACTTGTTTACAGATACTGAGTGTTTACAGAGTTCAAAAAAGGTTCACAGGTCACCATATGAGGTAATACTTATAAATAAAAAAGTCTTATGATGCAATTGACAAAACCCATATGAGGTGACAATAATACAATTGGAACAGGTGCTTAACAGGTGCAGTGATCTGACTGAAGCTCAGGCAGTTACATTCGAACAATATTAAACATCATCTCATTTCATTCCAGTCACTGACAGCAGAGAACTGAAAAGAATGACAGCCAAAATGTACTTTAGGAATGACCAGTGTGAGGTATCTACCAGAGCACAGCATTCTGAATGACCAGTGTGAGGTATGTTTTTATATTTACTTTGCTTTTTCCGCCCAACTATCAGCATTCTGTATGGAATGTGCATACGAGCGACGTAAAATGACTGACAAGGTTTTTACAGGGTCAGCCAATTAAAATATTAAGTAGCACTAATATTGACATATTGGCAGCCAGTTGCCACTCTGGAATATTTAGGAAAGCCAGCCCAGAGTCAGGTGACTGAAATAGAGATGTTCACGGTGATACCACGCAAAAAGCAGGTGTGAGAAAATGGTGAAGCCTTTCTGCTATTGGATACCGACATTTCCCAAGGTAATAATATTCAATAGCTAGGATTCCCACTGTTTGTATGCTCATAGACTGTAGTGGGCTCTGAGAGAGAATCAATACCTGTGTGTGTGTGTGTGTGTGTGTGTGTGTGTGTGTGTGTGTACTGTATGTGTGTGTGTGTGTGTGTGTGTGTGTGTACTGTATGTGTGTGTGTGTACTGTATGTGTGTATGTGAGTGTGTGAAAGCGAGAGTTTGAGTTCACACACACACATACACAGTCATACGTGTGTGTGTGTGTAGTTGAGGAGCTTTAGTTTGTGTGTGTGTGTGTGTGTGTGTGTGCACGCACGAGTCCCTGCGCGTGTGTGTCACTTGGTGAGAACTAGGAGAAAGTGTTTTCACACAAATTTTCCCAACTGTTGTGTGAACCCAAATTTAGCGGTCGCAAGTAACTTGAGAAGCCCATATCCACACTATCATTGTAAAGTCATCGCTGGTGAAGTCATTGTCTTCTAAACCTTTGTCTATCCTGGATTGTTTTTTCCCTATTCTCCTAAAAACCACATCTTACAGTCCAGCGTTTGTCCATTTAGAGCTACCGGAAAAGATTTGAGAGGGGGTTGGATGTATTGTGATTATTTTACTTGTTCTAACTTTCTGCACGTGTATTTTTAGAGAGTTGCGGATTCGGGATCACCGCGTTTGAGGATGCGACATTTCTTTCAATGGATATTTAGAAGAGGATTTTATGCTGCATGTTGGTGCTCGGTCGTCCTCTTGCCTCTTTAATTAGTAGGGATCTGGTCTAACCCTGGACATGAGAACACGGTTATTCCTAAAGAAATATGGGTATTATAATTTGCCACTGTCATACGGCGGTATGAACGCACTTTCAAGGCATTTCCGTCCTAAATACCGTTACCAGGTTCTCATTCTCTGTGTAACTGATATGGTTAATAGCATATGGATTAGTGTCTGTAAAGTGCTATGATCATGGCTTGTTTGTCGAGCTGCAGGCCAAGACACACACACCGCACACACACACACACCACACACACACACACGCACACACCCCACAAACATAAACACAAGCAATGCGCCCAAGACACATGCAGAGACATAAGTGAGGAAACTCTATTCTAGTAAATATCCTACTATCCCTATATAACCTTTGAATCTAACCCTAATTCCAACCACCTCAAAACCTTTACCCTAAACCTATCTCCTTCATCAAAAATAGCTATATTTCTTGTTTTATATATATATTTCCGTTTTGATCCACATCAGGTTTAAAAAAAATCTAACTCCAGAGGGAGGTTCAAAAGCATAAAATCAGCAGAATTATTTCTGTGCACATGTTTCTACCCAGCTCTCAATCTCCGGGCCTGTTGAAAGCCTTCTGGCAATGATGCATTGTTTTGTTTACACGTCCTCTGATTCGTGTAGAGGGAACGCATGAACACGAAGACAAGGAGCCTCATGGGAAACCCTCATAAACATCACAGGAACCCGCTGACATCACAGTACAGCGGAGACGGCCTGTAAATGGGCGAGGGGAACGTCAATGCCAGAAGCAGCTGTTCACAGATCACACAACATCCTGAACGACAAGCTATTGGTTCGGAGGGAGCGATTGCTTCCAATGAGAAGGGAATAGTTCTACACATTCCACAACGCTCAGAGAGGCATTTTGTGTATTTACAAATGCGAAAGCTGAAACCTCACACTTAACACAGCAAATACCATCATGCAAATCACGGAGGAACGCCGACCTTTCAGAACCACGTTCTTAGATCTTTGGAAACAGGGATCTACGTTCCCGGGCCGGCCCGACGTGCACACTAGCTACGCTCACTGCTTTAAATAGCGGAGCACCCACGACGATAAGCTTCAAGTGATGCGCGCAGCCTGCCCAGGTATTGTCCAACACTCTGGCGCTTGGCTGCTCGCCCGGTACTATTCAAGCTGACAGCATCTGACGATGCCAAGATGGAAGGAGTAGTCCCTCCTCACAGCGTGAGTGCACTGCCGAGTAAGCAGAAGGTGTTTGTGCCGCCTGTCAGGGACCGGCTGCGTCCGGACGGGGGGGTGAGTTGTCAACACCGGCGGAAGTCACCGTACACGCCCGCAGCCACGCCCGGCGGGGGCGGGGGGGGGGTGACATGGGATGATGAAATGCGTCACGATTGTGCAAAGGTGGAGAGGGTTTTGTTGAGCTGGAACCACGGAGGCAGATTTGATGACAAGGAGATGCAAGAGCCAACGGAACTACCGTAGTTTGGATAATTAATCAGAAATAATCATATAGTAACATTTCTATTGTTCTAGGGATTGCAATATCTGTTCGTAAATGAACACATCCTTTGTGTACTTTCCCTCTGTTGCAGTACCTAAATTAAAGTGAAAAGCTGTACACTTACACGCTCATAGGAACGCGCTCTTCTGATTTGCCTATTTGATTCCAAAAAAGGCAATTGTGGGTTCCATTTAGAAACCTTGTGTGAAAACATTTGAATGGCAGACATCCTGAAACCAAAATGATTGTACGCAGAAACAAAAAAGGGAATTCTAAAAAGGTTGGCGCCAACGAGACAGCCAAAGAAATTAGAGAGTTATTGCCAAAACATAATGTCTCCTCACACAGGTCAAGCAAATAACATTGAGCATTTCCTAACAAGGGTCAAGGTCTAGGTAGATTAGATGGTAAACGAACAAACTGTTCTCGTATTCAACTTGTTGGATGTAGGATAAATGGTCAGAAGTGAAAACCTGAGCAACTTCGACAAGGGCTTAAATATTATAAGTCTGATGAAGTGTTCCAGGTCAGCAGTGGTGAGTGACTATCGTCAGTGGTTCAAGGACAAACAGAACACAACTGAACTGACAGCAGGTCTACTGTGGCACAAGTGACAGAACATGCTAATGATGGTTACGAGAGGAATGTGTGACAACACACTGCAGTGCACCCTGCTGTGTTTTGGCCTGCGTAGACCCGTCAGAGTGCCCATGACGACCCCTGTCCATTGTTGAAAGTGCCTACAAAACGTTGGTTCGTTTTTTCCTTCAGATCGATTATTTTCGGAATTCATATAGGTATTTGTTTGCTGTCAACATATTGGGACAATTCGATTTTCCTGCAACTAGAATAGCGTTGACCCGCAGGTGGGTGAGACTATCTACTACCTTGCTACCACAAAAACAGTGTTGTCTAAATAAAACCCACCTGCAGCAGATGATTGTCCGATGCCATTCTTTTCTGCTTGTTAGCTTCTTTATCGTCTGCTTGACGTTGGCTTCATTAGAATAACCTATTTTCAGTCTAGTATCCCGCGCTCAACGCAACGCTGTCACTCTTCGTCCAACTGACCAATAGTGTTATCGGATACGCCCTCTACTCCGCCCCTCATCCCCCCCGCCAAGCTTGCAACGATTGCGTCACATTCGCAAAGCCAGAAAAAATATAGCAAACGTCTGAACCCCGGAATCGCCAACAAATTCTAAATCGCAAAGTCAGAAATAATATTGCAGTCCAAAATATATATATATTTTTGCAAAAGTGTTATCTGGACCCCAGGAAGACTAGCTTGTTCACTTAGGTGACAGCTAATGGGGATCCTTTTAAAATAAACAATAAACAATCTGATACGCCCTCTACCCCGCCCCTCATACGATTATTTATTTTTTGCATTGTTTATTAAAAATTGTTTGCGATTTCAGATTATTTTTTTGACACACTTATTATTTTGAAGTTCTTAAATTTCTTTGCAATTTCTTGTCACCCAAACTAATTCCATACTATTGGACAATCTTTTTGATAATGCAGGGCAAATTCTCAAATTGCTCATGGAAAATTAGGCTGTGTGCTGTGTTTTCAGGTTCACTGATAATTTAGATAATCAGTGTTAGATACAGAGTTAAACTGTTTTTATTGCTGTCTAAAGCATTTGTATAATTTGATGGGCTGCTTTGATTGAACAGTCAGCTGGGGTTTCTAATGAACATAGTATTTTAAGAAATATTTTTTGATCTTTTACTTTTAAGTAGTCTAGTAAATTGGTGTATAATTAAGGTTTTATTAATTCGTGGGACTTTCTATGTCAGATTTGAAAGTCTGTATTAGTTCCTTGAGTTGTTACTGTTAACTGCAGTTGCAATATGATAATAAAAAGAGCAAAAAGCCCTGGGCACAAAGCAGGCGATAAAACTGACTCTCTAATCACTTCTCATGAAGGATGTGTACAGTATGACTCATTCTGTATTCTCACAAAGAAACCATGTATACGATTATTGTTAAGCTCAGAAGAATCTGTTTAATCTGTTTATCTTCGAAATTCATGTCTTGAGGGAGTTTAGATACAATCAACGCTCTTCAATTCTGCCATGCTCTTCTCCAGGTTGACTAAAGCTGACAGGCAAAGTGTCTCTATCGTTTTCAATGACGCCTAGTAGACGTTTAGTGGAACTCTCTTCAAGTGGCTCGTGATAAATGCTCGTACTGGTCCCGCTGCCTTAGGTTTGGTATTTTTCCAAGGATGTTCTGTCAAAGTTCCCCATTCACAGTAAAAAGAAACGTTTTGAAATGATGTCTATTAATAAAATGTAAGTCTGATAAAAAAGGAAACCGGTGTGAGTCTAAGTGTCCTACAGAATGTCCAGGGGGTATCAGCATAGCAACCAAAAAGTTGCTGGCTAAATCATTGAGCCAGCAAAGTGAAAAACCAGTTGTTCAATCCCTAAGCAAGGCAGTTAACAATAATTGGTCCCCAGTTTGTGCTGAAACCTGAAATGTGTTCTCAGTAAAATTAGCTGGTAAAACGAGGGCCAACAACATGGAACTAAAGCATGTAAATATACTGATGAGCCAAAACATTATGACCACTCAAAAGTGAAGCGAATGACGTTGATGTCACGGTTCATGGGTGAGGTGCGGGAAAAGCCATACGCAGAGCAAGAGAAACGTGGTTGTTTAATTACAAACATACAATCAAAACACAGAACGGGGAAATCATATACACTGATGAAATCAATCATCAAACTGCAATAGATTAAAACCAGACACACACCACTACCTGGACTGTAACGTCTAAAAAACGCATAGCAAAGTGATACCACTGATCTTAATAGAACCAATTGTGTGTGATAAATCAAGCAAATAACTGAAAGAACTAACAAAACTAAAAAACACCGGGAGTGAGGAAAAGGTCCTCACTTGTGACTGATCTCCTAACAAGGGCACATGTCAAGCTCTGGGTTGATTGGATGTTAAGCAAACAATTGGTTCTCGTAGTCAACATGTTGGATGCAGGATAAATTGTAAAGTAAAGACCTGAGGGACAATAATAAGGGCCAAATTGTTATTGTGATAATACCCCAGATCTCAATCAGATTGAGCAACTGTGAGATGTGCTGGACCACCAAATCTGATCAACAGCAGCTCCATCTCAAAACTTACAGGACTTGAAGGATCTGCTGCTAATGTTTGAATGCCAGATACCACAGGACACCATCAGGGTCTTGTAGAGTCCACACCGCAACGTATTGGCTCATCAGAGTATTGTTGGGAGCACTTTATTTTAAGATGTCCTTATTACAACGTTCTTACATGTGTAGTTACCCTCAGTTACAATAGTTGTTACAGTGTAATTACATATGTAGTTAAACTCAGTTACAATAGTTGTTACAGTGTAATTACATATGTAGTTACCCTCAGTTACAATAGTTGTTACAGTGTAATTACATATGTAGTTAAACTCAGTTACAATAGTTGTTACAGTGTAATTACATATGTAGTTACCCTCAGTTACAATAGTTGTTACAGTGTAATTACATATGTAGTTAAACTCAGTTACAATAGTTTTTACAGTGTAATTACATATGTAGTTAAACTCAGTTACAATAGTTGTTACAGTGTAATTACATATGTAGTTAAACTCAGTTACAATAGTTGTTACAGTGTAATTACATATGTAGTTAAACTCAGTTACAATAGTTGTTACAGTGTAATTACATATGTAGTTAAACTCAGATACAATAGTTGTTACAGTGTAATTACATATGTAGTTAAACTCAGTTACAATAGTTGTTACAGTGTAATTACATATGTAGTTACACTCAGTTACAATAGTTGTTACAGTGTAATTACATATGTAGTTAAACTCAGTTACAATAGTTGTTACAGTGTAATTACATATGTAGTTAAACTCAGTTACAATAGTTGTTACAGTGTAATTACATATGTAGTTAAACTCAGTTACAATAGTTGTTACAGTGTAATTACATATGTAGTTACACTCAGTTACAATAGTTGTTGCTGTATAACTTGATATTGCTCTTTTGCTCAATTTGATACTTGAACCCGGACATTGCTCTTCTTTTTCTGCTCACACATCTAGGCATTTCTCCTTTGCACTATTGAGATACATATTTCACCTTCATTATTTCCCCAGTACATATGCCAACAGGGTGTCTTGACTGTTCATGTTCTAAGTTTTGCTCTGTTTGCACTGTTTGTGTACGTCTTAAAATGTGAGTTCTAAATGCTACAGATAGTGGTCATAAAAAAATGAATTGTGTTTGTTAACAGACTTGCCTCAGTTACAGTAATGAGAGTTGTAAAGATTGAACCTAATTTTGAGTCTTTCAAAACCAAGTTGATATCAATGTGTTATGTTTTTTTTTAATGCGTGCTTTATACTTTTGGCGTCTAACTTTCATGGTGAAGAACCATCTAGTACATCTATGGAAAATTGTGGAAATGGCCTTTAACATGTCCACTGGTTTGTGTTGGGCTCAGTGTTGTCACCTTAGAACTGTTGTGTACATGGAGTAAGGGGGAGGAGTCAGCGAGAGAAAGGAGCGGGAGGAAAGAGTCCACGAGGGACAGCTGCTTCCGCGGAGGGAGGTCGGTTCTCTAATGTCCTCCTCGCTAAGCAGATGGACTCAGGAGATAAACAGCAGGAGGAGGTGCTGTAAAGAGAAACAAGTGTAAGTGGAGAAATGCAGGCAGGTAGGGAGAGAGGGGGAGAGAGAGGGAGAGAGATGAGATAGAGAGGAGATAGAGGAGATAGAGAGGGAAAGATGAAGGTAAAGAGATGAAGAGAAAGCACTGCAGAGAAAACAGCCGTTGATGAAGCAACTCAATGGACAGCAAAACAAAAAGCAAGGGTAGAGATATTCAGACAAAAATTGGAAGGTTATGGGAGCATTAGAATGACCTACACTACATTACTTTCTATTGCATATTCTATTGTCTTTGAAACTCAAACTAATGTACAGTCTAAATGATTATCAGGCCAGGATTTCAGAGTAAGGCCAGTATGACGGTGTAATGTAACTGTAGCCCCCGTTGTACTCCAAATAGCTGTGTGTCGTTACAGATAAACTGCTGTGCTATCTTTTTGTTTTTCCAGGTTTTTTCACTCCAATACCTGGTTCATTTTTTGGAAACGTGAAAAAGAAGAGTGTTAACGCAACATGCTTGTAAACCCACTCAAAGTACTATAACACAATTGTTGCCTGATTTCATAGAATTGCCTTACTGAACACTAATACATTGGTCTAACTATCACACAGAACATATGCAGTCTTAAATGAAACCCAGTATAGAATACATAGAACCCAACAGAACACAACCTAGAACACACAGACCTCCCCATATGCAGTGCATCCGGAAGGTATTAACAGGGGTTTCCAAAAAACTATTAAACACACTTTTTTCACAGGGCTTCACTTTATGTGTACATTTGTTACGGGCTTATGGCAAAATGCACAATTCTACACGCAATACCCCATTATGACAAAGTTAAAAAAGTTTGTTTAATATTTTTTATAGAACAATCAAGTACTTAAATATAACATGTACATAAGTATTTACAGCATTTGCTCAATACTTTGAGCAGCAATTGCAGCCTCAGGTCATTTTTTGTATGATGCTTCAAGCTTGGCACACCTTTTTTTAGGCAGTTTCTTCCATTTTTGTTTGCAGGACCTCTTAAGCTCCGTCAGGTTGGTTTGGAAGCGTCGGTGCACAGTCCTTTTTAGATTTCTCCAGAGATGTTAAATCGGGTTCAAGTCTCGGCTCTAGCTGGGCCACTCACCTTCACAGAGTTGTCCAAAAGCCACTCCTTTGTTATCTTCGCTGTGTGCTTAGGATTGTTGCCCTGTTGTTAGATGAACCTTTACCCCAGTCTGAGGTCCAGAGCGCTCTAGAGCAGGTTTTCATCTATGATGTGTCTGTACATTGCTGCATTCATCTTTCCCTTGATCCTGACTCGTCTCCCAGTTCCTGCTGCGGAAAAGCATTCCCATAGCATGATGCTGCCACCACCATGCTTCACTGTAGGGATGGTATTGGCTTGGTGATGAGTGGTGCCTGGTCTCCTCCAGACTTGATGCTTGGCATTCAGGCCAAATAGTTAAATCTTAGATGTATCAGACCAGAGAATCTGTTCTCTCATGTTCTGATAGTCTTTTAGGTGCCTCTGGTAAACTCCAGTCAGGCTGTCATGTGCTTTATACTGAGAAATGGCTTCCATCTGGCCACTCTACTATACAGGCCTGATTGGTGAATTGCTGCAGTTTTTCTTATCCTTCTGGAATATTCTCCTCTCACAAAGCAATGCCGGAGCTCTGTCAGAGTGACCCTCGGGTTCTTGGACACCTCCCTGACCAAGGCCCTTCTCCCCATATAACTCAGTTTGGCCCGGACGAACAACTCTAAGAAGAGTCCTGTTGGTTCCAAACATCTTCCATTTACAGATTATGGAGGCCACCGTGTTCATTGGGACCTTCAGTGCAGCGCCAATTCTGTGCACTCATACAATCCATAACGATAAAATGTCCATCACTAGTAGTAACCTATAAGCAACCACTCCATTATTTAACGTAACTGGTATATGAAAAAACATACAAATACGCAGAATACTTTTAAAAATGCATTATGGTTGGACAAGAGAGCAACATTCTGATGTAGGAGAAATGTGACTGGGGAGCACAGCAATGGGTGCGTAAATAGAAAATGTAATGCAGTAATCGTGACACTTTTATATTTTTTTATTTTTATCCAGTAACCCTAACCCTAATTTATATTTATGAATATCTGGATGCCCAGCCGGAGTTCCTTGTGAAGCGATAGTTTGATCGTCTTATGAGAAAATCATTACTGGTCATTTTTAGACTCACGCCATCCTTCAAAGTAATACATGCTACGTTAAGTGACAAACACGCTTTAACCCACGCGGGATCACAGCTATTGTATGTCATCTATGCAATTGATTACAGCCTAGCGATGAAAACGCAGGCACGTCATCATAGCTCTGGTTCTAGTAAGAAATGCAATTTGCTCTTACCCCTGGACAGGGCCGTCACCATGTGTCCTAGGGCCCCTGAAAAGATATATGCCAGGGCCCCCTCACTTATAGACAACATTGAAATTATTATGACCAGTGTCCCTTAACAAGTGAGTTCCCTGTGAATCATACCCATAATTCCTTGTGTTAGCTCTGGCCTTGCCTCTGCAATACCTGAAACATATCCCCAGAAAACCCTAGACCATGGAGCACACAGAACCCCTAATAACAGGAGAAACCATTTATTCAGGAGAGAACACTACCCGGCAAATAATCACATGACAGTGCAGATCACTTCAAACAGCCGAGGTGAAACACACACATACAAAGTAAAGGTTACCAGCGCTCTGTTTGTCTTCGTCATCAGAATCTTGGCATGACTTTTAGCCACACACAGAGAAATCCTGTCCAAGAAACATATTGTCCAAGGGAGGTTTATACTGTTATTAATGTAACAGTTGTCTCTATTGGAAATGTCATAATGATGAGAGGAATTTCTCAGATATTTTTTGTTTGAAGTCAGAACGCTACATTTTGTTTCCACAACACAACCCAGGATATCCAGCTGTCATAAATGCAACTTAACACAAATCTATAACGGCACAAAATCAATCTTGTTTCAATAGCGTTTGATTCCTAGGCTCTGGGAGAATATACTGTAATATATTTTGTTACCAAGACGTAATGAATAGCATCGTGCAGTTTTAGACTATAATTTATGTTTGTTTTTCCTCTGTCAATAACTAAATGTTATGTGAAATGTGAAATAAAAGTTTTTTTTCTGTTACTTTTCCAGAGAAGTCACACATGGTCACACATGGTTTCACACACACACACACACACACACACACACACACATACACACATACACACATACACACAAACAAACACCCACATACATACACACAAGCTCGCAGACACCCTGACACACACGCAGCGTGTCTCTCAGACGCCTGTTCTCCCCCTCTGTTAGAAATGCTTGGTTTGTGTAACATGACACATATTTTTCTCATCAGTGTGTTATCGTGTTGCGTTGCCGTCACACTGCTGATTAACGGAAAGGTTACAGTGGCACTCCAAACGTTCTAGCGATTTTAATCCACACCATGTGGACCGCATAGGACTCTTCTTTCGTCAGACGACTGTGCCAGTCTAGTTGTCAACACTGGCAGTCACGGACGTTTGCTTGTACAAAATGTATGTGTGGAAGGTGGTTACTGGTGTTACGTTTTGAACGGTGTTAAAAGTTTTGCCAAATTATCAAGTTTTCACCCTGGGGGTTTTCTTGTCTCATGTGACAGATCTGTCAGCGCCCATTAGACCGGGTCTGGGTTCTGAGATCAGGAATGGCTGATTTGCAATGTGGCTACGACAGTCAAATCATTATGGTGCTGTTGTTACTCAAACCATATTTTTCGATGTAAGAGACCATCTCGGTGTTCTTAACTGATTTTAACGACATTTCTAACCACTATTTAACATAATTGGGGGAAATGTTTCAAAAGCTTTCGAATATTTTATCCTGAAAACACTCCACCCACCCCCACCAACAGCCCAAAATATGAAACTGATATTTGTCTAAGATGTTAATATATTTTCCTAACCTTAATCCAAGAATTCCTGAATTTAATTAATCCATTATTCTACTTCATTGGCTGGTCTTATTTGCATATTATATGCAGTAAAACCTTCTTAATTCATCAACTTTCCATGACACCATTCTTTATGGACCAGTATCAGTCATTCCCGTCAACCTAAGTGCCT
This sequence comes from Dallia pectoralis, assembly GCA_029465975.1. Classification (NCBI taxonomy): domain Eukaryota; kingdom Metazoa; phylum Chordata; class Actinopteri; order Esociformes; family Umbridae; genus Dallia; species Dallia pectoralis. Next base: position 3,160,567 of record CM055760.1, on the reverse strand, counting down.
GTTTTTTTGTGTGGAATTGAGCGAAAGTGAATGAAAAAATACCCACACAAACCAACGACTCAGACATAACAGTGAGCCGTATACATTCATTTCAACATAAACATTTCTCAAATACTGTCAAAACTAGGTTCCCACTCGGGATATTTAGTGGGGTGCACTTTTCTGGTGGTTTGTTTAGATTGTGTATGGCTGGGCATAGTTAGCAATTAGCGGATACATTTAAGTTCCTGATTTGGTGCTTGATTATTGATGCTCTGGGGCTGTTTTGTAATTTGCTTTTGCAGCGTGCTCTTGTTAAAAACGTACTAATGCATATTATCATTGTTAATAATAATAACAGGAATACAATGCTATATCTGTATGGTTAAAGGGACTTAAACATAAGACAAACCTTGTAAAACCTCTTGAGATCTTTTCAGATTGTTGAGATTTTTCTCCAGCCAGCTGGATATTAGCATCTTCCTGGTCTTTTGCCTAAATATCACCCACATCTCTAAAGTGAGCATGAGCTCTGTCCTTCTCCCTACCATACCCTCAGCATTTTCCTCCAGTCCATCCTTGTACTCAACTTCATCCTCATCATTGAAAAGGTCATCTAATTTGTCTTCAACTTCCCCATTAGCTTGCTGCTCCTGTTCAATAAGCAGGAAGTGCTGTTTGAATGTCCAGGTCACCTGACACACACAGTTAGCAGTAGATATGTTCAGATTTCATGTTGGTCAGATGGAAGCTGTATATTGAATATTCCCTCTATCTGCTTAAGTAAGAACTTGAATAAACTCCTCTCTCCCCTCCCTCATCGCATCTCTTCCTCCCTTTCTTCTCCCTTTACGTTTTCAATTCATATGGCCTTTATTGGCATGCAAGTTACAACTGAACAATATTGCCAAAGCATTTTCAATGTATACAAAAATAATAATAATAAAGTTCATACAGTACTAGTGTACAATAAAAAAATCTGTTCAAAGAAAATATGAATCCATTACATACAAAACCTTGCATAGAACTATTGTGTGTGTGTGTGTGTGTGTGTGTGTGTGTATCTAGGTGTGTGTTGTGGTTTGTGTGTGTTTATTGCAAATAGTTGGGTCGACTGGTTGTCCCTACGGGTGTGGTAAGATGCAACATATTTTGTGCCTTAGATTTCACAGTGTTTCTCCTAACCCAATAGGCATTGTAATTTTTGGATATAAAGTTTCCCGCAGGTCTGCATAATTATCATACTTTAGGAGAAGGTGTGTTTCATATTCGATTTTGTTCTGTTGGCATAATAAACAAAGCCTTTCATCTCTGGGTTGCCCGACCTGTCTGCGACGACCGGTCTCTATGGCCAGGCTGTGTTCGCCGAGTCCATACATAAACCAATGTTTTTCCCAGTTTTCTATCATGCAAAGTGGTCAGGTACTTTGCCCCTGTGTACTGTCTGTATAGAGCCAACTAGCATTAAAGTTTACTTAGATGTTTTGTTGTGTCTCCAATATGAGATAATTTCCTTCTCTCTGTCATCCTTTTTGCTTTTGTTCCGATACAGCATGTGTATGTATATAGGTATGATATGTATGTATCAGGACCTGAACAATGAACCCAAGTGCAGACACAGAGGCGGAGACCAGGTAATGTTAAAGGTATTTATTAAGTGGTAATCCAAAATTGTAATCAAAGGCAGGCAGAGTTCGGTACACGGTGGTCAGATGGCTGGAGGTACAGAGGGGTAGGCTGGTTCATCGTCAATGGGCAGGCAATGGTCAAAGCTGGTTCGAGGTAGATTATATCGCTTTGGTAAACTTGAAGGGACTACTGGTGGAAAGGGGTGAAGACAATGACAAGCCAGGTGAAACAGATCAGGTTGTGACAGTGTCAAGAAACCAGGGGATGTCTGTGTCGAGAATTCATAAGCTCCAGACGTGAAGACAGATGTAAAGACGGACAGTTGAGGATGGAAGAAAACGTGAAAGGGAAGACGAGATCCTGGAAAAAGTAGGAGGCAAAAATGTAGTGTTGCGATTGAAGACAATTCCTACAAAAGGAAAGTCAGGAAGATGAGAAAGGGCTGATTGGTAAATCACTGGATTTAATAAGCACATTCGTAACAGGGGAGATGCTCCCCTCAATACAGACCTTGGTTGAAGCCCAGTCTGGGGGTATTGGGGGAAGCAGGCTTTGGGTGGCCTTGGGAACGTTCGGGGACAGTAGGGCCCACCGGGTTGGGGGAGAGGCCCCGAAGACCAAAGCCCTGGCTAAGTTCTGGAGTACTCTGCTGGATCTCCTCTGCTCTTTGCCGACGTTCTCCAACAGCTGCTTCTGCTGCAGTCTCTGCTGTTTCAGGAGGTCCGAGGCTGATATAGACTGTACCCCTGTACCCCAGGTTCCATAGGCTAAGCCTACGGTACCTGGGGGAGAGAGGGAGGGGAGAGATGGTAAAAGAGGGAGGGAGACAGAGGGTAGATAAAAGGAACAGTATGATGCCTCATTCACCCATCAGAGAGTTTTTCCTATCCGCCGTGTATCAGGCTGTTCAACTTATTGATGTTTTATTGATGTTTGTTTCAGGTTGGGTGTTTTTAAAAGCACTAGTGACAACTTTGTTGTAAAAAGAGCTTTATAAAATACATTTGATTAATTTTATTGATTGATTGAAAAATGTACCTCATTACATTTGTAGGTGATGTTTATGAACTCAACTTCAAGTGGAATTTCAGTGTTTGCCATTTTTACACACATCCAGAGCAGCCAGTCAAGTTGTCTGAGTCCATGGCGGAAACATCATGAAACACATTAACAAAAGGACCACCCAACGGTCAGCTAAGCAATTTCTGCGCCCGTGTGAGATCCAAGATGGCCGGTGTGAGATCCAAGATGGCCGGTGGGAGATCCATGATGGCCGGTGGGAGATCCAAGATGGCCGGTGGGAGATCCAAGATGGCCGGTGGGAAATCCAATATGGCCGGTGGGAGATCCATGATGGCCGGTGTGAGATCCAAGATGGCCGGTGTGAGATCCAAGATGGCCGGTGGGAAATCCAAGATGGCTGGTGTGAGATCCAAGATGGCCGGTGGGAAATCCAAGATGGCCGGTGTGAGATCCAAGATGGCCGGTGGGGGATCTCTGACATGGCTGATACGGCACCCACTTCGAGCTCACTGTTCAGCTCAAGGAGGCACTCTTACATGGTCTCCTCCTAGGAGGTCTCCTCCTACTGAAAATAAGAGACATGAACATGAGAAGGATTACAATGAAGCAAGTAGCATCTTTTGTGGATATGAAGCGCTTATGTGTTTTCCCTCGTGTGTGTTTTCCCTCGTGTGTGTTTTGTAATGCACGGAGACGAAGCTTTGATTTATTTTGATTTATTATGGCTGTGTTTAATATAAAGTAGCAGTGAACACAAAAGACTAACAAAGCTGGCAATCAGCTCTTTAATCAAGAACATGGGCTGCGATCAAAAACATAATGAACATTTAACGTGACAGTAGATGTTAAGCAATGTTCAGTTATAATGCAAACCGTCACTTCTGTCATGACAGGAGAATTTCAACAGATTTGAATTGTCAAATGTCCTGTTCATGACACTAATAAATACAACAGTACAGATACAGTGAAATCCACACAGTATGGCTCGCTGACTGCCAAACGATTCACAATCTGTCAACACCTTCTGCATTGTATTTCTCATTGGCTCGCAATGTTTACGCTGATGGTGACGTTGGCCGTCTACCAGTTTAAAGGTCCACATGTGGATCATTTGAGCATAATTGGATCTTATTAGGATTTGGGAAAGTTCTCAACTAAGTGAGAAAAATACATTTGTTCCAATAGTTATTGTAACGTCATTATGCGTCTTCCATATTTCATCATTTTAATTATTTCATCATCTTAATTTCATCATCCTACATTAATATTGGGATTTTGGATGCCGTGTACCAGCCACGTACTTTTTGTCCCAGATTGTAAGTGATATGATGAAAGACTAACCGAAACATTTCCCGAATAAAAACGACACACTACCCTGATACTTCCTGTTCATTTCCAATAAATGAGCGGCAAGACATGCTAAGATGAATAGAAATAAACTGTTTTGTTTACATTGTCTTCATTACGGCACCCATGCAAATATGTGTATGCAAATGCAGTATCTGCAGTAACTGCCAATCTGGTAATCACTGACTTTGTCAACCTGGTAGTGCATCTGATCTGGATTCTGCCTGGAAGGACAACGCATCTGTCTTTATTTAGCTGGTCAAAATTATGAATAACTATAGTTTTCACCGTACTCAAATATTTTTCCTAGCGAACCTGAATTTATTGTCTTTGGTTGCCTTTAGGGACTTTAGACTGAGTATCTACATAAGAGCTTTTTGGCAATCACTAATGAGAAAATACTTATATGAAATACATTTGATTGATACAAATTGGATTGATTACCTGCATGCATTAATGCAATTCACATTTGTGTTAAGATACTTAAAATACGGTGTAATGTGAGCCCATTCAGGGAATTAGAAACGGGGTTACGACACTTGAATAAAATCAATCCCTCTGCACATGTGCACTATAAGTCTGGTTAATTGATTGCCACAGAGTCAGGGGTCTAAAATCAGCTCTCACTTGTTTTAGGGATGCTTTCACTGTCCTATCGTGTATATAAACATTGATTATTCACATCATTATCATTCTGCACCTCGCATCGAGGCATTCTGTTGTCACATGAAACCAATTCATAGATATGTCCATTGATTTCTAACGTGATGTTTATTGTACTTTGGATCCAACGCTCTCAAAATTAGCCACTATTTGTCTTTGCAATCTCGGCCTTGTAGCTTAAACGCACCATCAAGTGTAATGTTTTTATCTTATTTTATCTCATCATCGAAGTTCAAATTTGTGTTTATACAACTAATGAGCTTTTTGTTTCCGGGCCCAAGCATTTCAACCTTTCTTATTTATTCTCCAGTTCATTTGGTTTGCATAGCTCGGCTGTCCAAACAAAGCAAAAACAAGTTTCCAAGTAAGCGAGAGCAAAAAGGGAACCTTATCAACGCACTAAAGAAAACGATCAATACTATTAAACAATACCGTGGTCCATTATAGACAATGTTTTCAATCGCACAATCTCATCTCATCTTTATCTGCTTATCCAGAGTCGGTCAGGGGGACCCAAAACTCTCCTTCCCTGGCCACATTAACCAGCTCTGACTGGGGGATCCCGAAGCGTTCCCAGGCCTGTGTGGAGAAATTATCTCTCCACCTTGAAATTATCTCTCCCCGAGGCGTCCTCCCAGCTGGACTTGCCAGGAACACCTCCTTAGGGAAGCGCTAGGCGGGCATATTTTCCAAATGGCCGAACCACCTCAACTGGCTTCGTTCTGCGCAAACGAGTTCCACACGGATGACTGAGCCTCTCACACTATCCCTAAGGGATGACCCGCCATTGATATTGATATCATTGAATCGTTGAATATCACAAACAAGATTGGTGACAATTGCAGCCCTGGCGAGGCCGACCCCCACCGAGAATGAATCCGACTTGCTGCCGAGAACCCAGACACAGCTCTGCTTTAGGCGTACAGAGATTGGAGGCTCCCTCGCCCCATACTCCTATAGCACCTCCTACAGTATCTCCCTGAATAGAGGCTCCCTCAGCCCATACTCCTGTAGCACCTCCAACAGTATCTCCCTGAATAGAGGTCCCCTCACCCCATACTCCTGTAGCACCTCCAACAGTACCTCCCTGAATAGAGGCCCCCTCACCCCATACTCCTGTAGCACCTCCCACAGGATCTCCCTGAATAGAGGCTCCCTCACCCCATACTCCTGTAGCACCTCCCACAGTATCTCCCTGAATAGAGGCTCCCTCACCCCATACTCCTGTAGCACCTCCCACAGTATCTCCCTGAAAAGAGGCCCCCTCACCCCATACTCCTGTAGCACCTCCCACAGTATCTCCCTGAATAGAGGCCCCTCACCCCATACTCCTGTAGCACCTCCCACAGTATCTCCCTGAATAGAGGCCCCCTCAGCCCATACTCCTGTAGCACCTCCCACAGTGTCTCCCTGAATAAAGGCTCCCTCACCCCATACTCCTGTAGCACCTCCCACAGTATCTCCCTGAATAGAGGCCCCCTCATCCCATACTCCTGTAGCACCTCCCACAGTATCTCCCTGAATAGAGGCTCCCTCACCCCATACTCCTGTAGCACCTCCCACAGTATCTCCCTGAAAAGAGGCCCCCTCACCCCATACTCCTGTAGCACCTCCCACAGTATCTCCCTGAATAGAGGCCCCCTCACCCCATACTCCTGTAGCACCTCCCACAGTATCTCCCTGAATAGAGGCCCCCTCAGCCCATACTCCTGTAGCACCTCCCACAGTATCTCCCTGAATAAAGGCTCCCTCACCCCATACTCCTGTAGCACCTCCCACAGTATCTCCCTGAATAGAGGCCCCCTCATCCCATACTCCTGTAGCACCTCCCACAGTATCTCCCTGAATAGAGGCCCCCTCAGCCCATACTCATGTAGCACATCCTACAGTATCTCCCTGAATAGAGGCTCCCTCACCCCATACTCCTATAGCACCTCCCACAGTATCTCCCTGAAACGAGGCCCCCTCACCCCATACTCCTGTAGCACCTCTAACAGTATCTCCCTGAATAGAGGCCCCCTCAGCCCATACTCCTGTAGCACCTCCCACAGTATCTCCCTGAATAGAGGCCCCCTCACCCCATACTCCTGTAGCACCTCCTACAGTATCTCCCTGAATAGAGACCCCCTCACCCCATACTCATGTAGCACCTCCTACAGTATCTCCCTGAATAGAGACCCCCTCACCCCATACTCCTGTAGCACCTCCCACAGGATCTCCCTGAATAGAGGCTCCCTCACCCCATACTCCTGTAGCACCTCCCACAGTATCTCCCTGAAAAGAGGCCCCTCAGCCCATACTCATGTAGCACATCCTACAGTATCTCCCTGAATAGAGGCTCCTCACCCCATACTCCTGTAGCACCTCCCACAGTATCTCCCTGAAACGAGGCCCCCTCACCCCATACTCCTGTAGCACCTCCAACAGTATCTCCCTGAATAGAGCCCCCCTCAGCCCATACTACTGTAGCACCTCCCACAGTATCTCCCTGAATAGAGGCCCCCTCACCCCATACTCCTGTAGCACCTCCCACAGTATCTCCCTGAATAGAGGCCCCCTCACCCCATACTCCTGTAGCACCTCCTACAGTATCTCCCTGAATAGAGACCCCTCACCCCATACTCATGTAGCACCTCCTACAGTATCTCCCTGAATAGAGACCCCTCACCCCATACTCCTGTAGCACCTCCCACAGTATCTCCCTGAATAGAGGCCCCTCACCCCATACTCCTGTAGCACCTCCCACAGTATCTCCCTGAAAATAGGCCCCCTCACCCCATACTCCTGTAGCACCTCCCACAGTATCTCCCTGAATAGAGGCCCCCTCACCCCATACTCCTGTAGCACCTCCCACAGTATCTCCCTGAATAGAGGCTCCCTCACCCCATACTCCTGTAGCACCTCCCACAGTATCTCCCTGAAAAGAGGCCCCCTCACCCCATACTCCTGTAGCACCTCCCACAGTATCTCCCTGAATAGAGGCCCCTCACCCCATACTCCTGTAGCACCTCCCACAGTATCTCCCTGAATAGAGGCCCCCTCAGCCCATACTCCTGTAGCACCTCCCACAGTATCTCCCTGAATAAAGGCTCCCTCACCCCATACTCCTGTAGCACCTCCCACAGTATCTCCCTGAATAGAGGCCCCCTCATCCCATACTCCTGTAGCACCTCCCACAGTATCTCCCTGAATAGAGGCTCCCTCACCCCATACTCCTGTAGCACCTCCCACAGTATCTCCCTGAAAAGAGGCCCCCTCACCCCATACTCCTGTAGCACCTCCCACAGTATCTCCCTGAATAGAGGCCCCCTCACCCCATACTCCTGTAGCACCTCCCACAGTATCTCCCTGAATAGAGGCCCCCTCAGCCCATACTCCTGTAGCACCTCCCACAGTATCTCCCTGAATAAAGGCTCCCTCACCCCATACTCCTGTAGCACCTCCCACAGTATCTCCCTGAATAGAGGCCCCCTCATCCCATACTCCTGTAGCACCTCCCACAGTATCTCCCTGAATAGAGGCCCCCTCAGCCCATACTCATGTAGCACATCCTACAGTATCTCCCTGAATAGAGGCTCCCTCACCCCATACTCCTATAGCACCTCCCACAGTATCTCCCTGAAACGAGGCCCCCTCACCCCATACTCCTGTAGCACCTCTAACAGTATCTCCCTGAATAGAGGCCCCTCAGCCCATACTCCTGTAGCACCTCCCACAGTATCTCCCTGAATAGAGGCCCCCTCACCCCATACTCCTGTAGCACCTCCTACAGTATCTCCCTGAATAGAGACCCCTCACCCCATACTCATGTAGCACCTCCTACAGTATCTCCCTGAATAGAGACCCCCACCCCATACTCCTGTAGCACCTCCCACAGGATCTCCCTGAATAGAGGCTCCTCACCCCATACTCCTGTAGCACCTCCCACAGTATCTCCCTGAAAAGAGGCCCCTCAGCCCATACTCATGTAGCACATCCTACAGTATCTCCCTGAATAGAGGCTCCCTCACCCCATACTCCTGTAGCACCTCCCACAGTATCTCCCTGAAACGAGGCCCCCACCCCATACTCCTGTAGCACCTCCAACAGTATCTCCCTGAATAGAGCCCCCTCAGCCCATACTACTGTAGCACCTCCCACAGTATCTCCCTGAATAGAGGCCCCCTCACCCCATACTCCTGTAGCACCTCCCACAGTATCTCCCTGAATAGAGGCCCCTCACCCCATACTCCTGTAGCACCTCCTACAGTATCTCCCTGAATAGAGACCCCCTCACCCCATACTCATGTAGCACCTCCTACAGTATCTCCCTGAATAGAGACCCCCTCACCCCATACTCCTGTAGCACCTCCCACAGTATCTCCCTGAATAGAGGCCCCCTCACCCCATACTCCTGTAGCACCTCCCACAGTATCTCCCTGAAAATAGGCTCCCTCACCCCATACTCCTGTAGCACCTCCCACAGTATCTCCCTGAATAGAGGCCCCCTCACCCCATACTCCTGTAGCACCTCCCACAGTATCTCCCTGAATAGAGGCTCCCTCACCCCATACTCCTGTAGCACCTCCCACAGTATCTCCCTGAAAAGAGGCCCCCTCACCCCATACTCCTGTAGCACCTCCCACAGTATCTCCCTGAATAGAGGCCCCCTCACCCCATACTCCTGTAGCACCTCCCACAGTATCTCCCTGAATAGAGGCCCCCAGCCCATACTCCTGTAGCACCTCCCACAGTGTCTCCCTGAATAAAGGCTCCCTCACCCCATACTCCTGTAGCACCTCCCACAGTATCTCCCTGAATAGAGGCCCCCTCATCCCATACTCCTGTAGCACCTCCCACAGTATCTCCCTGAATAGAGGCTCCCTCACCCCATACTCCTGTAGCACCTCCCACAGTATCTCCCTGAAAAGAGGCCCCTCACCCCATACTCCTGTAGCACCTCCCACAGTATCTCCCTGAATAGAGGCCCCCTCACCCCATACTCCTGTAGCACCTCCCACAGTATCTCCCTGAATAGAGGCCCCCTCAGCCCATACTCCTGTAGCACCTCCCACAGTATCTCCCTGAATAAAGGCTCCCTCCCCATACTCCTGTAGCACCTCCCACAGTATCTCCCTGAATAGAGGCCCCCTCATCCCATACTCCTGTAGCACCTCCCACAGTATCTCCCTGAATAGAGGCCCCCTCAGCCCATACTCATGTAGCACATCCTACAGTATCTCCCTGAATAGAGGCTCCCTCACCCCATACTCCTATAGCACCTCCCACAGTATCTCCCTGAAACGAGGCCCCCTCACCCCATACTCCTGTAGCACCTCTAACAGTATCTCCCTGAATAGAGGCCCCCTCAGCCCATACTCCTGTAGCACCTCCCACAGTATCTCCCTGAATAGAGGCCCCCTCACCCCATACTCCTGTAGCACCTCCTACAGTATCTCCCTGAATAGAGACCCCCTCACCCCATACTCATGTAGCACCTCCTACAGTATCTCCCTGAATAGAGACCCCCTCACCCCATACTCCTGTAGCACCTCCCACAGGATCTCCCTGAATAGAGGCTCCCTCACCCCATACTCCTGTAGCACCTCCCACAGTATCTCCCTGAAAAGAGGCCCCCTCAGCCCATACTCATGTAGCACATCCTACAGTATCTCCCTGAATAGAGGCTCCCTCACCCCATACTCCTGTAGCACCTCCCACAGTATCTCCCTGAAACGAGGCCCCCTCACCCCATACTCCTGTAGCACCTCCAACAGTATCTCCCTGAATAGAGCCCCCTCAGCCCATACTACTGTAGCACCTCCCACAGTATCTCCCTGAATAGAGGCCCCTCACCCCATACTCCTGTAGCACCTCCCACAGTATCTCCCTGAATAGAGGCCCCCTCACCCCATACTCCTGTAGCACCTCCTACAGTATCTCCCTGAATAGAGACCCCCTCACCCCATACTCATGTAGCACCTCCTACAGTATCTCCCTGAATAGAGACCCCCTCACCCCATACTCCTGTAGCACCTCCCACAGTATCTCCCTGAATAGAGGCCCCCTCACCCCATACTCCTGTAGCACCTCCCACAGTATCTCCCTGAAAATAGGCCCCCTCACCCCATACTCCTGTAGCACCTCCCACAGTATCTCCCTGAATAGAGGCCCCCTCACCCCATACTCCTGTAGCACCTCCCACAGTATCTCCCTGAATAGAGGCTCCCTCACCCCATACTCCTGTAGCACCTCCCACAGTATCTCCCTGAATAGAGGCCCCCTCAGCCCATACTCCTGTAGCACCTCCCACAGTATTTCCCTGAATAGAGGCCCCCTCAGCCCATACTCCTTTAGCACCTCCCACAGTATCTCCCTGAATAGAGGCCCCCTCAGCCCATACTCCTGTAGCACCTCCCGCAGTATCTCCCTGAATAGAGGCCCCCTCAGCCCATACTCCTTTAGCACCTCCCACAGTATCTCCCTGAATAGAGGCCCCCTCAGCCCGTACTCCTGTAGCACCTCCCACAGTATCTCCCTGAATAGAGGCTCCCTCACCCCATACTCCTGTAGCACCTCCCGCAGTATCTCCCTGAATAGAGGCTCCCTCACGCCATACTCCTGTAGCACCTCCCACAGTATCTCCCTGAATAGAGGCCCCCTCAGCCCATACTCCTGTAGCACCTCCTACAGTATCTCCCTGAATAGAGGCCCCCTCAGCCCATACTCCTGTAGCACCTCCCACAGTATCTCCCTGGATACCCGGTCATACACCTTTTCCAGATCCACAAAACACATGTAGACTGGATGGACAGAATCCCAGGTCCCCTACAGGATCTTTGCGAGACTAAAAAGCTGGTTTGTTGTTCCACGGCCAGGACAAAATCTGCATTGTTCCTGCCGCACCCTCCTTTCCAGCGCTTTGGAGTGGACTTTACCAGGCAGGCTGAGAAGTTTGATACCCCTGTAATTGGCACACACTCTCTAGTCCCCCTTTTTGAACCGGGGAACCACCCCAGGAGTTCCTCAAAATGCTCCTTCCATCGCCCAATTTGAGGTCAACAGTGTCCCATCCTTACTGTAGACAGCTTAGATGATTCCCCGTTTCCCCATTCTGAGGTGCTGAACGGTTTTCCAGAAGCACCTTGGTGTCGACTGAAAGTCTTCCATTGTCTCTCCGAACCTCTCCCACACCTGCTGGTTTGCCTCTTCCACTGCCGAGGCTGCAGCCCTTCGGGCCTGTCGGTACCCGATTCTTCATGTGGTCTTGGTGAATCCTTCTCAGTCCGGCCCCTCTCCATGGGAAACCCTACCAAGAACACAAAGCTCCAGACAACACAGCCCTCAGGTTCATAGGGACACACAAACCTCTCCACCACAACAAGGTGATGGTTCCCAAAGAGGAACAATCACACCAACATCGGTAAATTCGGATGGTAAATTTTACCAGCAAACAATCACTTTTACGTGGGGACTCGGGGGGATATGTGGAGGATGTTTATATATGTTGATGTGGGATCCATGTCACTCTCTTCCACTTTCTCTTCCGCTTTCTCCCTTGAGTTAATGTCACAAAGGCTAGTTGAGACATCGGTTACGATGAAATTATACTCTCTTTCATTGTGACTGTTTGATGTTAACCCAGATACATCATGTGATATAGTTTTTTTTTGTATACAATGCATGTATGAAGCACATGAATGTCGAACTGAAGTGATTTATTTGGGTAGTGTTTGTTTGTAAAATAAGATAACGGTCCAGGCGACCTGCTGAAGTTCAAACCAAGCATTGAATGGGGAAGAAAGGTGATTAAAGTGACTTTGAATGTGCGTGGTTGTCGGTGTTAATGTTCATGCACAACCATCTCTAGGGTTTACAGACAATGGTCTGAAAAATAAAAAAAATATCCAAAGGCAAAATAATTGTCCAGAGAGGCATTTCAAAAATGAGGTCTAAAGAGAATGGTTATATATTCATGGTAGTGTCAGTGCAGTATGTTTAATATCTTTCACAAAGAAACACTTACTATCCAATAAACGACTTAGATCGAATTTCAATTACCTAACACTATTCCACAGTCCTCTAGATAATTTCATATGGACCGGCATAACACATTCTAGTCATACACTACCTGTAAAAAACTGAAATTAATCCTCTTAAGGCTCATCAGAAGCAAGTGTCATTGAACAAACGTTAACAGATATAATAACTTAAGCTACGCATATGGCTTTCTGGTGTATTACGTTAACAAAAAGACTCACGATGCACGCGGGCAGTTACGGCGTCATGACGATTGGATAATGCTATGACAACAGCTAAAAACACTGCATTGTTGATCTTAAGCGTAAATATGTTGCATGCAGTATAAACGTATGTAGCTTATGTGCCCTGGCAACAGTGAGAGGATTTGAGGTTTTTATAAACAAGTTTAATATGGAATACAGCTGTTTTAAAGCTCTTTTGTCATCATATTAAATTAGTTGGGGCATTTTACAGTGACAGAGCTTATGGATCTATAAAGTATAATCATAATGTTTTCTTTTTTGGGAGACTATGTGAAAGTGTATTAATATTTTCTGACATGGCCGAAGCATATGCTTGTCACAGGCAATGCAAAACATTATGAAGCCAATGTTCCTTGGTGTAACAGCTTTTCCACCCCAAACATATATAGTTAGAGACGTAAAAGCGAAACCAACCGTATGACTGTCATGGAATGATCATTGGCTGTCTGGGGAAACATCAAGCAGTCAGCTCTGAATTCATTTGCATTAATGCATTCTTAGGTTCCCTCCACTACAAGTTTCTCTGCCCTGTAGATCACTTTTTTTAAATCCACTTGTTAATATATATAGTTTGATGTATAATCTCTAATGTTTATTTTTTTTACAATTGTTATAATGCCTGGAGACGTACAGCTGTTGACAGACCAAGAACATACATCGATGAAAACCAATCAGCCTCACTCTCTCTCTCTCTCTCTCGCTTTCTTCAGCCTTCTGGTTTTAATTGAAGCCAGATCCCAGAGTTGCCAACATTCTTCTATATGGTTTTGCTACATTGTTGACGTCAGAGACGTGATAAAGGCGACAGTAAAGAAAGAGCTCCAGTTTGCATGACAAAAATGGGATTTAAACTACTTTGATTCTGTCTGTCACTGTTTATTACCAGCCTTCCATGAGATCTTAAGTTGACTTCAAGTCAGCTTAAACCAAATTAAATCACTAGTTAGGTTTATTTTTGATGTAAAAGAAAGTCACTTAAATTTGGGATTTATACGGTCTCCTGTTGACACCTTTAATCAAAATCAACAGAGAAAAAAACTGGGAAAATTCAGAGGCTGAATTGCTGAAATGGCTATTAACATCAAACATTTACATTTGTCCTAAAGAAACGCTTGTGTGAAAAACTTGCTTCACAATCTATAATGATCTACCATTTTCCCTCCTTGGCCACAGTCTGGATATCAGTAGGCACTCGGCCCTGGTGACCAGGAGCACCCCACAAGCATCCCCATTTTAGAGATGCTCAGACGCTGTCATCAGGCCATAACAATTTGACTAATGCCAAAATCGCTCAGGTCTTTACTTCTGCCCATTTCTCCGGTAACCCAACACACTTTTGAATACAATGAACTCTACCGCTATTGACCAAAATTCATAGGAATCATTTATCAACAAAACATTGACCGAGCGGTTTTCTGCCTCACGAGATTCTCAAGAAACTGATCAGGGTTTCATATGCAGTGTAAAGCATCACCACAGATATCCCGCTCAGTTGAATCACAGGGAGTCGATCGTCTACAATTCCTGTCATGGCTTAGACAGAATTCTAATAACGTGATGCAACTTCTGGAAAAGCAGGGATCCATTTCATTTAGTATGACGTTAATCGAGCCACATGCCTTTCTGAGATTGCACACCCAAACACAGAGAGGAGGTCTGGTAGATTCAATTTCTGTCATGTCTGTGTTGCCAATTCATGTATTCAAGTCAAAACAACACTGACAAAAATGAAACCCGGGTAACAGAGTGACCTAGGAACTATGCAGGGTTAGCCTAGATCCGAAAGAACACTGGCCTTTTTTGACATTTACTTAGGATCCAGGCTAAGAAAAAGCATGGCGTTCTCTCTATTTGTCTTTCCCTCATACGCACACCTGGTTTGGATGTAGGAAAGGTCAAAGTATCCTTCCTGTTAATCAGATGCTAATGAGTATCTGATTGAACCTTGACCTCTGCTGTCTTGCCTCTGAGTCCTGGCCGTTCCGGCACGCCGTGGCAAAACGCTTGGCAACAGAACACCATCGAACGTGTTCATATGACCACACACTCTGCGTCGGTAAATATGCCTTCATTTTGTGCCATACGAACTGGAACCAGACCCATTATTCACCGCATACCGAAGGAACACAGTGAACTTGACACCTTCTTGGAGGCCATTGTCTCACGGCGCCCTGAACGCTGTGTGTTCAGTAAATGTAATTATCGTCCATTATTGAGGCGAACATTAATGGACGAGGATCCATTATCGGGGGGTTAGATTGGAGGTTGGATGTACACGCGATACATTACCCACTGTTTCGTCAAGGGGTCTCCGTTCGTGGGATACAAGAGCCATTGTTTATGAAGAAGTGTGGGTCAGGTCGAGTTGCAGGTTAGATGCTTGATTAGTCTGAATTCAACACCTCTCCAAATTATATAACAAAGACCTGCGGTTTCTTCCCTGCGGATGAGGACAGTGATAACTGCATGACTTCGCCATGACGACCCAATCGCACAATGATATGAAAAACATAGTTCAAACCACTGGTGTTAAAGTGCGGTTTGTAGAATGTGACTTCACATCTTTCGTCTCGTAAAAGCAACGTGCCACGGTCCGGACGTCAGAGGAGTTGTCTGAAACCACTAGACTGGAGCAGAGTTTTGTTTTGTAAACACTCCTTTAGAGACCACGGCGATCAAAATGTGGCCAAAGCTCGATGCCAAAATTAATATGGGGTTAATGATATGGTCTGGCTGTCTGCCTGGGCATATTGATCAAATGTGGATTTCTCCAGCTCGGGTCTTTATTGCTTTAATAAGAAACATTTGTTCACTTAGGATTGTTTTTTCTTTCGTTCTGCGAAAAGAGCATTGTGGGAATGTTAAAGCCTAGAATGTCTTCTCTCTGTTTGGGCGGTGGACGATTGTCAGCTTACAGATTGATGAATATTGGAATTGCTGTCTGATTGAGCGCTTCAACAGTGACTAGGTCAATCACATAGTCATGTACCATGACACGAGTTGGAATGATAGCCAAACTGTCATGATTGGTTTCAATCAACATGCTTTGTAAAATCGAGAACAGGCTGTCTTTATTCGGTGACCTCAGTCAAAAGAAATGTCAATATCCCTTTTGTAAGTTTGCATGTCAAAAGGCAACTATTTTGTAAAAAAAAATGTAAAATACTTATAATTTCCACTTGGTGAGCAATACATATTATTGTCTTTTGAAAAGCAAAAACAACATTTCATACAGATCTTGTAGGCAGTCCCTGATATTTTGATTCTGAAACCTGCTGATACCTGGTGAAAGGAAAACACCCTGGATACTGAGGTGGCTATTAATGGTGAATGTGTATTGAGGGCTAAGCTAACTCAGGACTGTTAGCTTTCAATATTCAGCAAGGTTCTGTATTGGTCCCGTGAGGTTAAGATGAAAGGAGTAATCCAGAGCCAGGAAATGGCGGAGTAGTTGCCTTTTTATTAAAACGCCTGCTCCCACACCAAGTACAACACATGTACTGGTAAACTTAAAAAAAAATAGGGCAAATGTCTACACAGTCGGAGATCAGTAATTTAACTACACCTCAGAAAAAGACACATAACACATAAACAATGCCACACAAAGACATGACTAAACACAGGAAGCCTATATACATTACTAGTAAGGGAATGTGTGTGCAACCAGGTTTGTGCAACTGACAGGACATGACAATGTGAGGGCGATGGCACTAGAACGCCGGTGTTGACGAACGCCGATGGCGCTGGAATGGCTTCAGAGGGAGTTATGACTCTACAGTATTTTTACATGATCTATATGCTTTCATTTTTATTATTAAATTATTTGGAATTTATTGTCTAAAATTTGCTCTGGCGCATTTTGCAAATGTCTTCAATATCACTGTTAATAAGCACGCTCCTTTCAAATCATTGATGAATTAACAATTGGTATAGCTATTGAGATGCTGCTTGGGCTAAGGCTAGCTACACATCTGTGCTTATCCTTGATAATGATATATTAAATGCCTTAGATGACTAATTACACTGCTGACGACGTTGTTGATTTCTGGAAAGCTGTCACGAATCGAACGGCGTAGTGTGGTGAAAGCCATGTGCAGAGTCCAGTAATCCGTTTAAATAAGGTTTATTGATACAATCAAATATAAACCAAACCGAGTACGGCGAAATAAGAACTAAACTGTGAAATAGAAATAATAGTGCGCATATATAGCGACTTACACAACATTCAACCTACAGTTAGTCTTTCTAAATATACAACACTCACCCTCATATAACTGTGACATAGAACAAACAATGCTAAGCAACTGTGAATAATCCTAGATCCCCTTTATAGCCCGGACTAATGACTGAATGAAAACAGCCGTGACTAATAAACCAAAACCCAGGAAGTGCTTCAATGAAATACAAACAGTGCAGCAACGCCCCCTAACCACTCGTGACAGTATCCCCCACCAAAAGGCTAGCTCCCCAGATAGCCGAAAGATAACAAAAAAAAAACAACACGGGAGCAACAGGAGAGAACCAACAGTCCACCCCCAAAAGGGTCAGTCCAGGACCGCAGGTCCAGCCCTGAATAGGCCTCGGTGGCCTGAGAGGCCGCCATCTAGTGCGGCTGAGAGACCGCCATCTTGTGCGGCTGAGAGTGCGTTGTGGCGGCGGCCATCGTGGGCGACGTGGCGGCGGCCTCGTGGGCGACGTGGCGGCGGCCATCGTGGGCGACGTGGCGGCGGCCATCGTGGGCGGCGTGGCGGCGGCCATCGTTGGCGTAGTCGTGGCGGCGGCCATCGTTGGCGTAGTCGTGGCGGCGGCCATCGTTGGCGTAGTCGTGGCGGCGGCCATCGTGAGCGTAGTCGTGGCGGCGGCCATCGTGAGCGTAGTCGTGGCGGCGGCCATCGTGAGCGTAGTCGTGGCGGCGGCCATCGTGAGCGTAGTCGTGGCGGCGGCCATCGTGAGCGTAGTCGTGGCGGCGGCCATCGTGAGCGTAGTCGTGGCGGCGGCCATCGTGAGCGTAGTCGTGGCGGCGGCCATCGTGAGCGTCGTCGTGGCGGCGGCCATCGTGAGCGTCGTCGTGGCGGCGGCCATCGTGAGCGTCGTCGTGGCGGCGGCCATCGTGAGCGTCGTCGTGGCGGCGGCCATCGTGAGCGTCGTCGTGGCGCGGCCCTCGTGGGCGGCGATGCGGCAGCCATTGTGGGCGGCGATGCGGCAGCCATAGTGGGCGGCGATGCGGCAGCCATTGTGGGCGGCGATGCGGCAGCCATTGTGGGCGGCGATGCGGCAGCCATTGTGGGTGGCGATGCGGCAGCCATTGTGGGCGGCGATGCAGCAGCCATTGTGGGCGGCGGCGTGACGGCAACAGCCATCTTGGGCGCTGGCGTGACGACGGCAACCACCTTGAGCGCTGGCGTGACGACAACAGCCATCTTGAGCGCTGGCGTGACGGCGGGAGCCATCGTGGACGCTGGCGGGACGGTGGCAGCCATCTTGGGCGCTGGCGTGACAGCGGGGGCCATCGTGGACGCTGGCGTGACGGCGGCAGCCATCTTGGGCGCTGGCGTGAAGACGGCAACAGCCATCTTGGGCGCTGGCGTGACGGCAACAGCCATCTTGGGCGCTGGCGTGACGGCGCGGACCATAGTGGACGCTGGCGTGACGGCGGCAGCCATCGTGGGCGCTGGCGAGACGGCGGCAGCCATCTTGGGCGCTGGCGTGACGACAACAGCCATCTTGGGCGCTGGCGTGACGGCGGGGGCCATCGTGGGCAGCTGGCGTGACGGCGGCAGCCATCTTGGGCGCTGGCGTGGCGACGGCAGCCATCTTGGGCACTGGCGTGACGACAACAGCCATCTTGAGCGCTGGCGGGACGGCGGGAGCCATCGTGGACGCTGGCGAGACGGCGGCAGCCATCTTGGGCGCTGGCGTGACGACAACAGCCATCTTGAGCGCTGGCGGGACGGCGGGAGCCATCGTGGACGCTGGCGAGACGGCGGCAGCCATCTTGGGCGCTGGCGTGACGACAACAGCCATCTTGAGCGCTGGCGTGACGGCAACAGCCATCCTGGGCGCTGGCGTGACGGCGGGGACCATCGTGGACGCCGGCGTGACGGCGGCAGCCATCTTGGGCGCTGGCGTGGCGACGGCAGCCATCTTGAGCGCTGGCGTGACGGCAACAGCCATCGTGGGCGCTGGCGTGACGGCAACAGCCATCGTGGGCGCTGGCGTGATGGCGGGAGCCATCGTGGACGCTGGCGAGACGGCGGCAGCCATCTTGGGCGCTGGCGGGACGACGGCAGCCATCTTGAGCGCCGGCGTGACGACGGCAACAGCCATCTCGGGCGCAGGCGTAGCGGAGGCCATCTCGGGCGCAGGCGTAGCTGAGGCCATCTCGGGCACAGGCGTAGCTGAGGCCATCTCGGGCACAGGCGTAGCTGAGGCCATCTCGGGCACAGGCGTAGCTGAGGCCATCTCGGGCGCAGGCGTAGCTGAAGCCATCTCGGGCGCAGGCGTAGCGGCCATCTCGGGCGCTGGCGTGGCGGAGGCGATCTCTGGCGTCAGATCTTGAAAGTCCAGCCATGCCTTCCACCACGCCCTAATGACAGCCGGGGGCTGCTTATGTAACCCCTCCGGGGATTTCTCTGTCCCGGATGTAGGTGGTCTGAAAGGGTCTTCCCCCGGCGGGGGTAGTGGCTGTAGCTCCAGGGGTTTTCCTCCCCCTGTCTGCAGCCCCGGAACAGTGGGCGGTGTCTTCTGCCCGCCCCAGCCGACGTCCGATGTTGCGGGGACTAGTCGACTGAGGACGGGGTCCCATAGCAGGGCGTCTTCCAGGGAGTCCTCCTCCACTCGCTCGTAGAACGCTTCCTCATCATCCGAGGAGAGGAGTCGGACCCCCAATCACCCTGCCAGGTGTAGCGCTGCTCCTGCTGCTCCGTGGGTTGACGGTGAGCTTCATACCTCGGAGCGCTATAGCTTGCCCCTCCGAGGAATCCACTCACCGTCCGGCTCTGCGGGCTTCTTGGGTGGCTTAGCATTCTGTCACGAATCGAACGGCGTAGTGTGGTGAAAGCCATGTGCAGAGTCCAGTAATCCGTTTAAATAAGGTTTATTGATACAATCAAATATAAACCAAACCGAGTACGGCGAAATAAGAACTAAACTGTGAAATAGAAATAATAGTGCGCATATATAGCGACTTACACAACATTCAACCTACAGTTAGTCTTTCTAAATATACAACACTCACCCTCATATAACTGTGACATAGAACAAACAATGCTAAGCAACTGTGAATAATCCTAGATCCCCTTTATAGCCCGGACTAATGACTGAATGAAAACAGCCGTGACTAATAAACCAAAACCCAGGAAGTGCTTCAATGAAATACAAACAGTGCAGCAACGCCCCCTAACCACTCGTGACAAAAGCTTTCAATACGGTGGATTATTTAATGGTGTTTAATAGCCTTATTACATTTCAAGTCATACATTCTTGCTCCGTAATCTAAACATTTGCTAAATGCAAACAAAATTTAAAAAAATGTAGGTCGCATGAAGCTGATTTAATTTATTATGAAACTGCTAGTTCAAATAGTATGATCATTGAAGATAATTGTGCTTACTGTCTTAACCTTAACTCCTTTAATTTCATTTGGAACCACCGGAATTAGTTCAATTTAAAAACTAACATCAGAGGAGAATCAGCATGACCATCGTCTTATTTTAAGTTAGCCTTGCAATACAAACATCACAACTCCCCAAAAATAGAATACACCATAAATACAAACTGTATACATTATATATACGAATAAATGAATCCCCATTAACTCAAGAGATAGTTTTCTAGGGATCTATAATCGTAACTGTATAAATAATTATAAACCAGTCTGAAATTAGATAAAAACACAAGGTTTATAAGCTTTCTTTTTTGTTCACACAGATATTATTAAAACGAAACCTTTTTTTACTGTTCTTACTATATTTGTGACCTGTTACTCATGGCATTTTGTGGCATTTTTACCACAGATAAGGGCGGCCTGTGGCAGCCCAAAAAGTATAAACTGAAAATTACCATGATGATTAATGCTTACACAGCCATCATTGAGTCCATCTTGACTTCCTCCATCACTGTCTGGTAGGCTGCAGCAACTGTTAAGGACAAGGATGGACTTCAATGCATAATTTGCTCTGTGAAGCGGACCATTGGATGTAAGCTGCCATCCCTCAAAGAACTGTTCACAGCCAGGTCACTGAGGCAGACTGCAAAGATGGAGGGAGACCCCCCCCCCCATCCGGCAAACACACTGTTCAGAACTCTCCCCTCTAGCAGACGGCTGAGGTCTACCAAGACCAAAACCTCTTTCCACAAGAACAGCTTCTTCACCACAGCAGTAAGTCTAAGGAATTTGCCTCTAGCACTAGACTGCCAATAGCATGCCCCCAACCCCCACACCTATTTGATTCCCACCCTGATCATCGGCACTGAAACATTCAAAGCACATCTTCAAAGGACTAGACATTGCTCTATACAATAGATTTGGCTATTTTTCCACAGTTTGCATATATATATATATACATATATTCCCTATTGGGACATATGCAAACATATGGCACTAGAACCAAGCATTTACTTTGTTTTCACTGTTCGTTTACATTCTAAAATGTGTGTATTATTAAATGTTGCAGCTAGTGGTCAGTGTGTAAACAGACTTGGCGAAATATACCTGATTCTGTGAAGGCCCTCCACATTACGTTTTCATTTAACCTTTATGTTACCATGTAGTAGGAGGAGACCTGCAAAACCCACTTGTATATTGATCGTACCTGAAGATTTGGACTAGATCTCTAAACGAATGATTATGTCAGTACCCTATGAGCAAGTCTTGTGGCAAGTTGGCTCAACCTGTCACTTTAATAAGCTCACACGTAGTCGTGTTCTGTGGAAGTTAAGGGTTGGTAGAGTAGACTGAACATGGCATACAGACTAAATATCGTTTATAAAAGCTGTTGTTCTTTAACAGGTCGAAACATCTGGAGGCATATATAGGTCTATATGGAGGCTAACATTAGTGCCTGACAGCCAAGAGGTAGGGAACAGTCCCTGAGCAGAAACATGCACATGCCAAATGGAACAGGGGGAATTATCTATCAAAACATAAACATAATCACTCAAATCACTCCAATCGTAGGTACTTTCAAAGAAAGAATTGCTGCTTGTTCATTGTGCAAAGACCAGAGGACAGTGTTGGTCCGCAGTTTAATGCTTTGCTACAGTGAAAACATTCAGTATCATATAGTTATATATCAATCAACGAGTTGAATGAAAAAAAAAAGCCAGGGCATTTTTGTCTAACTAGCTAACAGTGACATTACTAAATAAGTCCGTAGTAAAAATCCCCTTCATATTGGCAATGGCAGATTATCTGATCAAACCCTGGTCACGGTCGCCAAAAGCACACATTTCACTTGGTATGATGTTTTCAGGTTTGTCAGGTTTTTATTGCAGTCCAGGCTGGAGACTTTAATTGGAACCTGAAAGCGATGGGGGAGTTTGCTCGCTGGTTGACGCAACATCGAGAGTTGAGTCCTTGCCATAAGCTTTGAGGTTACACGTTTTGGCAACGCTCTCCTCACTTTCTCATCCCTCGCTTTTTCTCTACCGCTCTCTACCCACATCTCTCTCTCTCTCTCTCTCTCTCTCTCTCTTTCTCTGTGGGCCTCTGTCCAGGGTATATAGGAACACATTGAGTTCCAGCCTGGAGTCTCCACTCAACACTGTGTACACTTATCTAGAGGCCAACGAGCTGTCTCTTCAGGACAAGAATTCACAAACAGTTGGTTCGGACGCACAAAGCCATTTTCACGCTGTTCAGTTCGTTGCCAGAGACCTTGCTCTAAATCGAGGCTTTTGCAATTTTGCAAACGGCTCAGCCAGTTCAACTCCACGGGGACTAACCTTTGCTTGTGTTCTGCAGAGTTCGACTCGATCATCCGTCCATCGCTCTATCCGTCCCTCTATCCGTAATGATAATATGATCCAACTCCCCAAGGGAAATAGTGATTGCACAGCTGTATGCTTCTCACATTGCATTCTTGTGTCCTTTGTTGTGATCCGAACGAATAAGGGGCGGCAAAACTGGATGGTTTCAGATGATCACCTCCTTTAGCTTGTTATACGTACATCTTGAATCTGTTGACCACTTTAAATACAATGATTACTTGTTGTAATTTCTCCCACACTAATAAGATACAGGAATTTTGACATTTTCTCTTTTTGCACCGACTAGGTTTCTCACTATGTTATTTATCTGCTGGCTGAAACAGGCCATAAATATGCCCTGGGAGTCATTTTGCAAATAAAACCAACAAGCCAAAAACAGCCAAACTCCGTCTGGATCAGATTGATTCAATTAGGTCAATTCCGTTGGTCTCAAACTCAGTGTGTGTGTATGTGTGGGTATGTGTTTGACTAGCGATTCTGAGGCAATAGGTTTTTTAGACACAGCTGGCTTTCAGCCCTCCTGTCTGGGTGCTGTCCACTGCCCAAGTGATGTCATTATACGTACTAAACTCTGCGTGCCTTTGGTGGTCTCTTGATGACATCACAGACTGATGTCATCCAGACAGGCGTGGTCTGGTGGACGGAGAGAGAAAGAGAGAGAGGGGTTTGGAGAGAGCTGGCCAGCTGAATTTGGGTTTGAGTTAGAGCAAGGTTGAAGTGCGTAACACTGCAGTTATAGCAGAGTGAACGTTCTCCAGGCCACAGTGTTAAGGGTTGGGGATTGGACTGGTCACTTATTGCGTTGGTGGGTGGGAAAAAACACATGATGACATCACCAATGGCCTTGCTGGTGTTTTTGCTCCCTAACGCTTGTCAAAACAAAGACGTTTCTTTTCCATGTTCTTTTTATCCAAGATGGATTTTAGGTTAATCGTCAATCAGACTTCTGGTCATTTATCACATGTAATTGACTAGTCACACCAGATGTCAATCGGTAAAAGCTGACAGTGAATGCTAAATGTTATATTACACCTGAATGGCACTGAAAACTACAGACACTCCTATGATGAGTGGACCGGCGTGTAGCTCACACCTCTAAATGTACCATTCCATCAATCTATCTCGCTACAGTGTTGTTTTATCACAATGAGTGAGTGCAGGTGTTTTATTAATCCCTGCTTCGTTAGGCCCCTGGTCAGTGGAGTATCGATACGGAACACCTCAGTTGCACACTAAGCTCAGTCTCATAACAACGTTACAATGTAACCGTTGTTCAATGGTTGCACAAAGCAACCTGGGGATTGTGTTGTGGACTGTTTAGATATATCTGATTAAGCCAATACCCGTCGCACTATATATTCATTTGTTATTGGCTAATAGAGTGTACATTATTCATTTTGAGGGATACCAATACGTTACGTTGGGTTAGAGTTAGGTCATTTAAACCTACTAGTCATTTGGCAGACAGTTATCCAGAGTGACTTACCAATAACGCTGTAAAGTTTCTGCCCTGCAGTTTCCTGTGTGAGGTTTTAAACCTGCTCCATCTTAATAGGCCAGGAGCCCTTATAGGGCAGTGTAGGTAGCCAGGACTGTCCGGTATGGAGGATTAGTAATTAAACTAGCCTGCCTTGCCTTGTAGCGCTCCGGCGACTTGTTGCGGCTTGGGCACCTCTGCGCTCAATCAAGGTCTGGGTGAGTGTGTTCCTTTTGGCGCATATGGATTCCGGCGTAGACTTCCAGCTTGATTGAGTGGTGTTATTAGAACCAGAATGTGCTTTGGAAAACATATCATCTCAACATTGACTGTCGTGAGTTCGCTGGGAGTTGCTGTTATAGAGTTGGTCCTTAAGTTCAAATAAAGGATGTACACTTGAATAGATTGAAGCATTGCATTTTAGGTCACATACCATATCATGCCATTATGCCACATTATGCTTATTCGTTAGTCTTTATAGAGCATGAAACACAGTTACAGATCATTTGTAAAGCAATGCTTATGAAGACATTGTTAAGTCGTAATAAAATGTGACTTAAATATAGTGGGATCAGTAGTTCTTTGTATGGTTGTCCGAAAACAAATTAAAGTTGTGGACCTCCACTATGAATCTCAAGGCCCTTTTAAAAGCATGATAATGTACAAATAAACATCTGTTCATTAATGGAGCCTGTGGTAAAAAAAATTTTAACAAAAAGAAATGTCTTAATAAGTTTCATATGTAACGTTCACAGATACACTGTGCTTTACCAAACGATGCCGGCTTGTCTTGTCTAACAAATCACAATACATATAGTTTGTATATTCCGTACTTGGCAAAAGTATTATATAGAAAAAAATGTAAATAAAGCAATTGATTTGTGTAGTAAGTGTTTATTTGTAGTAGTGTCAAATGTTGATACTAAATAAACTCTTGCTCAATAAATAGCTTTAGTTTGATATTCAGTTCCATTGCTCAGTATTGTACATACTTTGGCCCAAAAGCATAAAAACAATATTAATAATGGCTGTTAACGTGTGTAATTAATATATACTAATGCTGTAATTGTTTTGGTCGCTGTAAACACATTTTAAAGTGTTTCAGAGCTTAGATAATTAAAGCGTGACTTTATCAGGAGTTGTCAGAATTGCGACATTGCACACGTTAATTGTTTCCTGGTAACTTTGTTGTCGGTTGAATTGACCTGAGCAACTGATACATGCATGTTTTTCAATGCATCGTATTCATCATGTTCACTCTGCACTAGTTTCAAGACTACAGCTTAACAACATTAAAGTAGGCTATACAGCCATTAGGGCAATGAATGTGTGGGAATTGGAATATCTCTCCATGCGTCCAGCAGCCTTTTTGAAAACAACTCTAAAAAAAACGAATAAAACGAGAATGCCTCAAACTTTTTGACTGGTCCAGAGGCACTGTGTTGTGGAATACTTTGCTTGTAGCATGGTATGCTGTCATTATTTAATGTTTTTGCTAGTCTATGCTAAAGATGAGGGTTTTCACCAAAGCATATTCTGAGTGGAATTAACAAACAACTTCAGCACGAATTACAGAATTACCTATTCAAGTAGCCTACTTTACGCATTAGGTTGAATTTAGGAATGATTTTATAGAAACATAAGCATTTAAGTTGTCTAACCATCTTTCAGGAAATCTAATGTTTACAGGCCCTCACCTGAAGCCCACTCTAACAAAATGTCAACCTAAACATCAAAGGACAATACCTTGATAAGCTTAAGTGTAATTCAGTAGGTTGAATGCCTGCACACCCTACACGTCTCCAGATAACAATGGCTGGTTCGTGACTGTTCGTGTTGTGTGTTTTGCTCTGTTGAAGCTGTTTGTGTACGTCTTAAAATGTGTGTTCTTAATGCGGCTAGAGGTATGAAAAACTCCTTGTGTGTGTAAACAGACGTGCCGAATAAACCTGATTCTGATCAGTTCTGAACATTTGCCTGATCGGGCAGTTTTTGTTTTTGTTCTTAGTATGTTCATTAAGAGAACATATATTCTGGTTGAATTATGGGATTATCAACCAGCAACCTTCCATTTACATTAACATGGGCTACATATATAGATGTGGCCAGTTATTCCGGTAAATATGGACTGACATTAACATGGGCTACATATAGATGTGGCCAGTTATTGTGGTAAGTTATGGACTAACATTAACATGGGCTACATATATAGATGTGGTCAGTTATTGTGGTAAGTTATGGACTGACATTAACATGGGCTACATATATAGATGTGACCAGTTAATGTGGTAAGTTATGGACTGACATTAACATGGGCTACATATAGATGTGGCCAGTTATTATGGTAAGTTATGGACTGACATTAACATGGGCTACATATAGATGTGGCTAGTTATTATAGTAAGTTATAGACTGACATTAACATGGGCTACATATAAAGATGTGGCTAGTTATTATAGTAAGTTATAGACTTACATTTACACTTTCGATAAATTAGTATTTATCAAGTATATAACCTGATAGTAAACATTCAACAATGAAAGGTAAACACACTCCCAACACTGTCATGCATAATTGATCATTAGCTTCCCATTAAAAGGTACTAACAAGAGAAGCAACAAGATTGCAGATTACAAGAGTGGGCTAAGCACACAGCCCTGTGGGACACCGATGTTCAGGGTCAGGGTGGAGGATGTGAGGTGGTCCAACCTGACAGACTGAGGTCTATTGGTTAGGAAGTGTACAGTCCAGGTACAACAAGAGGGGCTGATCCAAAGGTCTTGAAGTTTGCTAACCAGCCTAGAGGGGATGACTGCATTGAATGCTGAGATAAAGTCTATGAACAGCATCCTCACATAGGTGTTGGTTTAGTCCAGGTGGGTCAGGGCAGAGTGGACAGTAGTGGAAATGGTCTGTAGACCTGTTTAACTTACATCATAGAATGCATATCAATTAATCTCTGGGACCTATGCATTACAAGCAATGTTACCACTATGTAAAAAAAAAGTGTTAAGATTAAGTGACATCAAGTCATATTTAATTGCTGATCGGTTAACGGCCTTATTTCATGCCTTGAATGGTGTTATTTATGTACAATTTTGTTATTCACTGTGTCTTTATTGCCATTCAAAGACTCAAAACAGCATTCCCTTATTTGTGGTCTGCTTTCAACCACATGGGTTTTTCAAAAAGAAAAACTCTATGATAGCCTATAGCTATTGTTCAAATTTTTAACTAGGCTTCAAATTTACTGGCACTTTCCATCTGGAATCGAGGTAATCTATATGCATTTAGACCTAGAAGCCTTTATAGGCTCTGGGTCATTCAATTGTTACCATACTAAACTCGCATTTCAAATCACACGCCAGCAAAAAAGTGGGGAAAGGGACAACATGTGGCTCACATTGAGATATAATAAAGGAAATCTAAATCACTGAGCAAAACTGGAATGTAACTTATTGCAAATGACATGACCCTCCCCTGGACTAGATTTAATTAAGAGTAAGTCCTCCCCCTTACTGAAATTAAAAAAACATGACTCCACTCCTCCATTAATCTCCAGTCTGCGTAAATATCAGACACTCCCTAATAAAGGACAGCATTGACAAATTGGTCCTCAAGAAGTTTGCCGCATTTGGGGACGACAAGTCTCAAACACAATCCAAGACTAGCGTTCTAAACGCTGTTTGGACAGAAGACGGTGTGCTGTGTAGACAGTAAATGTATCGATTATGTTACGCGATTGAATATGGATGGGAATACAAAGGCCTGCGTGCCAAATCCAAACCGCCAGCTAATTCAATCACACGTAGATTTTAGTACAAAGTAGAATGTTTTGAAATATATGACTAGTACTTTTACATTATAAGACACTTTACAAGAATGTGTTGCATTTTGTTGACTTTCTAAATCCCAATGTGGCACTTTACTATTTCTAGTATAGACCCATGTTGGTAAAAGAAATACCGTTAGGTCAGATTTTTTGTTATTTGTCACGAATCAAGGTGTCGTGCAGGAATGAAGCCAAGTGCAGGAGCCGATGTACAAGTTTGTGAGTTTCCTTACTCAAATAAAACCATATAACAACGAACAAAGTAAACATCTAAACTGTTTGAAATAAAATTGTGCAATAGTGCAACTTACTAAAATAATAGATCAACACAGCATACACAAACCAAACACTGTTAACCTAGCGTGACTTCAAGTGCAAATCCAAACAACTGAATTAAATTGCCCTGGTGATTAGCTAACCAGAGCCAGCTGTGCTAATAAAAAACAGACCCGTTGGAAAACAAGAAGTGCACCCCACTAAACTCCCTGTATGAGACAAAAACGTCACCACCTGTGACATGACCTCTGCTGTTCACCAAAATAAATTCAAAGTTACTGTTAAATAATATATATATATAGGCTTAATTTCAGAGGAAGGGTTTAGAAATTACAGCTTTTTAATATGAAGCTCCCTGTTTTTCAATCTATCAGATGGAGGGCAAGAATATTAGGAGTGGCCAAATCAACAGTTTGGTACATTTTGAGAGAAAATTAACTCTATGATGAGCTCTGCAACACAAAAAAGCCAGGACGTCCACGGAATACAACAGTGGTTGATGATCGTAGGATCCTTTCCACGGTAAAGAAAAACCCCTTCACAACATCTGGCCAAGTGAAGAACACTCTCTAAGAGGTAGGGTGATAATTTTGCAAGTCTACCACGAGGAGAACAAGCTTCACGAGATGCAAAACATTCATAGAACAGAAAGATTCAATCATGCTAAAAAAATATGTAAAAAAAAGCCTTCCCAGTTTCTGGAACAGCATGCTTTGGACAGATGAAATTAAGATCAATCTATGCCAGAACGATGGAAGTCAAAAAGTATGGAGAAGGCTTGGAACGGCTAATGATCCAAAGCATTCCACATCATCTGTGAAACACGGTGGAGGCAGAGTGATGGCATGGGCATTCATGGCTTCAAATGGCACTAGGTCACTACTATATTTGACTATGTGACAGAAGACAGGCGCACCCAGGTGAATTCGGAAGTGTGTAGGGATATATTGTCTGCTCAAATTCAGCCAAATTAGACGGCGCTTCACTTCACAATGACATAAAACATACTGCAAAAGCAACTCAAGATTTTTTTTAAGGCAAAGCAGCGGAATATTTTGCACTGACCGAGTCAATCATCTGATCTCAACCTGGTCGAGCAATCTTTCTTTTTCATTTCAAATCCATTGTGGTGGCGTATCGAACCAAATGTATGGAGTACAGTGTCCAATTATTTCTGGGCCAAAAGTGTCCAATTATTTCCAGACCAAAATGTATGTTGATACATTTTAGTTCTGTTTTAGTTCTGCATTAGAAATGCTGATAAAAAAAACAGAAAAGTACATTAGTAGATATTTAATAACCTAGTATTAGTTATACATTTATGACTGGAGTATTATTATAATTTATAGACGTTTCGAATTCCCTGTGACCCAAAATTAGGTGGCGAATCGGCAGTTCACAACCACAATAATATAGGATTTACAGGAATCCAAAGTTATCTAATCTGTCGAGACCATCCCATTGGCTTCATTTGAGTAGAGGAAGATGTTTTGGAATTTGAGTCAAATTCTTTTATTTGTGACTTCTTCTTGAACTTCTGTTTATTGGTTGGGTTTTGGTTAGCCTTAAACCTACCACTGGTTAAGAAATAGGGCTCAGTGGATTATATTGAATTACAAAAGTTGCGAAATTCAATGTATGTCTAGACAAAGAGTATGATCATGACGAGATGTTTTTGGGCCAAAATGTGGTCAGTGTGTGTGTGTGTGTCTTTGTATTTGATTCTCAGTGTGTGTGTGTGTGTGTGTGTGTGTGTGTGTGTGTGTGTGTTTTTGTGTGTGTGTGTGTTTTTGTGTGTGTGTGTGTGTGTGTGTGTGTGTGTGTGTGTGTGTGTGTGTGTGTGTGTGTGTGTGTAACCATTGCAGAAGGTTTCATCAGGCACCACTTCCACTCAATTTCAGCAAATGATGGCCGAATTATTATGGACAAATAGTCTAGACATTATTAAAGATTATGTCATGACCTCTATTTTGAAATCTTGGGAGTAGTCATGTAAATATTACTCAAAATATTTGTGCGCCAAAGCAATTTTGCTCTACAGTGCCACGAGAAGTAAGTGACAGTAACTTTATTGAATGGAGATCCTGTGGTCTGACAAAAACAAACCAAACACGTATTGTGTCACCACAATAGCTGTTGTTTTGACGCATGTCTCTGCCAACCCTCTGAGTCTGTTGCACAATGAATTCCCGACTGTGTGTATGCAGAACACAGCTGTCTAGTGGTATAGCCCTGTGGTCAATCCAGAATTTGAGGAAGATTGTCATGTTCTTGTGATGAACCCGTCATCAATCTCACTGACCGGAACAAATCGGCAAGAATTACCCTGTCTTTAACAGGCCTGATGAAGTGAAATGTATAATTACTCAGACTAAATGTGAAAGTTGCCTTTAATAACACGCCTTTTACATGCAATCATGTGCTCTCATCTTTTCGACTCCTTTGTGTAGGTGCAAGCTGTTTATGTCTGGAGACCTTTACTCGTAAGTCCTGTTTTTATGGTTTTACAGTATTTCACGGCAATCCTTGCAAAGTCCGTTTTTCTTTCGCAATCGCTCCAACATATTGGTTAACCTGAACATGTTTTTTCTTAGACCAGCACAAATTAAAAAGAAAGAATACAGAAATTGATTTCAGGATGAGAACATGTGACACGTAGCCTTTTATGTGACCAGCAAAACAAACTCCTCACTTTTTATCTTGTTCTCGTCTATCCTTTCTTTTGCTTTTGCTTTTTCCTGCTATCTTCTCACCACAATGCTCATCTGTCTCGTCTTTTGAGCAGGTACAGCTTGTCTGAGTCAGAGGACATATTTATTCACCAATAGGGATCAAGCTGTTTTAGAGAAACTATCTAAACAGCCAAAAAGGACGTTTCTCTTGTCTCCCTCAGTTTTTTTTACTTCTCTCCATTTTATTCCTTTCTCTTCATACGCATTCATATCGTGGCCTGGTGGGCACCAGGACGGTTACACAATTAGGGAGTTTCAGAGGGCGTCCCGTAACTCCAAATGCAGCCTCACAAAGCTCTGAGTTTATTTTGTAGACGTGTAATTTACATTTAAAAACCAGCTTTGGCGGTTTCAAAGCTGTCAAAGAGGGGGAGATGGAAAAACAATCCTGACAATGAATGGCCAATTTGGACGAGCAAAAGGGAGGAAAGGGGTTAGCCCTTAAAGAGCCATTATTGTACAACTCAACATTCCATAGTGAATCAATAATATTCATTTGAGAGGTTGAGCTGGACATATTTTACAAAAATGATCTTAGGTTGAATAAAGCATTTGGTCGACATTTCTGGGTGTTGTTTTGTTTAGCCTGTCGACTTGTGCAGCGATGAGCCTCTAGGGAAATAAAATACTGCAAAAAAAATTATATATCCCAAACATCATACAATTTTAGTCTAGCATTAGCATTGTTAGCTGTAAACCACTATAGCTAAACTTGCAAATGAAGTCCAAACAACCTGTAGCCTAGTCACACTTTCAGTACAGTCAGTTCCACAGGCGGGTTCATAGAGAGGTGCTTGTGACGCCTAGAGAGCTATTTCTAAGTCCATTATAGTTCTGTAGACTATATTTATATTTTGTAATATTTTAGAAGGAAAATGCATTTTCGGCACACTTTCTTCACGACTCCTGAAAAACCACCAAATGCCACAGCACTAATCCCATTTTACAACCATTTGAAATATATCCAATCAGAAATTACTTCTGGTTGTGTCTTAGTGCAGTATGTGTTAGTTAATGAGTGCTGCACCCCTTCGCCAATGTCTTTCAAATCCTCCACAGACATGCAGTACATATCTCCGCAGGTGCCAGCTGACAGGAAGTGTTGTGGCAGAGCTAGTCCTGCCCTCTCGTTACCTGCTGATCCCAGGCCAGGACTGCTGAAGGGGCATTGGTCCAGTGCTGAGCTCAACAGAGCCAGCCCACAGCCTGACAGTCTGAATGAGCCCTATAAATTCACTGGCACACGAGCTGCTCAGTTTCCTTTTCTGGGTGGGGAGTTGTTTCGGGTTGATAAAGTGCCCTGTCATGGCATGGAGGGAGAAGTGAAGAGAGAGAAAGTAGGAGAGTGTGTGTGTGTGTGTGTGTTTTGCGTTCCATCGCTGCCAGTGGTTGTATGGGCAGGTCCTGGTTCCTCCCTGCGCTTCCAGCTGACAGCACCTTCCTGTTCAGTCAAGATCCATTTATTGCCCCGTCGGGACGTCACACCACACACACACACACGGCTGATAATGGACCAGTTGAGACTGACTTTAAAAGGCCTGGGGGAAGCGTCTAGATCAGCTGGTCCTAGATATTCCTAAATCAGTTGGTGCAAGAACGTTGGAAAACAACAGTATATGGTTTTGATCAGTTGGTCCTAGAGATTCCTAGATCAGTTGGTATTAGATGGTTTGAAATCAGCTGATGTATATGGCTCCAAAATCAGTTGATCCTGGCTATCCCTTGATCAGCTGGTTATATATGGTTCCAGATCAGTTGATCCTGGCTATCCCTTGATCAGCTGGTTATATATGGTTCTAGATCAGTTGATTGTATCAACTCATAGATCAGCTGGTCTGAGATATTTCAAGGTCATACCTCTACTCTAACAAATGTTTTTGAGTGAAAAACAGAACAGACACTCTAATTTATTGGGTAGTGTGGATAAATCTCACACTCTGTCTTTTACGCTTGCCTATTAGGTCAGACGTTTTGAATGCAATTTATATCTATTTCACTCATATGATCAGTCACTTTAATCGGGTGATTAAACTCATTCTAATAACTATTAGCCATGGATAGTTTTAGTACAGAATGCTAGTGATTAGACTGCTTCTTTTTGTGCGTAGCTAACTCCGCCTCTGTGGCGTTGGTGGAACATGCTAGAAAGAATAAAGCAGCGAGCGAGGACCTTATCCACTCCCCTACCTTCTCTTTTCCTTCCTTCCTTCCTTCTGAAATCAGATCTGAGCACGTCCAACGCTGTAGCGTAGCCTCGATGCCTGAGAGAGGTGCCTGTCCTTACAGCTAACACCTGGGTCAAAGACCCACCGTTATGCCCCGGCACGACCCAAATATCCCGGCCTAAAGACACACACACACGCCTGTTCACCGCTCGTCCTCACCGTACGACCAGGGAGAGCCAGCAGTGTTGTATAACCGCTGGCCAGTATTGTAGTGACGTTATGGGCCACACCGTGACCTACACACCGGTCCTTCTCTCATATCTCACTCTCTTTATTCACTCAGGAGGCGGACGAGCAGTGCTCGGCAGGCTAGGGATGTCAACAGTACAGTTCCTGGTTAAAACGTACCAAAAACCTTTCATTTCATTTCAGTTTTGTACTGTAAATATGTCACAAGTCGATGCCTGGTTAATATATATATCAATATACCCATTCACCGAATCCTAACACAAAGTCTGTAATGTCTCTGTATCTGGATTTTGTTTCTATTTAAAAAGCAAACTGAATGTCTTTGTGGCTTATCAGCTAAAAACATCAGGTCCAGCGAGGTGGAAATGGTACTTTAATCGTAGTTAACATAGCTCCTGTACCGTAACGATGTTGCTAATTATTTGCCAATAAATACACAGCTACCTGGCCTCTGTAAACGAGCCGTGGTGGTTGACGGGACTACAGGACCCTTGTAGTCCTTGTCTCCAGAGAGTTGTGGCCAGTTCTGGACACACTGGTTTTCTGTCAGGCTGCAGGTTAGTTCTGTCTTTATAGACCACTCTTTACCAGGCCCCGTTATCTGATCAGAGTTGTGTGTGTCTTTGTATTTGATTCTCTGTGTGTCTGTGTGTCTGTGTGTGTGTGTGTGTGTGTGTGTGTGTGTGTGTGTGTGTGTGTGTGTGTGTGTGTGTGTGTGCGTGTGCGTGTGCGTGTGCGTGTGTGTGTGCGTGTGTGTGTCAATGCCCAGATCTTTTAACTGATTAAGCGCTAGCTGAATGTATTAGACCATAGTTGTGGACCTCATCATCGTTTCCTGTTGAGGACAGAATTAGGACATTACTGTACAGATCGGGCAAACGAAGAACCCGATAGGCATCGAAATGCCCCATGTAACAAGAACTTAACTCTTAGCTCTACATAGCCAGGGCACACATTTTCCAGACGAAGGCGGCATTCATCAAAGAAGACATCCGTCAAAAATGATCGGTAAATACATACTTAAATGTCTTAAATGTATTGCATTCAGAATAAAACCCATAACTTTAAACATTACTGAACAAAATAGGACATGAATGAATAATAAACTCTGTTTTTAGTGAGCGCCAGCACAGTGATAAAAAATACGATATTTGTGTTGGTTTATTTCAGAAATGTCTTCAACAATCTATATGACACATTTTTTTATACGGAAAATTGTTTTGTGGTTGTAATTTCTTGTTACTAATCACGTTGGATGTATTTTGTGTTTATTTAAACAGACATCGAGACCCTATACAAGGTTAAGCCTACCTTTTTATCAGTGCCCATCTTTTGCAAAGGAAGACCTGGAAAAGTCTCAGCAAGGTCTTAGAAAGTCTCTCGACGAACTCCAGAGTTCAGGAGTCACCTAAAGATCCGGGACTGTAACCTACTTTAGCAAAGCTGGCCGGCTGAGATAAAGACCTATCTCTGACATGTAGGGTGTGTACCTCATTAGACATTATTGTAAAGCCAATGTTTACCCTGCGGTCTGGCGCCTCACCTTTTTCTCACGATGGAACTCGGCTGAGTTTTTGTGACAGTGACTCGGCCCTCTGAAAGTTTTTACACACTTTGCACACAGTGGTGAGAATAGCCTTACCCGGTCAACCCAACTACACTGAATCGAAGCAGCGCAGTAGGCTGTCCCGAGTGCTTCACGGAACAGTACAACTTACATGGAACTGGGACAGAGCAACAGATTTGTTCACAATATCAGCAAGGAGATTTGATTTGGCAACAATTTGGTTAATTGTCAAGATATTTTATTTGTTCTATTGCTCTGCTTTTGTTCATCAAGCAAAAAAAGAGGTATATGACATCAGCTACAACATTACAAAAATGTGCCTTCTTTTGCCTTTTTTTAAATTCCTCATCTGTTTCAGGTGTTCGATAACAAAGAAGAACATTTCTGAGACATAGAAGCAATGAAAAGATGATAGAGGAGTGCTTGACGTCATTTGTGTTGTAAAGCACCATACAAACACACCGTATCCCACTAATTGAGGGCTCGAAGATCGGACGACAAGTTAAATCAGGTGTGCAAGTCTGGGGCTACAACAAAAATATTTGTCGTTGGGGGTACTCCGCTGAACTGGTGTCAGAAAACGAGCTAGACCACACAACGGCAGTTTGTGCGACACAGCACTTAAATGACCACGATGCCCTGAGTTACAAAGAGTGACATAGTTCTGGCTGTGTGGACGATATGGCAGTATGAGATATGTAACACCGTCACTATGGACCAGAAGGCCGGTTACGTCATCCAGTAGACGTCCAACTCTGTGGAAATCCCCTCACACATCTTCTCACTCAGTGGGCGCCTGGGAGACAGGAGGTGGCACCCAAATCCAAGGCAATGCAATGGAATAAGTGGCGCGTTTTCAAACTGCCTGTTTGACACCATCCTCATCACACCGTTCAGGACCTTATCAAGGGCCGTCCACGCCTCACCAGACAGGCTCCTGCGTTCGGGCCCCTCTCCCTCTTCTCTCCCTCCCGCCTCTCTCTCTCTCCATCGCTGACGCCAAACGCATCTCTCATTGCCATGGGCTGGGTCCTCTTTTCCACACTTCTCTCCCCCTCCCACTCTCCTGTGCCCCATCTCGCCCTATCCACTCGTCTCTGCAGCGCTCACACAAGTCCCCCCACCCAGCTCCCGTCGTCACTTAAAACGCACCCCTGGAAAAAAATCTTTGCGTTTCCATGGAGATCCATCAACTGTTCGGTGCGCTCACGTGAGCCAGGCCTCGCAACAGTTGTTGTCATCTCTTTTTGTTCAACCCGTCAGTCGTTAAAAGTTGAGCGAAGCCTGGCAGGCAGGACGACGGGTAATGGAATACTACTCGTAGCGTCGGCGTATGACGTTGCCTAACGCACACACATTGGATGAGTCACTCGTGGGAGGCGTCTACTGCGACGCTGTGAAATAGTTGAGATGGGAAACAGGTTTGACAAGCAATTACACAATCTAAATTCTCCGTGGTAAAGTGTACTTAAAATATGACCGTCTGCCGTGCTCTGGGAAAACATGTGGACAATGTGGGCTGAGAAAGTGAACAGAGTCTGCTGGATGATTGAAAATTAGTTTAAGGGATATTTAGTTACTCTTTGTGTTTTCTTCTAAAATAGTAGAGATATTGCAGAAGAAAGGTGAACGTTGTCATTTTAAGCACTTGCCCGCAGGGTTGACATCTGTTCTGTGTCTATAATTATTTTTTGGGTCAAGTTGACATCAAATGGGAATTTCACAGGAAAGTGACCGAACATGTCACAGTGTCACGGATTAAAGTGTTGTTTTGAAATTCTTTTGCGTTAAATTTGTTACCAATCAGCATTCCACATCACCGTCATACTAATTTAGATGATTCCAATTATTGTGTCTGTTATTGTAGATGTTCATTTTCTGACAGACTATAATTGTATGACCGCATACCAATGTCAACTTAAATCTTCAAATGCCCCAAGCACACTCCAAGGACATTCTCCTGTGCACCAACCTACCATTGGAACAAAGGGCATGTGGTGAATTGTTCCAGAAATAGCTTTCTGTGCTTCTTCCCTGCAGTGTTTTTCACTGCATTGAGCGAGGAGACACAGTAAACCGTGCACTGAGCTAGGGCTTTGAATACAAACACACGCCAACACACACAAACACGCAGACGCAAATGCACAGTCACACAGACATGCTTAAACACAGAACTCACAATGCTCCACTGTTGTACGTCATTGTCACTCAATCTTGCAGTTGTCTGTAGGACTGGTTCCTGCGTTTCTTTACGCAGGAAGGGCCTTTGACTAGTTTAAATGGAAAAATACAAATAAAGCAGCAGCTCACTAGAATAAGTTCTTTATTGTTTTTTTTTAAATAGTCCAAAAGACCTGTTTGTCACATGCAACTTTAACAGTTCAGCTCCAAGGAAAACTGCGACTGTGACTTTTCATCAGTCTAACAGCGGAGGTACTGCTTCAATGATGTATGTCCTCCAGTGGCGTTGCATATTATAGACTACAGCTCATAGCTTATAGCCAACACCTCATAGTTTCCCTGGTGTTGGTGGAGCCTGCATCTTGTCTACCATTCATGTCGCATTCGCGCGTGTGTGTGACTGTGTGTGTGTGTGTGTGTGTGATGAAGAGAGAAAGAGAGAGAGAGAGAGAGAGAGAGAGAGAGAGAGAGAGAGAGAGGGATTGGCTGGCTGGCTGAATTGAGTTCAAGTCAGCCTATACAGTCTAAAATACGAGGCCAGAGAGTTCGTTCTTCCTGCATGTCTGTATACTCAACCAGCTTAGTGGTATGTATTGTAGGTCAAACACACAAAACCCAAACCTGTTTGGTGACTCACCCCATGGCAGGACAGGTGTATCCATAATGGAAGACAAACGAGACAGGCGCAATATCGGCTGCTTTATCGGGTTACAAAGGTACAAAAAGGGGCAAAATCACTCAATTTTTATGACAATCTTTGTAATCCCCTTTTAAGCAGGGAGGTCGCATTGAGACTTCCGTCTCTTTTTCATAGGGTTTGCGTATGTCGCACAAATGCTTGTATTATAACGAGGAGTCATTAATCAAATGATTATCGACGGCATCTGCCAAAACGACGACAAAGCCAAAATTGCCAAGCGGACTCATCCATTTCTGGTTGGCCATATCCTGTAGACTTTAGTTTCTCCATGTCTTAACCGACACAGGAACCTTTGGACTGTAGTCATACAGGGAGGGAAACTTATTGCCCTTTTAAAGGTTTTCCTCTTCCTACACAATGAACTGTGACATACTGTTGGTTTTACTGGTGACTTGTGTTTTGAAACAACACAGGTTGACAAGCCAATTTTTCTGTTTGCCAACTAGCCCACGAAATGCTCGAGTAAAGTCCTTCCACGTGAATGAACGTAAATACACAATCAATAAGCTTTTTACCAAACGAGTGAAGATTAGGCTTTTTACTACAAACAACAACACTTTCAGAATTCCATCCTTTTTTTCATGAGAGTGTAATTTTTGTACATTGGTGGCCAACAGGCTTCAGCACACTTGTGAATTACACCAGTGCTTTCTTTATTTTTCAGCTGCTGTGCTATTGTTGTAATTGAGGTTTCGTTTAGCATTCAAGTTGTTTGCTTTTTTCATAGACAGCTCCCTGGTGTTTTGCTGGATTATGTACTGACGCCAAACTCAGACTCCAAAGGCAAAAGCAATGGATGGAACTGAGACTATAGCAATTAATGCAAGAGGATGCACCTGATCATTAAGAACCGACTGTGAGCCAAATATGTGAGATACTTATGCTCACATGAGATGGAGGGATTGAACAGTGTTGCTGTACTTAGCTGGTAAAACATGCAGACATAGAAATGGACAGAAATTCAAGGAGACATATCTACTTCTCATTTTAATCGTATTTTCATATGCCTTCAGTACACATCAAAATAGGACTTTTTACTTCACCGTCTCAGAATTTATTCAGGGCATTGTGAGTTCAACCGAATGCATGTGATGTGTTTAAATATATTGTTTGCTTTGGTTATTACAAATATTTTTTTTTACTTTCAGAGTTGGAGCGAGGTTGTAAAGTATGCATTTTCTTTTGAAAAAAAACAAACATTCACAGACTAATGGAATTATGCTGAGGTGCTCACATTCTCAAATGATGCTTGAAATAACTTGGAGCTGTATGTGTTATAAAGAAATTCATGTTAACATGTTCCTCTGTTTTATTTTAATGGCTTGCGATTTGTTTAATACACATATAATCCACGTGTATAAAAAATGGCTATAAAATTTCACAGTTTTTTTTCAAAAACATTGCCTTGTGGTTTCCAGTGAAGAACATTCTTAAGGGCTTCTAGTTAAACATTGCTGACAGCCACACTATTCTCCAGGGGAGTCCCAACGACTCTGAACAACAACTCTGGCGATGGATTAGGTTTTTGGAGCGTTAGTCGAATCATATAGAGTTGTGTTCCGGATACCTCTATCAGCAGTATGAGCCAAAGTGTGTTGATTCAATGAATGCTTTGCATAGTTATGATGATTTCTTTGAGTGGGGGGAAGGAGGAGGAAGATGTAAGATGGAAAGAGAGAGAGAAAGAGGGGATGAGGGAAGAAGAGCATGGGGTTTAAAGAGAAAGAGTCGTCATAAAGGAACATTTCACTTTTTTGCTGTGATGGTTTGTCACCCTGAATGAAGCTTTGTCACGATTCACTTGGTGTAGAGTGCAGGAAAAGACAAATGCAGAGTCGGATTATTGTTCGATGGTTTAAAAAAAACAAAAAAAAACGAGCACAAACTAACAAACCACCGAGAGCCCTGAAGCTGCAGCCCCAGAGCCGTAGGTGGCGCTGGAACGACAGCTGGCTTTTCCCGGCATCTTGGAGATGGTACCGGGCGTGGGTGGTATTCTGGAGTGACCTGCTGGCTGGGGACTTCCAACGGCCTTCATGGAACACCCCTTTTGCCCCCCCCAAAACAATTCTGAGAGTGCTCCAAAGGGCACTATCAAGCACAGTTCATTGGAGGACCGCGGACCTGATGAAACTTGCCCTGGTAGCCACTCCATGGGTGCCTGATAGCCGAAGTAATCACGGAGACGCCTATGGCTTTTCCAATGCCCTCTGCTCTTCACATGCGCACAGCCATAGCAAATTTATCAAATTTGAGCCATTACCAGATTAATAATCGACTGATCAGGGCATGTGTGTATGTAAATAAAAAAATGAATAAGCTGACTAGCTTTGATTAAATAAAATGTATTTTTTTGCCTAGCAATGGCTGAAGTTGACAGAGGTTTGTGATGAAGGCATTAAAAACTGAACAGGTTTTAGATATGGAATGTCACACTGTAAAATAATGTATTCCCCTTGAATTCTCCTTTAGCTCACAAAAATGATGGCCCATCTGGTTTATGTTATTGGGTCCCCCTCCCCAATTAGAGCCAGCATGACGTTAATAAAATGTCCCATTCTGGAGGTTTTACATCACTGAAATTCAAACTGTCTTGTATTGTACTCGGAGAAACATTCCAGACATCATGATCAGGTTGAAACGACGTGTTGTGTGATTACGAGTAACCACAATGTCTACCACTGATTTGACTAGTGGGATCCCAGCCCAATATATATTGACAAACTGACATCCTGATGACAAGTGGAGGGGAGGGGGGGCATAAACTAAAAATCTCTGGATTCACAGTTTGTGTAAGAATTAACCTGTTAATCTACTACATTTTGAATAAACCACTCAGTCTTCATTTATTTGTATTAGTTATTGTACAGTAATTATCCTCTGGTTTTCCAGACCTCTTTGTAGTCTCTCAGTTATTCAGAATGTTCTGTTTCTGGGGGTTTTCCCACGTTTCCAGACTAGTTCTGCCAGATTTATAGATTTATACCTTTCAGAATGACACCCAAAAGCAAAAAAAAAACTTCAAACACTAAACTTTATACAAGAACAGCCCTTAAACAAACAACTGTGGCATTTTTCTGCACTCCTTTCTTGTTAAGGAAAAGTGATTTATTAGAAGTTCCTGTATGACGGCAGTACATTTTAGAGGACTATATATCTCTGCTGGCTGGCTGACATTCTCTCTACCAGTGTGTGGATGAATGTGTGGATGAGTGCGTGAATGAGTGTATGAATGTGTGGATGAGTGTGTGGATGAGTGTGTGTATGAGTGTGTGTATGAGTGCGTGGATGAGTGCGTGGATGAGTGCGTGAATGAGTGTGTGGATGAGTGCATGGATGAGAGTGTGAATGAGTGTGTGAATGTGTGCGTGGATGAGTGTGTGGATGAGTGTGTGGATGAGTGTGTGGATGAGTGTGTGGATGAGTGCATGAATGAGTGTGTGAATGTGTGCGTGGATGAGTGTGTGGATGAGTGTGTGGATGAGTGTGTGAATGAGTGTGTGGATGAGTGTGTGGATGAGTGTGTGAATGAGTGTGTGTATGTGTGCGTGGATGAGTGTGTGGATGAGTGTGTGGATGAATGTGTGGATGAATGTGTGGATGAATGTATGGATGAATGTGTGGATGAGTGTGTGGATGAGTGCGTGGATGAGTGCGTGGATGAGTGTGTGGATGAGTGCGTGGATGAGTGTGTGGATGAGTGCGTGGATGAGTGTGTGGATGAGTGTGTGGATGAGTGTGTGGATGAGTGTGTGGATGAGTGTGTGGATGAGTGTGTGGATGAATGTGTGGATGAATGTGTGGATGAATGTGTGGATGAGTGTGTGAATGAGTGTGTGAATGAGTGTGTGGACAATCCACACATCTAGGGTTTGGATCCCAAATGGCACCCTATCCCCCACTACACTCCTAAGAGTACATATTGAGTGTGATTTGGGATTCAAACATGGTTATTATGTTATTGACATTTCCATCTCCTGCCTGGGTTCACCTGATCCAGTCAACTTCCCAGCTGTCTAAACTGGGTACTGAATCAGATGAACCACGGAAAAAGGTCACACATTCCGTTGTGTTCCCTGAAGGGGTAAAAACGAGTCCACACCTTTACATGATAGCCTACAGCATACCCCTGAAATCTGACAACAATTATGGCATGAATTTCAGCAAATTATTGTGCCAAACTCTATTTCAGGTAAAGCTGTTCAGTCTGGAGATGGTCACGACAGAGGCATATTTGGAGCCTTAGTAAAGCGGATATTTTCTTTAGGGCACAAAACCAAAACGTCTATGAACTTTAGTGTGCAATTAGTGGTAATTTGAAAATAAAATACATTTAAATTACGTCTAAATTAAAGGGAGCAAAATGATAAATGCATGTATACTTAAATAACAATGTGCATGAATTGTGACACACTTACAAAAGGTATTAATAAAAAACATATGGTTTGTGAAAATCATAACTGGCTCAATGAAAACCGAAATAAATGTTAAAAAATACGTTAAAGGTGACAGGCAAAGAATAGTACTATAGTGAACTCTATGACATACCACATAAGTAATCACGTAGTAACAAAAAAATCCAAATACATTTCATAGTGTAGATTGTACATGGTAGCAACCCATTGCCATGAGGTAGTCACCTGGAAAACATTTCACAACGTGTGACATGTTTGAAGTACATTTGTCAAATTTATTTCCTTGTTAATGCGTTTGTGCCATTTATGTTTTGTCTTAACAGTAATGTAGAATTGGTATACAGTATACATTATTAAGACCATGAGACCCAAATAATGTGCTGTTCCTCATGCCTAGAAATGTATTGACACCGTCTCTGTATCATCTGTATCATCACATATCCGGCACAAACATTTCCAGAGAAGCCATTTGGTTTGCACATGTCAAATTACAGTGTCCTCAGAGAAAACACTGC
This sequence comes from Dallia pectoralis, assembly GCA_029465975.1. Lineage (NCBI taxonomy): Eukaryota > Metazoa > Chordata > Actinopteri > Esociformes > Umbridae > Dallia > Dallia pectoralis. Next base: position 3,117,563 of record CM055760.1, on the reverse strand, counting down.
AGTCTAATAACAACAGCTTATCCAAGCTCAAAGCCCCACCCCCATTATGCATTTGCAATTTACAATGCAAATACAAATACCCAAATCCCCCCCTCTGCCCCCCATGCACTTACACAATGCAAATACCAAAAACATTTGCATTGCAAATGCACTTACACAATGCAAATACCAAAAAACCAAAACATTTGCATTGCAAATGCACTCACACAATACAAATACTAATGGAAACACGTATTTGCATTTGCAGTGTGTAAGTCCTACACTAATGCAATGAGGAGGTTGTGACTTAATATTTCGGTTGTTTGTATGATTGTTGCATTGCAAATGTAAAATAGTCCCACCACTGCCGGGCACATACGTCATACAAATGCAAACACTAAAAGTCACACCCCCTTTCGCTTTTGCAACACAACTCCCACACAGAATGCAAATGCAAATATGTAAATATGCATATCCGTTTGAAAGGGTGGCAACTTTGAAGAATCCGCAGTATAAATGGTATTTCCTTTTTTACATGTTTTGTTTACTACATGATTCCATTTGTTTTTCTTCAAAGTTCGGACGTTTCCGCTATTAATAAAACCACGAAAATGTGAAAATAATGTTATATCGTTGAATGGGTTGGTGTGTCCAAATGTTTGACTAAATATATTCTGTAACAAAAATCTTCTGAATTGATTTTGATTTTGAATGGACCATAGGATAGACTCAGCCAATACCCAGTCTAGCTAGCAAGCGCACTTGAACTCCTGGTCAGTATTGTGGCTGTGTGGGCATTACTTTAACACATTGAGTGGAGTCATGAGCGCTGGTCTGATTGCTACGGTATGTTTAATTATAGACATATTTTTTTTTAAAGTAATGATGTTCTCTTTCATTGTTTGGTTTCCTCTTCCTAACCTCTGTTAAACATAATATTGTGCTCAAACTGCAGAAAGTGAGCTCCAGGTTCTGAAAGGCTAGAAAAACTTCTAACAAAAATGTCTACTTGTTTTAATTTTTTCATCATAAGTGCTAAATCGTGTATAAATGTCACTCTTAATAAGTCCATTGACTATATGACTATTTATGTGACGTGGCCATCAAAAGCACTACTTATAAAAACTGGTTTCAGTAATGTGTTTGAGTTGTTTTTTGATACGAGTGATTGATCACACCGTGTCCACTAGACAGAAGTAGCAACACTTGCCTGTTTGTGATAACACAGCTGTAAGATGTTGAGCCCTGCCAACATAATGTGAGGATTAGAACATATTGATACTCATTGTATCATGCGACTGTCAAAAAAAACTAGTTAAAATCCAAAAACAAATCATTCATCCATTACAAAAACAAAGGAAAATTAGCAAATAAATGTAAGACTATTTTTTCTATTCCAACATGTTTTTGTGACATTCACAGCATTTGTCATCTGCTTGTTACAGATTTGTGTCTTTCATTACATTTGTATGTGGCCTTGCAGATTTGTGAGCTGTTCCACATATTTGTTATTGCTGCTACGTATTAGTGAGTCACATTTTACAGATCGGTTCACACGGAAACCAGATTATGTCTTCCAATTTCTAGTTATACTCTGTCTCCAGAACAAATATGTTTAAAATGTACTTAAAAATAATAACGCACATAATTACTGGAATTGGGTAATACATACGTATGTTTCACAATGGGGCAGAACGTTTTTAATCAACTTTTTCTACAGACTTATGTTTAATTGGGTTTCTTTGTATAATATTACATTTTGTATTTAGATCTGAAACCACTCAGTGTGAAAAATATAAATACTATAACCTAAACTCTATAAGGCCTGGTGGTATGCTTTTGGAACGAATGTTTGAGAGAGAGTATATTATAGTAAAACTTCCAATAATGGGCAGGGCATGTCCCAGCTAAAGAAAAGGTCTGGACGTTGTCCTTTTGGTCCTTCTCTTTTTCTAAATATGTTAGGTACTACCATAACAACATGTATCACATTATGCTATTATGAATATGTATCCTCTTATTCCAGACAATGACTTTTACTAAACTGTTTTTTTTTAAACAAATTATGAATTTCCCCCCTCGTGTAATCTCAATGATCAAAGTCAATTAAGAAAAAGATAGAAACAAAGTATTTTGTGCCAGTCTGTTAAGACGTGGTCATTTAGGAAATAATAATATTCTTATAGCTACTGTATTAGAACATTTGATATCTACAGTAGGAAGCTTTGCTTAATGTATGGCAGTAACACAACATTATACCTTTGCCTGACACCTTTAAAAGGTTAAAATGCAATGGTCAATTTTATATTTGGCCGAAGGGGTGAACGAGCTGGTTAACGCAACACACCCAAAAAACAGGAAATATGGATTTACGAACCTCAAGGCAAGCTTGAAACACTGGCTCAACTTGCTTGGAACCCAATATTAGCAGCACTGAATTAGCCTATTTTCCGAATGAATTCATTTGTGGCAAAAGTAAACTATTAATTCATCTTTAGTCCAGCTAAAAGCTTTGCAAATAAGCATGCTAGTTTAAATGGAAGGTATGAGTAGTAACACCTTCTGTTTCACTAATCGATAACATTGTGTTTACATTTTTGCATTAAGACAAACCTGGGATGCAACTCCCATCATGGCTGTCAACAAGCACTGCTTTAGGCTATATGGGTTGTGTTTATATAGTCTAGCCGACATTATTGGAGTGATGTTAGGCAGCTAGCTAGCTAAGTCACTCACACTAGCACCTAGATAATGATAGTCTGGATTATTGGGTTTTTAATTCTGTATGTCATGTGCATGTGATGAAGTTGAGGTTTAAGAAATAGAGAAACACATTTATCATTTTGGCATTTCCATTTCATTTGTAAGCTTTTTAATCGGCCGGATAACACGCCATAAGACAATAAGTGTCACACACGAGCTTGGCGTTTATACAACCACATATGCAGTCAATCACAATGTACCAGTCCTGTTGTAATTAAATGAACTAAACTACCGTAATTTCAACGTAAATTATTGTGAAAATGTGATGGACCTCAGAAAAAGGTGACATATTAACAAGCGGATAATGCCAAAATGGATGCTGGAACAATTCAAAACGCTTGGTGATTGCTGTAATTACTGTAGTCTGATTTCTGGACCTGGAGTTCCAAAACGTGCAATTAAATGTTCAAGTGGAAATAAAACCCTTACTTCTCTGTAACACTTCTTCTAAAGCGGAGCGTGCTTTGTAACAATGTGGTTGACAGAGAAACAGAGCAATTTCGTCAACATCACTCCAGTGGCATACTGTATAAGCTTGGCAGGCAAACGCATGTGTTTGGACAATGTTTATTTTATATCAGCTTTGCTTTGTTGATGTAACTAATTCAGCTATTTTCCAACTTTAAACAGTAAATAGGCTAAATGCCTCCACACTGTAGGGTCTGAAAAAAACAACACCGGCTCGGATTCATTACTGAATCGAAAACTGTACTACCTTTCCAGATTATCCACCACAAAACATCTTGACGCCTAGCTTTAGAGACTGGAGTTGTGTCCGGAGTTGTACTTTTGCTATTTTCATGGCAGGAATTATAGACTCAAATGGGCTGGGTTATGATGAGTGAATACTGCGTAGGTACTGTATGTTAAGGTCGGACTACTACATGGCAAATGTGAAAATATTCCTTAGTTGCTTGAATTTCTGTGTAGACAATTTTGCAAATACCGGCTTTTTGTCTGTTTTCTATTTGCGTCTAGTTTTAAACTAAAAGTTTGTGATAAGAACCTAATATAACTATTCGCTTTTTTCAGCTTTACATTTTTTCATATACAGTGGATATGAAACGTCTACACACCCCTTAAATGCCAGGTTTTTGAGATGTAAAAAAATTAGGAAAAGATAACTTTTTGGAGTTATGGCCAAACAGCTCAACCTTGGTTTCATGAGACCATAACATATTTTCCCAAATGCTTTTGGGAGACTTGATGTTTTTCCTTGTAAGAAAAAGGCTTCCATCTTGCCACTCTACCCCATAGCCCATACATATAAAGAATACGGGAGATTGTTGTAAAAAATATAGCACACAGCCAGTATTTGCCAGAAATTCCTGCAGCTCCTATAATGAACCAACAAGGACCGACACAAAAGAACCAAACTAAATACAATAACTAAATCACACCTCGTACAATTTAAATAATTCCACTAAGATCCCCCCCCCCCATTGTATCTTATTGAAAGCACCCTGTTCAATTATTTGATAGGTCAACAATTAACAATACTTGCAAACAGTGAAAACAAACCCAATAAGGTCAGATTGTATTAAATGACACATCTTCACAGCAGTCTAAAATTTTGTAACAGGCCCCCCTGCATCTTAGTCAGTCTGCTGTGAAAATGTTAAATAAATGTCAAACAAAATGAGTTAAAATGCAAGATATTCTGCAGCTTTTTCTATTATGGAGAGTGAAGGTGGTTTTGGGAAACCGCAGTGGACACATGTTTGTGTAAACCACAAGCTAGAAGATTAAGGGCCAGTTTAGCCCAGCCGTTCCCAGACTTTTAAACTAGCCTCTGACAAAAAGGTTTACTCCCGTGAAGTGCTCTGATCCTTTAGAACATTCTGTCATACGGGTGTTCTTAGGTCCCTAAAGGACTTATTTTCCTTGACAATAACTTGAATTTGAACATCATTTCATCATGCGTTTGCCCGGGGATCTGGATCTAAGCCCAGGGGCGGTCATTGAATGATGACTTCACAGAAATCTTTAATCACAGCTCATGGAAATCATCTAAATATTACATGAATAATGGAACATATTAAAATCATTAAATATTTCACATTTACGTATACACGTTTGCATTAAATATCTTAATGTTTGACTTAACATGGTCCAACCCTGTGTTTAGCACTTACGGTAGCACTTTATAATAACTACACAAAACAAATCATTAACAATTCATTAGTTCATAGTTTATTCATCATGTATTAAGCAATTTACTCCATTTGTAAATGTTATTAAGCTATTAATAAACAATGAAACATTTCTGTTCAAACTGATTCAATAACGATTTCTAAGCTATATGACAATGCTGTGGGTTAAAGTTTTTTCATACTTTACTAACCTACTAACTATTTATTTACCAGTTGTAAAGGACATGTTATGGGTTTATGACGTCAATAAGAAAGCATTACTTAGTATTTATAAATAAATAAAATGTACTCATACATAGAACATATTGGATATTTAGTAATGGTTAAGTGAGACATTAATAAATATGTAGTTCACCTTTATTAATACATTAGTTGATGATAATTAAGAAAATTAAAAAGCTTTCGACCAGCATCATGACAGCTGGAAATACCTTTTGGCCTCTGGCATTTTTCAAAGTCAAATGTCTAATACAAAGAACATTTGGCTGCTTGTTTCAACCCAATAAATTACAATGTGATCTCTGGTCATACAATACATTAGTCCCACATAAAATGAGTGATAAAGACTTTGGAAAGTCCTCAAATCAACTGATATATGAACAATGATTTCAACTTTCCAGAAAATCCAGAGGCCCCTCTCTTTATAGACTGTAAAATGTAAGTGATTTATAAAATTATGTGTGCCAAGTTGTTCAGTTGACACATGCCTAAGTGTGTCACTGACCAGGGTCAAAGTTGAGCTGTCATCTTGTCATCATATCACTACATAAGGTGCCACATCTTTGGCGCTGAGTTCATGGGAAGCTCCCTCCCTGGTATCGGGCCCAGCCAGCTTGAATGTAAACTAGCCATTCTGCTCTGTGTGTGTGTGTGCGTGTGTGCGTGTGCGGAAGCCTGCGAGACCTGCAGATTCCTTTTTCAAGGCTTCTAATCCCAACGGGGCCTGCTGACGTCACCTCGCCTCTCGTCTGCCGATGTCTTGTACCGAGCGCTCTCGTTTCCTCCGCGACTCACGAACGCCAATCTCCGCACTGTTTTGTTTTCTTCCTGGCGTCTGAGCGTCTGATAAAAAAAACCCTGCCTTGTCAAGGTGCCCAGAAATACGGGCCTTCCTCTTGCTGTCGAGGACGGGGTTAAGTTTCGCGTAGTGAGAGAGAGTTGAGCGCGACGGCACGCTGCCAAGCGCCCCTTTTGTAGCTATTTCTCTGACTGGGCAGCCTGCCCCAGCTCTGTTATAACACCATGTGACTAGGAAGTGTGGCTCCCATCCATTTCCCCTCCTGACTGAAGGGAAACATTGTAAAGGAGTGGGACGGCCCTCTGGCTCTATTACGTACCGGGTTAAAAATAACTGGCATATTTAAGGCAGAGGAGGAATCCCAGCGCAGGCAAAGGGTGGACAGCTTGCGGCCCGGCAAGAGCTTTCTCTCTCTCTGTTCGCCTCTCTTGCTCTCTCACACTCACCCGTCTCCCGCTCTCCAGTCTTTTTCCCTCCCACTTTTCCCCCCACCCGAGCCTACGCGCAGAGGCTCAGCAGAACGGACGGTGTGATGCACGCGGCTGCCCAGTCTGGGCTGAGGCGCCCCTGCCTGTGGAAGCTTGGTTGTGGCTCTGTAGAGACAGCGTCGCGTACCTCCGCATTGATATAATGACACTGCATGCTTTTATAGCTGCCCGATGCTGTTGTTTCACTTAACGGACAGTGGCTAAAGCCAACCAACAAGTACTGAGTTGTTTCTGCTTATTGGAACAAAACCAACATGGGATTGTTTGGTGGGATAAACAAGCACATTCAAAAGTGCCTGCCACCTTCTTTCAGGTCCTTATTGTTTGGTAGAAAACTTTTCTAGAAAGATCTCTGCTGAGCCTCTGGTTACAGTCAAAACCACATGTTAAAATTGAATTGACCTTCAGTTCGACCCAAACATTTGCTTAAGATTCAAAATGTTGATAGAGAATACCCTTGTGGGACAGTTATAACAGCCTAGCTGGCTAGTGGACAAGAGTAGCTGACAAGAAGAGAGTATATGTTTTGTAATCCTATTTAAATGCTTTACTAACATGACAATAGTTTTTATCCAAAATGGCTAATGACGAGTGATCGTTTATACACACCTTTTACACACAGTTTACTGTCTGGGCTCAAATGAACAGAGTGATCATAAACAGATTTAGTAATCCATTTAATTTAAGACAAAGCTCGGACATTTAACATCGGTAGGGAGACCTGAAGATGAGTGTTCGCCCACCCATTCATGTGAACAGACCTTTGAGGATCTAAAAGCGAGAATAGAAGAACATTTGCAAAGGCATTAGAAACATACTCAAGAGTTGAAGCTGTAATCATAAATTAAGGCACTTCTACAAAGGACCACATTTGTTACTAAACTTATGAATTAGGTATTGCATATTCATTTACAATAAATGGGCACAAAGTCATGGCTAAAGTTGTGTAGGTAAATTTACTTTTTACCAATTATAATATAGGTCTAAAACAAAATCAAATATGTAGAAAGTGAAAGGGGACAAAATACTATACGAATGTGCTGTATATATCAATATAATATATATTCCTACATATTTCAAAGGTTCATGCAATGTGGGATAATTTCAGTAAATTAAACGTTTACAGTTTGTGAGCATTGCGTTATCCCTCATTAAATTAGGTACCTTGTGCTTGAAATAACACAACAACAACAAGGAATGTCGATATGATATACACCCAGTAAAAATAGAGTAAAAAACAAACAAACAGACACAACAACTTTGCATCAGATGACAAAACAGACAAAGAGCCGTGCAAGAAATAATCCCATGTGTGCAGTTTAGTTTTTTGCCAGGTATTCAACAAAAAAGGAGAGCAAATGGAATTCAGTATATAAAAGTATGAACGCCAGATCTTATTACTGTAAATCATCTGGAAGAGAAATGAGAACATTTTAGTATCTGGACTGCTCGTTTCTGCATAGATTTTTATTGATGCCAAGGAATTGAGAATGGAATGCAGTTGGAAACCATGACAGTTAAAACAATTAATCTTACTGAAAACAACAGCCAAGACTCAGAGAGTTGTGCAAGAAGGCCTGCAGTTATACTTACCTATTGTTATACAGGTTTTATGTTCGTCTGTTTTATGAAAAGATGCTTAGCATAAATCTTGTTCTGTAGGCATTTCTGACACTTAAATGGAAAATGCTGTTATTGGTTGATCCCATTCAATTAGCAATTTATATTGGTCGCGCTAAGGGTTGTGTTTAAGCTACTATTATGATTATGGTTTAAGATTTGACTTAGGTGCAGGAGTTACGCTTATAAATTAAGGTTTAGGGCAGGGACTACTATAGGATGTCGATACAAACCCTTGTCAAATATCATCTTAATGAACGCTGGCTGTTCAAGTATGTTCTGACATCCTATTTAAAGCAACTAATAAAATAATGTCAACCTTTGGGCCAGATCTGCCTGACAAATAGGTTCCTGATAATGTAATATGCAAAGGTACAAGGGCCCAGTTGTCTTAACTGACAATTCTCCTTTGAGGCCTTATGCGATCAACAAATACTGTTAGAGGCCAGTTTATATTAATCTAAAGTAAGGTTCATAAATAAAGCCAGGAACTTTCAAGAGACTTTAAAACCGCTGCAGGTAAGTCGATTCATTTCATCTCATCCATGCATCAACGGAAAGGAACGTAGTTTACACTGAACATGAGGACATAGTTGAGCTAACAACCCGGGTCATCAGACGTAAGGAAATTACGGAAAACATGAGAACACAACAGTAATGAGTTTAGGGTTTACGGGATTAACATTGATGTTAATAATGACATTTACTAATCCACTAGATTGTTGAGTAAAGAGGAAACGTTTCTGAAAGGGGTTCTTTGCTTGTCCCTGTGGTTTAACAGGTCCCAAGTTGAGACAGGTATGTGCATCTGTGGTAAAATAAATTATTGTTTTAAATGAATCATACAATGGTTTTGTTGAAGTTGTGGTTAAGGCAGTATGAATGACTTCTTGTTAGCATATAGCCAACAGTAAACAGATACCCTCATTTATTTCTACCTTCCGTCTCTCTCTCTCTCTTTGCTCATTCTAACGAGCTCAGCCAACTCAGAAAGAGTTGAGGTCTCTCTACAAAGCCACTGTTGAGACCTTAAGTTATTTTAAAACGTGTTGCAGGGAACTGGTCTACAAAACCTAAGAAAATAGTATGTTTTTTCTCAGAAGGTTTAGGCTTTAAAAATAGACACGCTTATCCTATGTTGGTATGTACTGTATGTTAGAAACATTTTGATAGCGGCATAGTAAGATAGTCAGTGAACCAACTGTTTTACAACTACCCTTCTATTTCTCTTGAATGAATGGCAGATGTGTGATGGAAATGGTAATTGGTAACGGTGGACCAATGGGGCATTTGTTGACATGGCCCAACCGACAAGATCCTGATGCAACAGGATTGGCGAGCTAGCAGTGTTTGCTCTCGATACAACACTCTAAGCCGATAGATCTCTAATTATGTTGGTTCCAGCTCTAAGCAAATACTGCACAGCCTCAACCCACTTCAAAAACGACAGCAGAAAGTATTCAGACATAGATACCAATTTTAAAGAAGTAATGTGGTAAATAGATGTACAGTATAGAAAGTTGTATAATGGAGATTGCATGGTAAATTCTATGGAATGTGAAGGGCTAGCCTATTCTAATAACATATATGTTTGTAAAAACCCATGCACAACGAGCACATTGTACTGCTGATATCACGTGAGGCTAAGGAATTGATTAATAATTTACTGTCCCATGCCATTGATCACAAGATATTCAGTTCAGCAATAAAAGCCCAACGGAATGAAAGAGCACAGATGCATGTAGTTAAATAAATCTTATTGGGATAACCAATAACATTCATATATGAAGTTTATTTTATGTATGGACTAATCAGGTAAATAGAGTTAAAAAGCATTTAAAGGCACAACCCAGTCGAAATGTGATTTTGGAATTGGAAACATTGTGTCAATTCAAAAACTCTATTACCAATTTTATTTTGTCATTCAAAATGCTTGATAAACCTGCAATGGGCCCAAGTTATGATTCTACAGTATTGCACAGACAAGGCCCAGAATTAGATTATAAATTACAAACAAAAAAATACAATAAAAAACTAGAACTAACCAATATCATACTAGCTATAGTAATACTTAGTACTTGTTCTATTACAATTGTTGTTTTTGTGCGTTTGGTTTAATGCACATTTTGAATTTGATTCATATGCAGTAAGCATTTGGTTAATAGTTCATAGTATTATTAGTTCATAATGAAATTAAAGCATTCAGTTCCTTTTTTAGTAACATATGAATGCAGGTGGTTCTGAATTATTCTTCGAGAGTTAGAGAAGGGCTGTCAGATCAGATATCAAAGGTAATGTGGTTAAAACCTACCACAACAAGGATGTACCGGCTTATGTGACAGACACCGGGTGACCCGAGGGTGAGAGTCCCAATTCAAGGTGACAACTTGTCAGGAGGAGTACAATCTGTGTTTCCAACTATATGCTAATATGCTACAATAACTTAATTTACGGTCGTATAAAAGCTGTACTATTAGACTGCTCTCCTTTGAAATGCGCCGATCCGGTTCCTCAACTATTGCCTGAATAAAAGGCAACGGGTGCGTATGAGGCCTCCCGGTTGCTATCGCCCTGTTTGTGTGGATACAAACAGAAACAGGAGACCGAGTTGATTTCTCTCTCTCTCTCTCTCTCTCTCTCTCTCTCTCTCTCTCTCTCTCTCTCTCTCTCTTTCTCTCTCTCTCTCTTCGCTGTCGTCATGATGTGCTGCGCCTTCTTTTTTTTCAACCAACCGGCGCGCGCGCGCTCGCGCAGTGTTGTTGTAGTGTGCCGCGTGCGGGTTGCTTGGCAACTTGCTGGGCGTGTCCACGCGCGCTGATTTAAGCGGTCGGAAGCCCTCTCGCGCTGTCACTGTCAGTTCAGCCAGTCCAGTCCGGTCTCTGTATGGCAGCTGCCCTGGGAGACGAGGGAATCCCCGTGTGTCGCCTCACTCCTGGTCCGTCTGTGTCGGTGTTACCGGGCTCGGTCATTACTCCTGGTCCATTTGTGTTACCGGGCATGGCCTGGAGCGAAGTGTAGGGCGACATCATTTTACAGAAGAGGAACCAATTATACTTTATTGATGAGGTGCGGACTGCTTTTCAGTTTGTCCATCCAGCATTTTGGGTCGCCATATTAAAGACACTACAGCGGCCGGATTATAATAGCCTGCCACATTCATTACTTCGGGGAAAACGAAAAGGATTTTATTCATATATATATATATATTTTTTTTTTTTTTTTTTCATGCAGGCAGCTTCCAAGTGACTTGGATAATATGGCACTGAGCCGGACGCTTTTGCCATCCATATCTACATTTGCAAGCGGTCCGACTGTGAAGAATAAATCCATGGGACATGGGAATCTGGTGAGTGTAGAGGCATTTGGTGTGTTTTATTAGATACGTTTATTAAAGATCTCAACAGACATGAAGACATTAAGCGTGTTTGATGATGGCCAAGTTCAGAATCACTTCTACTTACGACTTTCCATGCAAGAACATGATTGACATTGTCATTGCTTGTAGTTATTCATATATTAATAGTAGTTGCATAGTCACTAAATGGATTGTATCTTATTTTGCTGCTATAATGTACCTCATATACAACGTAGTTGGACCTTGTTTTGCATTTACATACCAAGTTATTTCCAGATAATGATTTATCTGAAGAAAAGAGAATATATTTACCATGAGAGTTGTTTTCTGAAAGCCTTTTTGAATGCCTTGTGATTTAACTTAAACTGGATCTAATCTAATATTTCTAGGATAATATCTGAAACTGTGAAAAATCCCAGTCATGGATCACACCATTTCACACGTTAAAGTTCGACAGAGAGAAAAAGAAAATCTAGAAATATTCGACATTTGGCATTAATATAGTTTGACCAAAATCACACAGCAAGGAGGTGCAGTCCCTAAAACAATGACTGAATTGACAATGACCTCAACCGTCTATCAGTCATGTATTGTGATTTCAAATCTCTCTTCTCGTCTTCCCTAGAGATGGAAGGACGAGCTTTCCCACCTGAAGAGGACTAGCTGCTCCGACCAGGATATCTCTACTGGAATGGCAAAGAAAGAACCGGAAGACCTCGACCTACTGGACTACGACTTTATCCTGTCCAACACCATGCTACAACAGCAGCAGCAACAGCAGCAACAGGCTGAAGCTATGGCGGCCAGTGGATCCTATTCATCCTACCAGCTCCCTTCACCCCAGGACTCTGCCCGCAGTGATTTGCTGTACACCATCCCTGACATCAGTGACGTTTCCCCCTCGGGCGGCTTTGTGGCCGAGCTGATGAGGCCTGAACTGGACCCGGCCTACTTGCACCCAACCAGCCTGCAAGGCAAGTTTGTGGTGAAGACCACTATGGACATGGCCGAGTACGGCCACGGCATCATTGTGAGTAGCAAGGCCGGAGTCTGCGCGGCCACGGACCCTCCGTCCTCCTCCACCACGCCGCCATTCGTCTGCCACAGGATAAAGCAGGAGAACCCCAGCACGTGTACCGTCTCCCAGCCCATCGACCTCCACCTGGGGGGGAGCTCCCACTCCCAGCCCAGAGGGGCTCCGAGGTCTCACCTGGAGCCCCACGTTTTTCCCCCCGGAGGGCGTCCCATGACAGCCAGCCGGTCGACCCTGTCTCTGTCGCTGGACAACACACACGGAAGGGATCACCAGACCTCCAGCCAGGTTCTAAACCACCCCCAGATCCCTCTGCCCGGGCCTGGCTACCACCATACTTCTCCGACAGGCTACTCTCCCTTCCCACAGCAGACCGGGTCCATGCACTACCAAGGTCAGTTGAACTTCCATGTCAGTCTTTTCGACCGAGAGCCTTTCCTAAATGACATTCCTCACTTGACGCCTCTCGACTCTGAGGCGATGACGATGACGATGATGTTCATCACTCCGCCCTCTTCACCCCGTCTAGAGCTCATGTCCACTGGAGGCGACTGTCCACCAGAGGAGCCCAAACCCAAACGTGGCAGGCGCTCCTGGCCTAGAAAGAGAATAGCTACGCATACGTGCGACTACGCCGGCTGTGGGAAAACATACACCAAGAGCTCGCACCTGAAGGCACATCACAGAACGCACACAGGTTGGTACATGCGGTGCTGCTCGTTGTAAAAACATCGTTTCAAAAGGTTTTTACAAAAGGTTTTGGCATTTCAATGCTGTAGTTCATGGTTATCTCTTATGATGGGAAGCAAACAGTGGGACTTTGGGATGGAATTTCAAAACAAATGTAGTCATAAAACAAGATAAAATCATCAAATATAACAGGTAGAATTTGAAACAGTTGTTACAGACTGCAATGCCTCCCTTGTGTTTCGAATTGAACTATAATCATAATGAGAGGAGTATTTTAACCACATATTAGTTTATTTGTATTCAGTAATATACATTAATTTCACTCAGCAGCAGATAGCGGTGATCTATTATCCTTACTTGCCCTGTTGCTAAACCAAACCGATTGGCTTTGGCCTGACAGATATTGAGTTGCCAGAAGTATCACTGTTATTACTACGTAGTTCTCGTGAGAGAGAGGAAGGGAGACGGATAGAGAAGGAAAGAGAACAGCAGCCTAGTTGGCAGGTGTTATGAGCAGGCATTTAAACAGCAGCAGCAGGTTGATACTGATCCCTGTTCAAATACAACCGCAGGCTCAGATTCGTTTACCCTCTTTATTCTCCGTTGGACAGGACCAACCTCTTTCTGTGGTAAAGATCTGAAGATCTAGAGTTGGGCTTGTTCTCACTCCAGGAAGAACGAACATAATGTCTAACTGCCTTGTTTTCGTGTGTCTCCCTCCGCGTGTGTGTGTGTGTGCGTGTGTGTGTCGTCGATAGGAGAGAAGCCATATCATTGTGATTGGGAAGGCTGTGGATGGAAGTTTGCCCGCTCGGATGAACTCACGCGACACTACAGGAAGCATACGGGGCATCGCCCGTTCCAGTGTGCCAAGTGTGACCGGGCCTTTTCCCGGTCGGACCATCTGGCGCTGCACATGAAGAGACACCTATGATACGGATTCAGGACTAACTGGACGCCGCCGGGCTAAACCATCGTTACTAGAACACATGACCACCTGAACCAAACAAACACTGCCTTCTAGCCATTATCAAAGCATTCAGACAAGCTGTGATTCACAGAAAAAAAGAAAAGTGTTACACTTGACCAGGGTCAAGGCCTTTGACCTAAGATTGTTTATCGTCCATCAAACTTTGTCTATAGATCCAAGCCAGTCTTACATTAGACAAGCGCTCTCAAAACAACCTTATTTGTGGGACAAAACTGGAATTTATCTTCTATTTATCTGCAAAACTTGGAGGACCAGGTGCCAACGTGTGACTGGAAAGGTATTAGTAATCAGGGAAGCAGAAACTCAGACAAACATTTAAAAAGACGTACATCGTATGTGGCCTTCTATCTGTATACTATCAGCAGCATAGCATTTGTCTTTGTCAACGTTTTGTATTAACAAAGTTTTATTTATATATATATACTTCCAAGCCATTTTTATTACTTCCAAGCCATTCATTTCAGGTACAAATTAATTTATATTTTACAGAATGGTGCTCAAAGACTTATATTTTAAAAGGTACCAAAGAATAATGAGAAAAAAGCAAACAGATTATAAAAAACATCAAAGTGCCATACGTTTGTCTGTTTCTTGGAGATGTCTCTTCCAGAATTTGAATTTAATCAGGTGAATACTTTGCTCCTCAATGGTGATGGATCTGGAAGCACTGTGGTCGCAAAGTGCAATAATGCTATATATTTTTTAAAATAAATTAGTAACTCTGAACAAAGTTTGTTTATAGTCAAAATATGTAATATAATCTTACATTTTGTACATTTGTAAATAAAATTCTTTTGAAACTTTTAAAAATGCCTAAAATGTTTTGTATTTTACGTCTTTTGCAACATAAAGAATAAAAACGTATTTGAAATTAACTTCATGTACTGATCAGTCCTGTTTTAAAGCACGTGTAGCATGTCAGTCCTTTCGTATTCAACGCTAAATGTTTTGTTAAATGTACTTAGTCATGTTAAGTATGTAAATTGAAATGACTCAGCATTAGTATCTAGTTTTATTACAGCACAATCAAAACATAACGATGTTTCAGATTTCAGAGATGCTTAATAGTTGCCCTGGATGGCCGTCTCCAGTACACAAATATGTACCCAAACACGGCCTTATCTCTTTCTCCACGTTCTCAGCGCAGTGTGAAATGCTTAAAGAGATAACAGGGAATAAACATGCCTAATACCGCACAACCTATCTATTTTTCTAAAGCTATAAACTAGGAAATTATCCATAGCAGTAATTAAAGTGTTTTTTAGATATATAAACTTTTGTCAGGAGATACACCGTCATCCAAATGTACCTAGTATAATTCACTTTAAATGTATTTATAAAATACAATCTCTTCAACGTTTTCTTTAGTTGTTCCCCGACTGGGTCTATAGATCCAAGCCAGTTTCTTTGTTGTTCATAGATTGCTGCTGCATGGTTATTCCCAAAGTGCAACAGATAAACAATAGCCAAAGAGTAACAGATAAACAATACAAATGTAAAAAGCATCAATGGTTCACAGCAGGACCATACAGCGTATTTCCTTTCTAATAACGACAACGCCCCGAGCAAAGGAAGACAATGAAACTGTAAAATAGATGTTCACAAAGTGCACCTCTTCCAATGTCCCGTTGCCATGGTTTTCTCTTTTCACCTGTCACGTTGAAGAATTGAGAGGTAAGCCAAGCTATTGGCTGGCGTCCAGCACTGAAACAAAATATACATTCAACTTTGAACCATAGGCTTTAGATAGACTATCGTGATACGTCCAACTGAACTCGGAACAGATAAGGGACCAAGGCCTGTGTCTCTAAAAAAGGAGTGCTGGTCTATGATCTGTGTTGTCTTTTCGATCCTAATGAGCGATATGACAGGGTGCCTAGATTAGCAGTTCTACCATGAGAACATAAAAAATTGCCATGAGAACATACAGGCCAGAGAGATATGCTTCACTGCATGTTAAGATTTCTTGTCAATTGAGGCCAGTTAACCTGAAGCCATAAGGATCTTTATTGTGTCCTAAGAAATGCATCTTTAAATATTTTTCTATAACATTGTTCAGTTGTCCAAAGAATAACCCATACATGTCATGGTTAAAACAGCGCTCAGCACAATTTCCAGGCGATTTTTGGTACAATATTTCATAACCAAATTTTATCTTAATTCGTTCTGTTTTTTTGCATTACATTTCCTCGGAAAGACGTTACTGACCTAAGGGGCAACGCCGTTGGCAATTGCCTAGCCTAATTAGCAAGAATAGAAATAAATCCAAAAAAGCCGGCCTATACTGTTTATGTGTTGCACACCAACCGTTATACATCCAGTGTGGTTGATATTTACCTGGAGATTAATTAAGATAATAGGGATTTGGTTACTGGCACAGGCCATTAGTTTCCCAACCAGGACTTTATTGCCTTAGGTGCGTTCCTAAACTGCACATTTCCGTGCGAAGAGATTCAACCCGCTGCCAATGTATTATTGTACGTTAATAAATAGCATCTTAACTGTGTTTTTAATATATAGCACATACCGGTTACTAGGAGAGTTCAGAGGGTAGTCAGTGTCTCTGCCCGCCGGGCAATTCTGTTTTTGTACCTCTCTTTGTCTTTCGAGTACAAATATTGTGAACCCACCACTGTAAATCGAGCTGGATTAGACCGCCTGCTAAGTAACTTGACTCCAAATGGTTATTAGTGAACACTTAAATGACAGTTTCCTTGAATTTGTTACCTTCACTTACAAAACCTATTCACTCATACGTCATAATTTGCATTGGCATCCGGAGACAATAAAATCCACTTGTTTCACACCCCATTCATAAAGAAAACACTTTAACCCACTAAAAGCACCTGCAGACTTGATACACAGATATAGAGGAAAAGGGCTGGCAATCCTTCTCTTCCATCTCGCAACCATCTACTTCCTGAAGGCAACCCAACCCCACCAACCCCACCAACACCACACCACCACAAGACCACCACACAACCACACCACCACCACGCAACCACACAACCACCACACCACCACCACACAACCACACCACCACACAACCACACCACACCACCACACAACCACAAGACCACCACACAACCCCACCACCACCACACAACCACCACACCACCACCACACAACCCCACCACCACCACACCACCACCACACAACCCCACCACAAAACCACCAACACCACCAACCACCACCGCACCACATCACCACCAACGCACCACCACACCACCCCACCACCACCACCACCGCACCACCACACCACCACGGCACCACCATCACCACCACACAACCCCACCACCACCACACCACCACATAATCACCAACACCACTGCACCACCACCGCACCACCGCACCACCACCACCACACCACCACACCACCACCACCCCACCACCACACCACCACCGCACCACCACACCACCACCACATCACCACCACATCACCACCACACAACCCCACCACCACCACACCACCACCACACCACCACCACCGCACCACCGCACCACCACCACCACGACCACACCACCACACCACCACCACCACCACCACCACACCACCACCGCACCACCACCACATCACCACCACATAACCCCACCACCACCACACCACCACACAACCACCAACACCACCACACCACCACCACACAACCACCACCACCACCACACCACCACCACCGCACCACCACATCACCACCACACAACCCCACCACCACCACACCACCACACCACAACACAACCACCAACACCCCCACACCACCACCACACCACCACCACCACCACACAACCACCACCACCACACAACCATCACACTACCACACCACCGCACCACCACATCACCACCACACAACCCCACCACCACCACACCACCACACCACAACACAACCACCAACACCCCCACACCACCACCACACCACCACCACCACCACACAACCACCACCACCACACAACCATCACACTACCACACCACCACACCACCACACCACCACCTCGCACCACCACCACCACACCACCACACAACCCATCGTTATGAATCAGCAAGTACTTAGCGTTTAACATGTAATGTGGTTCGTATCAGATGAACGTATATACAATCTGGATATAAAAGGCTAAGAGTTCATTGTTTTAAACTCTAGGTTTTAGTTTTAGTTAGACAGAGTAAGATGTAGACGTAATCGCAGGGTTACCAAATTGTATTTCTAAATGAATCAGTACAGTTAGCCATTTCTATTTAGTGGAATGTGCTTGTTTGCAGGTAAGGGTCTCAGAAATTCATGGCGTTGCTTAGTGAAATCCTGAAAGTCATAATCTGATAAACCCCTGTTACGAATGGCATGTTTAATATTATTGGGGTCTTTGGCTGCCCTCTAGTGGAAATGAGTAGAATCTCACCTGGCCACAGAATGGAAATGTATAGGTCATTTCTAATTTAGTCTTCTGTTGAGTTTACTGTAAATACAGTCTCTATCATGCATAATGCAGTCACATTACCTATATAAAGGAATATTGATGTAATGCCAAAACTCAGCACAACAAATTGAATCCAGCTCTTACTGAAGTCTACAACCACCATAAAAACAGTAGAACCCAGAATATGGTCACTGAATAGCCCAGATTTAAAATTATATATTTAATTGATGCTTCAAACTTTCTGCCGCCTGGCAAAATGTGCTGACTTACAGGGTACTAGCATTTAAACTGCCAAAATATTCTCTCTGCCCACAACGGTGGGTATGATACAGTGTAGAATTGTGGGAGTTCAAGGTCGGGGTTTGTTACTAAATAAATGGAAGACAATATCCATTCCAAGCACCTATGAAATGTGTGTGACTAGACCAATTCAAACGATACTACCGCTTGCTGTTCTGCTTGGTGATCGTAGAACGTTATTCACTCTTCTTGTCTCTAGATTGTTTTCTGACAGAATAAGCTATTTGTACCTTGCTGACACTTCACACACACATTTCTGTACTGTTTCCGGTGAAGCTGCACCCACTTCACCCACTGGTGGATTATGACGAGGGCCAACCAACGCCTCAGTAATGAATAATAATTGTCCCCCACTCCTTAAAGCCTAGTGCCCAGTGATGATTCATGTGGAAGTTGCCAAGTCACAAGGGATGGTAGCCAAAAAAGCCAGTAGTGGTAGGAAGTGACTCACACAATGGAAATCATGCGAAAAATAATCAACTGTTCTAAAACGGTCCGTCTGGTTGCTCTAGGAGTGGAAGTTTTTCGCATGCAGCTCATAATGTTATCATAGTAGCCTAACTGGACTATATGAACAAAGCCCATCACTGAACCCTGTTCCAGTTATAATAGTATCCTGACTGGAATAGACATAAATACACAAAGCCCATCACTGAACCCTGATCCAGTTATAATAGTATCCTGACTGGAATAGACATAAATACACAAAGCCCATCACTGAACCCTGATCCAGTTATAATAGTATCCTGACTGGAATAGACATAAATACACAAAGCCCATCACTGAACCCTGATCCAGTTATAATAGTATCCTGACTGGAATAGACATAAATACACAAAGCCCATCACTGAACCCTGTTCCAGTTATAATAGTATCCTGACTGGAATAGACATAAATACACAAAGCCCATCACTTAACCCTGATCCAGTTATAATAGTATCCTGACTGGAATAGACATAAATACACAAAGCCCATCACTGAACCCTGTTCCAGTTATAATAGTATCCTGACTGGAATAGACATAAATACACAAAGCCCATCACTGAACCCTGTTCCAGTTATAATAGTATCCTGACTGGAATAGACATAAATACACAAAGCCCATCACTGAACCCTGTTCCAGTTATCCAAACCGGTCAATATGGCCTTTAGCGAGGCACTAAAACCTAATGGCTCAAGAGAGTCACAACGGATAAAAATGCCTGCTGAAATATCATTGAAATTGCTAAATCACTCCCATCAGTGTTGTTTTTAGAAGGCAACTAACGGCTGAAAAGTGTCTAACAGGGGGATACCATCTGAACAAAAACATTTTGAACATGACTCTGGAAAGCCTTGGGATTTGACATATGCATCATGTGTAAAATCCAAGCATCTAGACTAAATCCAGTAGGTGGCGCTATATCTCCAGATATAAAAGAAGATATAAAAAGTCTACACACTGGGTTAATTCTGTGGGGTGTTTCACACTTATGCTATCAGGTTAATATGATTCCTTAGTCAGGAGGAAACCTAACGTTATTGTTAGTATTCGTATTATACTTATCTCCCTAAATGGTTCAATAACTCGGTGCCCATGGATAACTTTTAGTAAAAATGTGCATATTGATAAAACAGGCAACAAGTAACTCACCCAAATGAATTGATAATACGTCCATAGGTGGCTTGACATGTGTAGAATTACTGTCATTCAATTTGATATTTAGGAAAATGGAATTAAAAACAAAATGGCGGAAAGGGGTGTGTTTCATTACAAGCCCGCTAAACTGTTATTTCTTATTAAAAAGGTAAACTTCTGCTGATTTAAATGATGTCCAACTTGAAAAAATCATAAAAAAATAAAAATTTGAATAATTTGCCTCTGAAGCTCACCATGCCTTTCTATAGGGAAGGAATGGGCAGAGCTCACAGTTTTAAACAGACCCACGTCTTCTTGACTAGTGTGTGCTGACATAGAAGCTTGCTAAATTGTGATATCTTATTAAAAAGCTGAACAAAATGATGCCCAACTTGAACAAATCTGTAAAACACATTTTGAGATATTTGCCTCTAAAGACCGGCATCACTCTACTCACCATGTTATAATCTAGTATAGGAGGGAACCTAGACACCTACTGCTCAGAGACCCTGTTTTGGTTGTAGCCAGCAATTAAAGTAATGTAGTCATGGGTGTGAGGGAGGACACAGACACGCATAGGTTGATTATTCATTTATGGCTTTATTTTTGCCATATTATTGTAATCTGAGATGCACAGGTGCAAATCTGACATTGACAAAACAAAAAATTGTTGACAAAGCTTTCAACTCAAGCCATTTCTACTGCTTTTTTAAACTGTTCTCCACTCAGATGAATAAAGTATGTTATTTTTGTGCAATTATTTATCAGGTCGAACAGAAAGATGTCTTATGACCTTGTAAAGTAAGATTTTAATAACTGTGCGTCAAAGAATAAAATGTACAACATCATAAAATATCTAATATATTTAAAATATATATGTTTTTGTCTTTCTAGTATTTGTTCTCCCAGTGTTAGGGTTAGGGTTGAAATGACCCATCTAACTGTCCACTGCTTTGTGAAAAACAAAAACACAGCATCTTTAAGGAGATCTGGTCAAAACGGAAAGGGTTGTTACAGTTTTTTTTATTCGCTACTATTTTCACAAGTATGTGGTAAAACCTCACAACTGTAAGTACAAAACTCAAAGCAGATCATCAAAAAGTCTGTTTTTTCAAACATGTAATCACATTTTCAATTGACTAAGTACAATGCACAAAATCAAAGAAATACCCTTCATATGAAGTTATTGTCTTTCACAATGCAATGGTCACAGTACTTTTGATAAGCTTCTCATCTCATTTGTGTAAATACATTTGTCCAACACTTAATCCAACTGATCTTAATG
This sequence comes from Dallia pectoralis, assembly GCA_029465975.1. Classification (NCBI taxonomy): domain Eukaryota; kingdom Metazoa; phylum Chordata; class Actinopteri; order Esociformes; family Umbridae; genus Dallia; species Dallia pectoralis. The sequence goes on along the minus strand of CM055760.1, from coordinate 3,095,866 downwards.
GTTAATCACTGAACCGTTTGGTAAACCTATATATTTTCATTTCAGCAATAAACAGTATATTGATTTTGAGAACTACAAAAATAAAATGTGTTTTTGTACGAACATATAAATTAACCACACATGATGAATACTCGTTTTTGCTAATTGATTTCAGATTGGGGTAACCACAATAGGTCATTAGATATTCTGTTATAGTGGGGGTGGTAACACTGGCAGATTGGGGTAACCACAATAGGTCATTAGATATTCTGTAATAGTGGGGGTGGTAACACTGGCAGATTGGGGTAACCACAATAGGTCATTATATATGCTGTAATAGTGGGGGGTAACACTGGCAGATTGGGGTAACCACAATAGGTCATTATATATGCTGTAATAGTGGGGGGTAACACTGGCAGATTGGGGTAACCACAATAGGTCATTAGATATTCTGTTATAGTGGGGGGTAACACTGGCAGATTGGGGTAACCACAATAGGTCATTAGATATGCTGTAATAGTGTGGGGGGGGGTAACATTGGCAGATTGGGGTAACCACAATAGGTCATTAGATATGCTGTAATAGTGGGGGGGATAACACTGGCAGATTGGGGTAACCACAATAGGTCATTAGATATACTGTAATAGTGGGGGGGGTAACACTGGCAGATTGGGGTAACCACAATAGGTCATTAGATATGCTGTAATAGTGGGGGGGGATAACACTGGCAGATTGGGGTAACCACAATAGGTCATTAGATATACTGTAATAGTGGGGGGTAACACTGGCAATTTCTTTCAACATGGAGCAGGATAGACAGCAAGGAACAGGAAGAGCTCAAGGGATCTGTCAGAGAGGTGGGCATGGGCACCAACAGAGAGGTGGGCATGGGCACCATCAGAGAGGTCATAGAGGTGGGCATGGGCACCAACATAGAGGTCATAGAGGTGGGCATGGGCACCAACAGAGAGGTCATAGAGGTGGGCATGGGCACCAACAGAGAGGTGTGCATGGGCACCAACAGAGAGGTCATAGAGGTGGGCATGGGCACCAACAGAGAGGTCATAGAGGTGGGCATGGGCACCAACAGAGAGGTGTGCATGGGCACCAACAGAGAGGTCATAGAGGTGGGCATGGGCACCAACAGAGAGGTCATAGAGGTGGGCATGGGCACCAACAGAGAGGTCATAGAGGTGGGCATGGGCACCAACAGAGAGGTCATAGAGGTGGGCATGGGCACCAACAGATAGGTCATAGAGGTGGGCATGGGCACCAACAGAGAGGTCATAGAGGTGGGCATGGGCACCAACAGAGAGGTCATAGAGGTGGGCATGGGCACCAACAGATAGGTCATAGAGGTGGGCATGGGCACCAACAGAGAGGTCATAGAGGTGGGCATGGGCACCAACAGAGAGGTCAGAGAGGTGGGCATGGGTACCAACAGAGAGGTCATAGAGGTGGGCATGGGCACCAACAGAGAGGTCATAGAGGTGGGCTTGGGCACCAACAGAGAGGTCATAGAGGTGGCCATTGGGCACCAACAGAGAGGTCATAGAGGTGGGCTTGGGCCACTGTCCAAGTGCCTGGACAACGTGAAGGAAACATCTCCATGTGTGCAGCTATCTCTGAAGATGGTGTCGTAAGACGTAGGCCATTACTTGGCTCCTATAACGCTGCACATCTTATTGAGTTTCTCAATGACATTGAGCAGACCTGTCAAGGGGAAGGGGTCACCTATGTCATTGTGTGGGACAATGTCAGCTTTCACCACGCAAAGGTAGTCCAAGCATGGTTTCAGGCCCATTCTCATGAACCTCTACCTGCCTCCATACTCTCCTTTGCTCAACCCTACTGAGGATTTGTTTTCAGCATGGAGGTGGAAGGTCTATCGCCAACCCCTTGAGCGTGCCACCCTCCTTCAGGCCATGGATGATGCATAGGATGACATAAATGTAGACCAATGTCAAGCATGGATTCGTCACGCCAAAAGGTTTTTTCCAAGGTGCTTGAACAATGAGGACATTCATTGTGATGTGGATGAGAATCTATGGCCAAATGCTCAAGACAGGCTTGATCCAAATTAATGTAATGTGTCCACTAAATGTTATGTTTTGTTCTCATTTAGTTACATAATAGAAATTGTACCTATGTTACAATTATATCTGAAAAATAAAAACAAATTTGCCCAAATGATTGTAGAGTATGTCTTCATAGATCCTTTACTTCATTACACATAGAATGGATATTTTGGAAATTATAGATTATGTAAATGTAAGTAATGCAATTGTATTGCCTAATGTGAAATTGTGTAATCAGTCTTTTACAGTATAGTACTGTAGCATATTCATTTCAGCACTTCTAAGGCTGATTTGAAACATGTATCTTGCATTGTTTGCTGTTGGATGAACTGATTGTTAAAAGTAATAAACTGAAAGAAGATCATACTGTTGTGTTTCAGTGATTAAACTACAGTTTATAGCAATCCCTTTGACCATTATCTCAGAACCTTAATGTCATTTTCCACAACTCTAGACACAAAACTCACAACCGAAGATCAAAATGCACTTTTCTCAAAACTCTAACACGTTTTTTCAATTGCTTGGATACAATACACCTAAACTGAAGATCATTTGTTCATTTAACTTTTATCACCGGTTCAATATGATACAATGTAACATCAAAGTACTACTATTTCAAAATGCGATTCCTACATTACGTTCGAAATGATAGTCTGTTCATTTCGTTCCACAGATCTAACTATCAATTGATACAACTAGTCAAAATGATAAGTATTTGCTGCATTACTCTTAATGCATAGTTTTATGGAAACTGACAAACAATATTCCACGTTTACAGTAAATCATGAAAGATTCAAGATACAGAGATTTTTTGTCACCAATTAGCATGGAGCATGAACCAATTAGACTACAGTATCCATGGATGTAGCCTAATATTTTATCATACTGTAATGCTTCAACAGACACTGTGTCTATGGTCCCAAATACTGCACCACCGTTTTAGACTATTTACAGTACTGACAGTACTACACTGTATAGATGCAGGCCCTTGTAATTGCTTGTCCAATTCAGCCAACCCTTTACTGATGGTTTATTGCACATTGTGGAATGAGCTTTGGGTCCAGAGAAATGTTGAGGCTATACAATAAGGCTTGCATACAATTGTTCAAAGGGCCGAGACCGATTTGAACTGTACAGCATGAATACCAGCATGAATACCTATTACCTATTACCTATATCTATTTCAACAATAAGAGTAAAAACCCTACAGTATTTTTGCCTCACGTATTATTTTCAGGAGAAATATCTGTTATTGTCATGAGTGGGGGACACTTTTATTTCATTCACAGTGTACAGATTGTATCCGTTCGTCGCTACGTGTTTGTTTTAATTGGAGTTCATAAAAAGACACAAACGAGTATAAAGAGTATACGCGCCTGGCTTTCTCATCTGCACTTCACCCACAAGTTCGTGACACTTATAAACAGCACTTGTGGTTTAGGGAGGCCCCGCCTCCTGTGCATACGTACTGCTTCAGTATGGGGTAATCTGTATTTCTACTCCTTAAGCAATATCTCTCACCTTCACCCTTCCTGTCTAATAAAGTTCATAGGCACAACACATTGCAGGGTGCCTGGATCCCAGCCATGGTATATTGGCTATATATCACATATCCCAAAAGACAAACAGGTTAACAGCACAGCTAGAATAGTAATAGTCATGTAATGTGTTGTAATGCGATCTGATAAACTACAGCTTTAAGCCAATCGGCATTCAGGGCTTAAACAAAGCAAATAATATGTCCCTATAAACATCAGTACATGGACAGGCTCACACAGACACTAACTCACACATGCATGTCCTGACCTTGACACAGCCACACACACACACACACACACACACACACACACACACACACACACACACACACACACACACACACACACACACAAAACACACACACAATAGCACACACGCTGGAATAAAAGGCAATAATATAACTGAAAATATTACTCCAGAAGAGGCAGAATGTGATGTATAGTTGTGTGTAATTAAATGTACTGTCATAGTGTTTCATTTCATGCTCCTAGATATGCATGAGACCATGGCAAACATTAGGGGGCATCGTGTTAAATTATGCAACAGGACTCTGAACCAGGTATAAAATATGACAGATTGCAAGTGAACTAGTTTGTTTTAGATCAAATAAAGCTGTGGAGGAGTGGACGCAGGAGAGCATTCATTATGGGACAAAGGGCGAAGCAAGACTCCTGTGAGGCGCGAGCTGCTAATTCTCTCTTGTGGTTTCTCTCTCTTCCTTTCTTTCTCTCAAACCATCACTTTCTTTTTCTTCCACCTTCTCTCTTTGTGTTTGTTGCACTCTCTCACTTTATCTGTTTTACTTTATGTAGACACTGACTACTTTTCCCACTCCATCCTAATCAATAGTGACCTATTGCTGGTGTAATTTCTCTGGATGTATGACTAATGATTCTCCTCTGATCTGCCCGGACAACAAGCTTTCTGGATGTAGAAACCAGAAACAAAACAAGTGGTCAGTGTTATTATGAGTCATGTCCATCTGGAGTTAATTGGTGGTGTTTTTTGCTGTTGTTGTTCTGCATCTGCTGCTGGTGGCTCAGATACACACACACGCACACACACACACGCACACGCACGCACACACACACACACACACACACACACACACACACACACACACACACACACACACATACACACTCACACACACACACACACACACACACACATGCACACACACACACACACACACACACACACACACACACACACACACACACACACACACATGCACACACACACACACACACACACACGCACGCACACACACACACACACACACACACACACACACACACACACATGAATAATTTGGCTGGAGACGGTTACTAAGCTCTAATTGTCCTGACTAACAGCATGATATAGCAAGGGGTGCATTGAATCTCTCTCGCGCATGCACACACACACACAAACATACATGCGCAGAGAGTAATCTGGTCTGGCTACATATTATTATTGAGGGAGTAGGAAACACACTCACGCTCACAAACATCCTGCAAGGACACTCAAGCACATCTGCAGTCACAACAGTATTATTATACATTTTGTTACGGATCAATGTAGCGGACAATACACATACTGAGATCTATTGTCTCGCACACAACCTTTATTAATGCCGAACAATGCCTAAAAATCTGTTTAATTTTCCAGCTTGCTATGAGAACATTAATTTGAATAAAATGGGTCTGCTATTTAGCACTGGTTGTTAAACACAGCTGGGAAATCTCTTTTGCAGCTAAGCTACAGTAAGCAAATAATGACTATAGTAGTAATACTGTTACATTTTTGTAATGAAGCCAGAACTAAATGCCTCATGAAATACAGTGTGTAAGGTTTCTAGTTATTCTACAGAACTATCCATCTGTATAATATCCAACCAAACGGAGTGCACTACATAGGAAACACGTTGCAAAGCTTAACCAATTCTAGTACATTTTCCATGATGCAATACAAACAATTGCAGTGAGTGAGACAAAATAGTAGACATATTTGTAGGTTATTTACAGGTGTTTGTATTGTTTCCTATAGAACTAGCTGTCATGTGCATCATAAAAATAATGCTAGAAGATGTCTACTGTGCTTTTGGAAAGTATCCTTTCTCCACATTTTGTTGTGTTATAGACATCATTTATTATTAATGAAACTTTTATATTTCTTACTGTTCAAATCTACAGGCAATGCCTTATTATAACAATGCTGTCAGAACATGTTACGTTGGCATAGAGGCGCTAGTTAGGGCCTAATAGCAAGGAGAGCTCTAGGCATCTTTATGTTGGCATAGAGGTGCTAGTTAGGGCCTAATAGCAAGGAGAGCTCTAGGCATCTTTATGTTGGCATAGAGGTGCTAGTTAGGGCCTAATAGCAAGGAGAGCTCTAGGCATCTTTATGTTGGCATAGAGGTGCTAGTTAGGGCCTAATAGCAAGGTGAGCTCTAGGCATCTTTATGTTGGCATAGAGGTGCTAGTTAGGGCCTAATAGCAAGGAGAGCTCTAGGCATCTTTATGTTGGCATAGAGGTGCTAGTTAGGGCCTAATAGCAAGGAGAGCTCTAGGCATCTTCATGTTGGCATAGAGGTGCTAGTTAGGGCCTAATAGCAAGGAGAACTCTAGGCAACTTTATGTTGGCATAGAGGTGCTAGTTAGGGACGGTGTTAACCAGGTAATGAAGAGCACATAGTTTTTTGGCCAGATATAACCCACAGCATTCCATTCTAATACTTTGATTTGTGTCTCATCAGACCAGATAATTATTTATCTCATCATTTCAGGCGGCATGTGTCTTACTCAGGAGGGCCTTCCCACTTGCCACTCAAGCATCAAGGCCTGATCAGGGGGGGTGTAAGTTGTTATGCTGAGAGGTTCACTTATCTCGGCAGCGAAACTGAAGCTGAAGCTTTGTTAGAGTAGTTTTTCTGTTCTCAGTCACCTTTCTGACCAAGGCTCATTTAATCAATCAATCACATCTGTTTTATAAAGGCCTTTTTAAATCAGCAGTTGTCACACAATGCTTTTACAAAAGACCCAGTCTAAACCCAAAGAGCAAGTAACCATAAGATTCAGAGTGGCTTGGAAAAACTCCCTAATAGGTCGGAACTTAGTGAGGAACTAGACTATGAGAGGTGAATAGTTATCTTCTTACTGTGCCAGGTGAAGAGTACAAATTGTAATAATTTTCCATTTCACAAGGATGGAGTCTATGCTGATCCGTATTCATGTCCAATCAATTCCTTTGACCCCATCTGGACTACAATCAAGTTTTAAAAACATTTGGCACTCATTTGGCATTATGAGGTTGTGTTGGTAGATTGATTGCAATACAAGCATAATCAGATATCACAGTTTATTACACATCAAAATGTGCACTGAGAAAAAGGGTTGATTACCTAACATTGGCATGGTATTTACTTATGGTTTACAGCTGCATGCCTACCCTATTGTTTTACATAAGGATACGCCCCCCCCAGGAGTCCAAGACACTCCACAACAGTCTACAAGTGCCAGCAATATATTCGGGTCTGTCAAATCCCACCGACTGATGCTCTGCCAATTTCCCGTCCTGGCCCTTAGAGACAGAAGTAAGTTGAGATAACAAGACGCAAGTCGAGATATTGTAGAATGCAAATTCAGATGGCCTGGGAGAATCCGATCTGCAAAGCATTAAATGTTCATAACTCATAACATCTTTTCCGCCGCCCATCTTACTTCATATCATGTGCATGCAATCCCTGTCAGAGGTCAACCTACGACGTTTGTTGCCGGATCCAGAAGAATGTTTTTGTGCAAATCTACAATGGTATCGAACTGAAAGCCCAGTCTACCACCACTCAAGCTTAGCCAGATTGATATGAATAGCCTGCAGATGTTCACAACAGTACTCGCAGTTTCTGGCTGCTAAGAAGATTTGATCAACCATGCTTCTGTCCGCTGCTGCTGCCACAATAAAATCTTTTCTTTGTAGTCAGTGTTTCATACGTCAAAATGGAAAAGCAGATACATTGAGTCAGGTTGAGCTCAAGGCAAATGCGTGTTATTTACTGTCCAAATCAACAAAACAACATTGCATTAACTCTTTTCCTGCTGTCAGTAGATGTCAGGGGAAAATTATGTGGCTATCCTCTAGAATCCGAGAGAAGAAAAGACTTGAGACAATGAGCAGGCCCACATGGTGGTCTACAGGAAGTGACGTGAGAGGAAATGGCAAAAATGGGGGGGGAGAAAGACATGAGGGGTAGGGACGTGGACAATCAAACATCAAGATACTATTCATACCCACAGTGAGTGACGGCATCTGTTTACCTCCCTGTTTACCTCTTTGTTTACCTCTCTGTTTACCTCTCTGATTACCTCTCTATTTACCTCCCTGTTTACCTCTCTATGTACCTCTCTATGTACCTCTCCGTTTACCTCTCTTTTTACCTCTCCGTTTACCTCTCTATGTACCTCGCTGTAGCAGAGAGGACAGGTGCTAACATGGCCCGCCTGTAGTCCTCACCTGTATTACGGATGTGGCGCAAAATGAAGTGCAAAATAAGGCAACGAAGGCAGCTGAAGAAATGCATAATGATGGAATGGGAGAGAATTCCTCTTGCTAAACTTAACCAACTGCTGTCTTCAGTGCCCTAACTCCCAAAAAACATTGTGATTTTACCGTGGAAAACAGTCGACTGTCCGAAGTTTTTTGGGTGTGATACATTCATAAGATATGAAATGAGTGTATATTGTGAAAAACATTTTAGCATTTTTTTTTTAGCAATTGTGGGTTGGATTACCAGCACAAAATGGCGAGAAACAACTTAATTAAATAGTATCCTCAAAACAACAGTCTTAACGTAAACAGTGAAGACAGGACTCTGGGATGCTAGCCTTCGATGGCACAGTTGAGGATATATCAAACTGGTCCATAAAATGGCAAAAGAATCCAGACACTGGAGTACAGGGTAAAAGTGATCTTGACGAAGTAAGGCTATCACTCCATTTCGCAACTCCATGACATATCATATGGACAGCGCTGGAATGGAAGACGGGGACATTTAAGTGACCATAAACCTTCGAACAGTAGTGTGTGTGTGTGATAACTGCATGTCTAGTTTGAATCATTGATGGGTATGCCTGGTATGTAATTATATCAACCATGCAGAAGACAATAGTGATGTTCAACTGGCACTCACACTTAACACTTAACTCAACACTACTTTTGTCATGGTGCTGGAAAGAGGAGAACGCAAATGACGAGCTTTTCTTCTTATGTCTTCCCATTATTTATTTAAACTAAAGAGGACAACCCCAATAACATCTGGCAGCAACTCACGACACGCAACAATGAACCACAAAGACAGGGAAGCAGAGGGACATATATAGACATACTAATCAACTAAATAAGGGACAGTTGAGGACATTTAACACAAGACATGTGTGTGTGTTTGCAATTGCTAAGTTGTAATGTGTATAACCGAACGGGCAGTGTTGCACTGTTCTCCCACTAGAGGCACCCTCAAGTGCAAGAATTCCTGACACCTTTACCACTTACAAATCTGATCTTAAACAAATTGCATTTACATTTCACATCTATTAACTAATTATAATATTTCAGTTTTGTACATTTAATAAACAAATACATGTGTGGGGGTTGTGTGTTGATATGTGGAAAACCTTTCAATTTAAATACTTGTACATTTGAGGCTCTGAAATAAAAAAGGAGGGCCTAGACTCACTTTCTATAGTGATTTCTCAGCATATGACCTATTATGTAAAAACATTTGAAACATGGCCTGCAATTGATCAATAGATATAAGGGAAACAAACTGTGTCAAGGAGAGATTCTGATCATTCTAAAGTAATAAATAAAAAGTAGATTCAATGTATGCAAAGTGAACTTAGGATTTTAGTTTACAACAGCATCAAATATTTGTACTTACTCAATTTGAAAGTGTGTATCGTTTGTACAACAACAACTTTGAAGCGATACAATAGAATTTCATAGACTAAAGCCTGCAATTTTATAAACTTAAAGACGTAAAAATAGATGTGGGTATCTAAGGGTTAAAATGGGTTTGAGGAGTGTAGATGATTTGTGGGGGAGCACCAGGTGGCGAGATGCAGAGCATCAAGCAGCCATTCTGTGTCTAGCTCACGCAGCATCAGCACCACGGGGTAGCTTGGTTTATACAAGGAGCAGCTTGGTTAATTGCTTTTGACCTCCAGACCCTAATCCATCACTCGACACGACTAGGCGACACGATAATCCAGACCTCTTGGACTTAACAGCAGTCTTTAGAGAAAGGATTTCAGCGTCTAAAGGGGAAGTTGGTAGTCAACTAACAGGTGCGAAAACAAGCCACAGGTTTGTAACAAACCGAATATTTTCAATCAATCAATAGGATTTTGCCTTATATTTATATATTTAAAAACAATCAAACAAGACATGTTGTAATATTTTTTCTTGTCTGTAGGATATCGGAATTGTTTATGATAAAAGTAGGAGACATTTAATTACCATGTTGTATATGAGTGATAATTAGATGTTTTATGTAAATATATTTAAACCAGATTACTTGAGTTTACACCTAAATAATCTTCTTTCTGTTATGTTATGTGAAATCGATTTTAAACCGGATAAACCCGACACGGTAGGTCTATAAAGAAAGAGAAAGGGGCGGTGGCAGCTCGGTTAACCCTTCACGTTCCCACACGGTACCGGTAACCCAGAAGTTCTGTAGGGCGCTGATTGCATTGCCGGTTTGGATATATCCCCAACTTTTGCTGTGTACTTTGGGCAGTCATGGACGCACTAATGAAAGGATTCTCCAAAGCCAAGGATGGGGTCGTGGCGGCGGCAGAGATGACGAAGCATGGAGTGACTGGGGCGGCTGAGATGACCAAAGATGGGGTGATGTTTGTCGGTAGGTGTGTTGCTTATCCAACATGCACTTTATTATGACTTTGTAGTATAATTACGAATGCTATTTTAAATGTGATATATTCTGTATGACCGTGGATGTAATCAGCCAACAAAGTGGTTAATTAATAGGAGGTATGAATGACAGTGTGACATGCTGGAACAGTACAGAACAGGATTTGGAAAACGTGTCCCTGTTTTTGTTCTTTTCATAAAGGCAACAAGACAAAGGATGGAGTCACAACAGGTAGGCTACCTGTCAACTCTACCAACATTAGGCAGATTAAGGAGTACCCTGTTAGAGTAGTATTGGAATGTGTGGACTTTTTATCATTTGGAAAAGCCATGTGTGTGGCAGAACGCTTTTAGATATTTTAGATGGGTAGCAAAACCAATAAAAAGAGCATTTCATGTGACATTGGATTTAAATCGATTTATGGGTTTGCATGATTGTCAGGCATAACGTCATCGTAAAACCATGGTATTGTATGTGGCTTGGTGCGGCCAGCGGTCTATAGGCTGCTGCCTCTGGGTACACATGTGCTGCTGTTGTGTGGATACGATTCCGACCTGCGCCATTTGCAGCACACTCTCATCTGTGATTCCCACTTTCTGTCAATTAATAAAGCACTGAAAATGCCCTAAAAATATATATTTTTTAAAAACTGCTTCATAGGAATGAATTCCATCTATTCATTGCCCAGTCAGCTCAAACCGTGTAAAAAGGCTAGATGTTTATACCCAATAATATACAGATTGTCCTATTTTGTAGCAGTTCGCCCACTACTCCTCACTTCCTAATTGGCAATCAAGTAAAAAAGTTAGGTGAACCTACACGTGCTACACTGCATAATGAGTTCACTGTGTAAGTTATTTTGTTTCTGCTATTGCAATGTCAATGATCATTTGCTTGCTAACATTAAAACATTGCCAATAAGTATTTGTCACAGATGACAATGAGATATAATCTCTGCAACTGTTTACATAACAACAAATACATTACATACACCAAAAAACGATATATCATCCCATAAATGTAGGCTGTTAAATGAGGGCAGATGGAACCGTTGGCCTTCTGCATCAGCGCCTGACGTCAGTGTGTCGTGTACTGAAAAAAGCAGATTGAAAATAAAAGTAATATTACACAACCCACCTACACTCCCTCTTAGTCACTGCTTGCAGAATGAAATGTATACTCTCTGAAGTCACTATTCAGCGGTTCACACGAGTCACAAACTGTCGTGTTTTACAATGGGGTTGAGTGGTGACTAGAGGGGGCGTAGGCTACTAGAGTTTAAACATCATAAAAAAGTCTGGTTGTAGCGGAAACTACAGATGTAAGCCTTGAACAAATAGCCTGCTTTTGCACACAACATTCTTGTGGGCTATTCTTTGGGGGTTAATAAATCTTTTTGGAGGAGGCACCGGTATATTTGCCTACAATCGGTATATGCTAAACATTGAATAATCAGTGCCGATTGTGATTTTGTCTGGATAGGCAATTTCTACAACGTCATGGTTCCATTTCACTTATTGTTATCATGTACTATTCTTTGCATTTTTGATAATAAAATCATATTCAGGTTATTGTATAATGACTTATTCGTATCACTTAACATTTTCTATTCATTGAGCTTTGTGATTTAAAAAATATGAAAAGATATAGTTATATCAGTTATGTATGTATGAAGATGTCTGCCCAAGTTGTCAACATTTTCGTAAAATGTGTAGAGTCACTTTGGCTACAATGTCATTGAATGATCAAAATCATGTTGAATGTCCTCCATATCTGAATCAGCTTTGAATTGGAGAGAACGGAATAACCCTCCTGTCACGATTGGTGTGGTGGCGTTGCTACACTTCCATTTCGGTGATCCACTTCCGTGTTTTTGTTCTCACTAGCTGTGATTACTTCCTCTTTCACGTGGTCACAGCTGTTTGTAATCTGTCACTTTATGTCGGGATATAAAGGGGTCGCTAGCAAGTCACTCCTTGCTTAGCATTGTTTGTTTCTATGTCACGGAGTGAGTAGGGTGAGTGTTTGGTGGATAACTGTGTTTCGAACGGTATTGTTTAAGACGCTCTGTGCGCACTTTACTTTCGTTTAGCCAGTTAGCTTTTGTTCGCCGTTATCGGTTTGTTTTGAGTTCCTGTCCTTATTTAATAAACCTGATTGTTAAAACGGATCAACGACTCTGCACATGGCTTTGACAACACTACGCCGGAGCATCCGTGACAGAATGCTAAGCCGCCCAAGAAGCCCGCAGAGCCGGACGGTGAGTGGATTCCTCGGAGGGGCAAGCTATAGCGCTCCGAGGTATGAAGCTCACCGTCAACCCACGGAGCAGCAGGAGCAGCGCTACACCTGGCAGGGTGATTGGGGGTCCGACTCCCTCTCCTCGGATGATGAGGAGGCAGTCTACGAGCGAGTGGAGGAGGACTCCCTGGAAGACGCCCTGCTATGGGATCCCGTCCTCAGTCGACTAGTCCCCGCACATCGGACGTCGGCTGGGGCGGGCAGAAGACACCGCCCACTGTTCCGGGGCTGCAGCCAGGGCCAGCAAGAGCCCTGGAGCTACAGCCACTACCCCCGCCGTGGGAGGACCCTTTCCGACCACCTACCTCCGGGACAGAGAAATCCCGGAGGGGTTACATAAGCAGCCCCCGGCTGTCATTAGGGCGTGGTGGAAGGCATGGCTGGACTTTCAAGATCTGACGCCAGAGATCGCCTCCGCCACGCCTGTGCCCGAGATGGCCTCAGCTACGCCTGTGCCCGAGATGGCCTCAGCTACGCCTGCGCCCGAGATGGCCTCAGCTACGCCTGCGCCTGAGATGGCCTCAGCTACGCCTGCGCCTGAGATGGCCTCAGCTACGCCTGCGCCTGAGATGGCCTCAGCTACGCCTGTGCCCGAGATGGCCTCAGCTACGCCTGTGCCCGAGATGGCCTCAGCTACGCCTGCGCCTGAGATGGCCTCAGCTACGCCTGTGCCCGAGATGGCCTCAGCTGCGCCCACGTCCACGATGGCTCCCGCCGTCACGCCCGCGCCCAAGATGGCTGTTGCCGTCACGCCAGCGCTCAAGATGGCTGCCGTCGTCGTCACGCCAGCGCCCAAGATGGCTGCCGTCGTCACGCCAGCGCCCAAGATGGCTGCCGCCGTCACGCCAGCGTCCACGATGGCTCCTGCCGTCCCGCCAGCGCCCAGGATGGCTGCCGTCGTCCCGCCAGCGCCCAAGATGGCTGCCGTCGTCACGCCCACGTCCACGATGGCTCCCGCCGTCACGCCCGCGCCCAAGATGGCTGTTGCCGTCACGCCAGCGCTCAAGATGGCTGCCGTCGTCGTCACGCCAGCGCCCAAGATGGCTGCCGCCGTCACGCCAGCGTCCACGATGGCTCCTGCCGTCCCGCCAGCGCCCAAGATGGCTGCCGTCGTCACGCCCACGTCCACGATGGCTCCCGCCGTCACGCCCGCGCCCAAGATGGCTGTTGCCGTCACGCCAGCGCTCAAGATGGCTGCCGTCGCCGTCACGCCAGCGTCCACGATGGCCCCCGCCGTCACGCCAGCGTCCACGATGGCCGCCGCCGTCCCGCCAGCGCCCAAGATGGCTGCCGTCGTCCCGCCAGCGCCCAAGATGGCTGCCGCCGTCACGCCAGCGTCCACGATGGCCCCCGCCGTCACGCCAGCGTCCACGATGGCCCCCGCCGTCACGCCCGCGCCCAAGATGGCTGCCGCATCGCCGCCCACAATGGCTGCCGCATCGCCGCCCACAATGGCTGCCGCATCGCCGTCCACAATGGCTGCCGCATCGCCGCCCACGAAGGCCGCGCCACGACGACGCTCACGATGGCCGCCGCCACGACGACGCTCACGATGGCCGCCGCCACGACGACGCTCACGATGGCCGCCGCCACGCTCGTCCCGCCAGCGCCCAAGATGGCTGCCGTCGTCACGCCCACGTCCACGATGGCTCCCGCCGTCACGCCCGCGCCCAAGATGGCTGTTGCCGTCACGCCAGCGCTCAAGATGGCTGCCGTCGTCGTCACGCCAGCGCCCAAGATGGCTGCCGTCGTCACGCCAGCGCCAAGATGGCTGCCGCCGTCACGCCAGCGTCCACGATGGCCCCCGCCGTCACGCCAGCGTCCACGATGGCCCCCGCCGTCCCGCCAGCGCCCAAGATGGCTGCCGTCGTCCCGCCAGCGCCCAAGATGGCTGCCGCCGTCACGCCAGCGTCCACGATGGCCCCCGCCGTCACGCCAGCGTCCACGATGGCCCCCGCCGTCACGCCCGCGCCCAAGATGGCTGCCGCATCGCCGCCCACAATGGCTGCCGCATCGCCGCCCACAATGGCTGCCGCATCGCCGTCCACAATGGCTGCCGCATCGCCGCCCACGAAGGCCGCGCCACGACGACGCTCACGATGGCCGCCGCCACGACGACGCTCACGATGGCCGCCGCCACGACGACGCTCACGATGGCCGCCGCCACGACTACGCTCACGAGGGCCGCCGCCACGACTACGCTCACGATGGCCGCCGCCACGACTACGCTCACGATGGCCGCCGCCACGACTGCGCGCACGATGGCCGCCGCCACGACTGCGCTCACGATGGCCGCCGCCACGACTGCGCTCACGATGGCCGCCGCCACGACTACGCTCACGATGGCCGCCGCCACGACTACGCTCACGATGGCCGCCGCCACGACTATGCTCACGATGGCCGCCGCCACGACTACGCCACGATGGCCGCCGCCACGACTACGCTCACGATGGCCGCCGCCACGACTACGCTCACGATGGCCGCCGCCACGACTACGCTCACGATGGCCGCCGCCACGACGACGCTCACGATGGCCGCCGCCACGACGACGCTCACGATGGCCGCCGCCGCGACTACGCTCACGAGGGCCGCCGCCACGACTCGCTCACGATGGCCGCCGCCACGACTACGCTCACGATGGCCGCCGCCACGACTACGCTCACGATGGCCGCCGCCACGACTACGCTCACGATGGCCGCCGCCACGCCCAACGATGGCCTCAGCCACGTCGCCCACGATGGCCTCCGCCACGTCGCCCACGATGGCCTCCGCCACGTCGCCCACGATGGCCTCCGCCACGTCGCCAACGATGGCCTCAGCCACGTCGCCAACGATGGCCTCCGCCACGTCGCCCACGATGGCCGCCGCCACGACGCACCCTGAGCCGCTCAAACTGGCGGTCTCTCAGCCGCTCGAGATGGCGGTCGGCTACCGTGGCCTATTCAGGACTGGACCCGTCCTGATGGACTAACCCATTGGGTTTAACTGTGGGTTCTGTCTTGTTGCTCCCTTAGGGTTTTGTTAGTTCGTTCGGCTATCTGGGGAGCTAGCCTTTTAGTGGGGGATACTGTCACGATTGGTGTGGTGGCGTTGCTACACTTCCATTTCGGTGATCCACTTCCGTGTTTTTGTTCTCACTAGCTGTGATTACTTCCTCTTTCACGTGGTCACAGCTGTTTGTAATCTGTCACTTTATGTCGGGATATAAAGGGGTCGCTAGCAAGTCACTCCTTGCTTAGCATTGTTTGTTTCTATGTCACGGAGTGAGTAGGGTGAGTGTTTGGTGGATAACTGTGTTTCGAACGGTATTGTTTAAGACGCTCTGTGCGCACTTTACTTTCGTTTAGCCAGTTAGCTTTTGTTCGCCGTTATCGGTTTGTTTTGAGTTCCTGTCCTTATTTAATAAACCTGATTGTTAAAACGGATCAACGACTCTGCACATGGCTTTGACAACACTACGCATCCGGACAGCATCCGTGACAGCTACAGCCACTACCCCCGCCGTGGGAGGACCCTTTCCGACCACCTACCTCCGGGACAGAGAAATCCCGGAGGGGTTACATAAGCAGCCCCGGCTGTCATTAGGGCGTGGTGGAAGGCATGGCTGGACTTTCAAGATCTGACGCCAGAGATCGCCTCCGCCACGCCTGTGCCCGAGATGGCCTCAGCTACGCCTGTGCCCGAGATGGCCTCAGCTACGCCTGCGCCCGAGATGGCCTCAGCTACGCCTGCGCCTGAGATGGCCTCAGCTACGCCTGCGCCTGAGATGGCCTCAGCTACGCCTGCGCCTGAGATGGCCTCAGCTACGCCTGTGCCGAGATGGCCTCAGCTACGCCTGTGCCCGAGATGGCCTCAGCTACGCCTGCGCCTGAGATGGCCTCAGCTACGCCTGTGCCCGAGATGGCCTCAGCTGCGCCCACGTCCACGATGGCTCCCGCCGTCACGCCCGCGCCCAAGATGGCTGTTGCCGTCACGCCAGCGCTCAAGATGGCTGCCGTCGTCGTCACGCCAGCGCCCAAGATGGCTGCCGTCGTCACGCCAGCGCCCAAGATGGCTGCCGCCGTCACGCCAGCGTCCACGATGGCTCCTGCCGTCCCGCCAGCGCCCAGGATGGCTGCCGTCGTCCCCGCCAGCGCCCAAGATGGCTGCCGTCGTCACGCCCACGTCCACGATGGCTCCCGCCGTCACGCCCGCGCCCAAGATGGCTGTTGCCGTCACGCCAGCGCTCAAGATGGCTGCCGTCGTCGTCACGCCAGCGCCCAAGATGGCTGCCGCCGTCACGCCAGCGTCCACGATGGCTCCTGCCGTCCCGCCAGCGCCCAAGATGGCTGCCGTCGTCACGCCCACGTCCACGATGGCTCCCGCCGTCACGCCCGCGCCCAAGATGGCTGTTGCCGTCACGCCAGCGCTCAAGATGGCTGCCGTCGCCGTCACGCCAGCGTCCCACGATGGCCCCCGCCGTCACGCCAGCGTCCCACGATGGCCCCCGCCGTCCCGCCAGCGCCCAAGATGGCTGCCGTCGTCCCGCCAGCGCCCAAGATGGCTGCCGCCGTCACGCCAGCGTCCACGATGGCCCCCGCCGTCACGCCAGCGTCCACGATGGCCCCCGCCGTCACGCCCGCGCCCAAGATGGCTGCCGCATCGCCGCCCACAATGGCTGCCGCATCGCCGCCCACAATGGCTGCCGCACGCCGTCCACAATGGCTGCCGCACGCCGCCCACGAAGGCCGCGCCACGACGACGCTCACGATGGCCGCCGCCACGACGACGCCACGATGGCCGCCGCCACGACGACGCTCACGATGGCCGCCGCCACGACCGTCCCGCCAGCGCCCAAGATGGCTGCCGTCGTCACGCCCACGTCCACGATGGCTCCCGCCGTCACGCCCGCGCCCAAGATGGCTGTTGCCGTCACGCCAGCGCTCAAGATGGCTGCCGTCGTCGTCACGCCAGCGCCCAAGATGGCTGCCGTCGTCACGCCAGCGCCCAAGATGGCTGCCGCCGTCACGCCAGCGTCCACGATGGCCCCCGCCGTCACGCCAGCGTCCACGATGGCCCCCGCCGTCCCGCCAGCGCCCAAGATGGCTGCCGTCGTCCCGCCAGCGCCCAAGATGGCTGCCGCCGTCACGCCAGCGTCCCACGATGGCCCCCGCCGTCACGCCAGCGTCCACGATGGCCCCCGCCGTCACGCCCGCGCCCAAGATGGCTGCCGCATCGCCGCCCACAATGGCTGCCGCATCGCCGCCCACAATGGCTGCCGCATCGCCGTCCACAATGGCTGCCGCATCGCCGCCCACGAAGGCCGCGCCACGACGACGCTCACGATGGCCGCCGCCACGACGACGCTCACGATGGCCGCCGCCACGACGACGCTCACGATGGCCGCCGCCACGACTACGCTCACGAGGGCCGCCGCCACGACTACGCTCACGATGGCCGCCGCCACGACTACGCTCACGATGGCCGCCGCCACGACTGCGCGCACGATGGCCGCCGCCACGACTGCGCCACGATGGCCGCCGCCACGACTGCGCTCACGATGGCCGCCGCCACGCTCGCCACGATGGCCGCCGCCACGACTACGCTCACGATGGCCGCCGCCACGACTATGCTCACGATGGCCGCCGCCACGACTACGCTCACGATGGCCGCCGCCACGACTACGCTCACGATGGCCGCCGCCACGACTACGCTCACGATGGCCGCCGCCACGACTACGCTCACGATGGCCGCCGCCACGACGACGCTCACGATGGCCGCCGCCACGACGACGCTCACGATGGCCGCCGCCGCGACTACGCTCACGAGGGCCGCCGCCACGACTACGCTCACGATGGCCGCCGCCACGACTACGCTCACGATGGCCGCCGCCACGACTACGCTCACGATGGCCGCCGCCACGACTACGCCACGATGGCCGCCGCCACGCCGCCAACGATGGCCTCAGCCACGTCGCCCACGATGGCCTCCGCCACGTCGCCCACGATGGCCTCCGCCACGTCGCCCACGATGGCCTCCGCCACGTCGCCAACGATGGCCTCAGCCACGTCGCCAACGATGGCCTCCGCCACGTCGCCCACGATGGCCGCCGCCACGACGCACCCTGAGCCGCTCAAACTGGCGGTCTCTCAGCCGCTCGAGATGGCGGTCGGCTACCGTGGCCTATTCAGGACTGGACCCGTCCTGATGGACTAACCCATTGGGTTTAACTGTGGGTTCTGTCTTGTTGCTCCCTTAGGGTTTTTGTTAGTTCGTTCGGCTATCTGGGGAGCTAGCCTTTTAGTGGGGGATACTGTCACGATTGGTGTGGTGGCGTTGCTACACTTCCATTTCGGTGATCCACTTCCGTGTTTTTGTTCTCACTAGCTGTGATTACTTCCTCTTTCACGTGGTCACAGCTGTTTGTAATCTGTCACTTTATGTCGGGATATAAAGGGGTCGCTAGCAAGTCACTCCTTGCTTAGCATTGTTTGTTTCTATGTCACGGAGTGAGTAGGGTGAGTGTTTGGTGGATAACTGTGTTTCGAACGGTATTGTTTAAGACGCTCTGTGCGCACTTTACTTTCGTTTAGCCAGTTAGCTTTTGTTCGCCGTTATCGGTTTGTTTTGAGTTCCTGTCCTTATTTAATAAACCTGATTGTTAAAACGGATCAACGACTCTGCACATGGCTTTGACAACACTACGCCGGAGCATCCGTGACACCTCCCCAAAACTATACTTTAGAGAAACTGAAGGACACAAACAGAATGACAATAAAAACTGTAATTTAGATGTGCAGCTGCTATTTTTCTTTGAATACAGGCATGGACAGAACCATTGAAATCGATTTTCGATCACAGAAACCACAGGAACACAAACAAAGAAACAAAAAACATAAAACCAAAAACACGGTATACACGGGGCTGGATATAAACAAACGGGAACACGGCTGAGGAGAACGAACAGAACAATGTATAATATCACAACAATGCTTCCACAAAGAGCAAACTCAAACAACGGACATATATAGGGGCATAAGAAGACACAGGAGAAATTAATTTGAACTAATTACACAGAAACCAACTAGAACAGATATACAGAAAAATAGTTAGGTGTCTGTGTTTTTGTACCCATTTTTATATATATAAAGCTGCCAGTTGAGAACCTGTAAAGGGTTGGTTTCTCACTAGTGCAAATGTGTTCAACTGGTTCCAAGGAGGGCCGAGTGGCTACAGATTGTTTGCACTCACCTTTGATTAATTAGATTCTACCCTCACCTAGTTGTTTAGGTCTGAACTAATTTAAAGAAGAAAAAACCTGCATACACTTGGCCCTCTGTGGAATTGGTTTGACACCCCTGCTCTAGCGCATTTGTTCTCATGTTCAGTTGTGCACAGGGGCCTCCCACTCATCTTATAACCTGGTTAGAGCCAGAGTTTGCTCTGTGCTGTGAATGGAGTAGTACACGTCATTGTACGAGATCCTTAGGTTCTTGGCAATGTCTTGCATGGAAGAGTCTTCACTTCTAAGAACAAGAATTCTTAATTCTTTCTATTTTGAGTCTGTAATTGAACCTACAATTGTCGATGCTCCAGATACTGAACTAATCCAAAGATGGCCAGTTCTATTGCTTATTGAATCAGCACAACAGTTTACAGTTGTACCAATACATGTAAATGCAAAGACAACCATTTAACATGATAAACTTAGATTAGCAAACACAACGTGCCATTGAAACACAGAACTGTTGGTTGCTAATAATGGGCCACTATCTGCCTATTTAGATATTCCATTAAAATCAGCCTATTACGGAAACAAAAGTAATTTACAACATGAACAATGTCTACACTGTATTTCTGTATATCTGTTATACATTTTTGAGTGACAACAAATATTTGAACTGTAGTGTAGGTGGGTGCCTAGGTGTGCAAAGCTTTCATTTTTAACGTGACTTTTTGCTGTCATGGCCAATTGATGACTAGATTTATTCACTCCACTTCTGAATTAGCCCCCCCTCCACCCTCTTCTTCCTGTATTGTCCCTGCCCTCTCCACCCCTCTGTCACAATCATCACCCCCCTCTCCCATTTACAATTATCCTTTCCCTCAGTTTTTATTACCTCCTTGCTCTTCTTCTAAATTCTCTCTCGATTGGTAGTTGCAGGTAAAACGGTGTCTGGGGTGTCCCATGTGGGTGGAGCCATGGTGACAGGTGTTACAGCTGTGGCACATAAGACTGTCGAGGGGGCGGGGAATATCGCTGCTGCAACTGGATTGGTCAAGAAAGACCCAGCCAAACAGGTAAGAACCGTAAATATTATAACCTGAAAAAGATTTTGCAGGATATAAAAAACTATTTTTAAAGGACACATTCTTTGTCAGGTTTACTGTTGGGAAATAGCTGATTTAGCGGGCAATATATTTGCAGATATTAGTCTTTGACTTACATATATATCTATCAGCCTTTATTCTTTATGTGCAATCAATGTTTTTACCACAATGTTTGAGTATTTTGTAACGAACCGCTTAACAATGCAGTTAGCGAATTTTGCCAAAATATATTTTTTATTGAAACCTTTTATTTTGAGCTTGATGTGTAATATGTTGTTTATATGGGCATACGAGCTGAACCACTAGCCATGGAATTCCAAGTTTGTATGCCAGTGGTTTTGTCTATCATTGCACATAGGCACATACATGAAATAATCCAAGGTACACTGTTTTCTGGGACCTGTTTTGGCTAGACTGCACTACCTTTCCAAACGGTGGCCAAAATACCATAATGCATCATAAACGTTATAAAAGATTAATAAATTCATAACTAGCCACTGGAATACCATAATGTGTTTACCTGACTAACTAATAAAGCACACAGAGCATCAAATGCTGATATAATTAGCTTTGTTAATTGCATGAAAACGTACAGTAGGTTGGGAATTTGTAGACAGAGCAGTTTCAGTTGTACTTTTAAGCTTCAGCCCTTACTGGAGTTTGATTGTGCTGCTATTGATACAACTTTAGATTACCTCAGATCAACGGCCATAGACAGATACATCTTTGAGTTGTACCTGAAAAGTGAAACACTGACTTCAAATTGACTTTAGTATTTGGAGATTATATACTTGTTTTTGTAGTTTATCAAGTACTAATACAACAGTGATGTCCATTTTTTGTATTTACTATAAATCTTTTAGTTTTTTGTAATTACATGATTCAGAAGTCAATCTAGTCAGTTTTTCTATCCACCAATTATTATTTTTTTTATGGCAAATGTTTTGGTGCAGCATTATTGTGAATCTTGTCTACTGGTGTTTCAGCAAAAAACGACTTCTTCTCCAATAAAGCATTAAAAAGTTTGAAAATATGTCCACAAAAAATAACGCCCACTGGCTAATACCAGGATGCTAAGACAATTAGCACAATTGATATACATATTCAATAGACCATTAGCTGTTCATAAAAACAGGGCAAAGTAGATTGAGTCACTGCAAAAAAAGGCTGTGAAAAGTTCTTAAAGTTTTAGAGACAAAGCAGTGTAAAGCGAATAGCAAATTGGGTCAGTATTACTGGTTGTGGATGGGTGAACGTCGGGCCGAGTTGCCTGGTCTGGTCGACTCCTTTAAACAAGGAGATAACAATTAAAAAGCTTGTTATAAAATAAATGATGTGACAGGAATGCCATGTGCTTTACAATATATGAATGTATTGGTAGGGGAATGGTTAAACGTAAAAAGTAGATACAAATATAAACAAGCTACTACAAATACTCTGGGATGTGCCAATCTGCCTAAGCTTACTTTTCAATGATGTCTTTCCTCGCCCAGCATGTTATTGAGATAACTGATTAGGGTTAGGGTAACTGAGGTGAGGTGTAATTTATATTCTCATAAAACTAATACAACCAACCGTCGCTCTTTGGTTCCGTTTTTAAAATTACGTTGAGCAGAACTTTTTGACAAGGCTGTTCTGTCCTTTCCACTGCCTTTAACCCCAGCATTTGTCAACCATGTTAAATGTAAAAGTTATTCACGCCCTTTCAGTTCAGTCAATATGGACCTGGACCTTGAGTCGTCTTCGACATCTTGATTCTTCCTTTGTGGTTTTTTGTGACTGCAGTTAGGATTTGGTGACTGCCGTTAATATATACAAATGATGGATTCTTCACCCTCTGGCTGGAAGGGTGTTATATGAAACCAGAAAGATAGTGCTTACAGACTGAGGCAAAGTGCAGCCCTGACAGTCTCTGAACATTAAAAGATGATTCTCTTAAAAAAAAAAAAAATCTAAAAATACAAAAGTCTTACATGAAAGGAAAGCCCTCCTGAAACACAGTAGTGATAATTTATATCTAAACCAACAGCAGACCAACAGGTCTTTCATGTTATTCTAGATAAAGGCAGTATTAAATGTTGTCTAATAGACAATAACATTTAGGTAATGATGGCTAACACACGCTTAACTTGCCAGGTGAGCTTGGTATAACTGAAATACAATTCCATTATGCATTTTCACACAAAATCAAATTTTTAAGGAAAATAATGTTAGATTGCTTTTTTGAATTGTTCATGAATACAAACTCAAGACCTGTACCACGCGCTAATTATTATCACAGATTGACAATTTGAATAAGAGGAAAATGCCTAATGGGATAATTAATTAGCGTTTATTTGTTTATGACAAGATAAGCGTTTCTTTGTTTATGCAATGTGACAAACACAAATTCACAAAGATTAAATTAGCATCAAATAAAACAGAATTCTAGAGGGATTACATAATAATGGCATGATCATGTAATTAAGAAAATGAACAAAGAAAATCTGACTGAGCAGTGAAGACAGCCGTTTCTATGTTCACATAGAGAATTGCTTAGGTGTTTTTATTTCCTGTCCATCATTTGTAGATATTCAGGTTGATTATTACATTGTTCCAGATTCCAAGACGAAAGACATAATAATCAGCAACACACAATAGAGTGACTTTTAGGTGGCAAAATAATCCATATTGAAGGTTGGAAAAAATGAAAGAAATCAAAGATACATTTTCAGAGATATGGGGATATATATAAAGCTTTTGCCTAAAGACCAGTTAGTCTTTAGAATTTGGCAATAGTTTGATTGTTGCAACATGACAACTGTTGGCTTCATGACACATCTGCAGCAGCATTTATGTTTGGATACATAGTCTGTTCACTAGTGATTAGCAATTAAGCTTGGGCTGCAACTTACAAATATTTTGATAATTGATTAATCTGTCATTTACTACTACAATTGATCGGATTTGGTTAACTAATCAATAACGTGGATAATGCTTAGCAGCTGAAGCTGCTCATTTATACACAGACTCAACGTGCTCAAGGAGTATGGAGGACCAAACCTGCCATAATTAGAAATAAATATAGAAATGCATAAACATATAAACACATGTAAAAAAGTTAATTACAAATGTATTAATCACTTTTTATTATCAACTTTTTTGTTTTTTAAACCATATATTTAATTCATCCTGTTTTTTATTCATTTATTTCTGTATTTTTTTACTTCATCTAATGAGGGACGGGACTCAAATCTTTCTATTTACCACTTGATTGGCTTGATTGCTATGTCAGAACTTCCGCCGCCTGATTATTTTAAGGATTAGGAAATAATAAAAAAAAATAATAATAAAAATAAATAAATCCGGAAATAAATGTATCTATAAATGTTTGTATACCTAAAGAAAAGTCATTGTAAATGTATGAATCAATATTTATTAGCTATTTATTTACATTCTCATATATATCTGTATTTATTTATTTACGTATGTATTTCTGTCTGTATTTCATTGTATTTATAGATCGAGAAATTAAGAAGTTGACCCACCTCTTCTTAATTGCGTAATACTGCAAGCCAGGTCTCCCTCGTGTCGGTAGATTAACCTAACTGAAACAAATTGTCAATCAGAGCATCAATGCAAAAAAGTAAAAAAAATGGACTAGCATCTGCATCTTTGCACTCTGATACCGATCAACCAATGGGAGTAAGGAAAAAAAGGTTTGTCCTTATTAACCGTTTTCTTCATCAGTGGGATGAAAGGGCGAATACTCATCTACAGTGGCTACAGGACAGCCTCACCAATTCCCTTCTCGCCAATCCATGTTACTGCAGGACAGTACAGCCTAATAGTGACCGGCCAATCCACGTTACTGCAGGACAGTGCGGCTAATCCGGACGGGCAAGTAACCAAGGAGTTAACCGATGGTTTAGTTAAATAGATGGCTAGAAACAGCCGCCCAATAAACACAGTAGAAGACGAGGGACTGAAATAAATCATTCAAATTGCATCGGAATACACAATCTACCCTCAAGAAAAACGAATGTTTTGAGATTACACAATCTGTATGACAGCGAGAGGAGGATGGACCTGCTGGAGAAGAAGAGGCTAGTCACTCTCACTGTAGACCCTAACTAACCGGACATCTGCAAACTTCACTTCATTCTGTTTGTAATTCATATTACAAAGGCTGTTATAGACTTCTTTAAAATGAATCTGCCAACTTTACATATAATGCAATTATTTTGGCCTATAGGATTAAGTTCTAAAATAATCTATCTTTGACATTGTCTTA
Organism: Dallia pectoralis; assembly: GCA_029465975.1. Classification (NCBI taxonomy): domain Eukaryota; kingdom Metazoa; phylum Chordata; class Actinopteri; order Esociformes; family Umbridae; genus Dallia; species Dallia pectoralis. Next base: position 3,070,473 of record CM055760.1, on the reverse strand, counting down.
AATTGTCTTTCATTTGGACTATTGCCTGAAGTTCTAAGATGATCCAGTATTTTTGATAACCTTCAGGTTAAAATTTATTTAAATTGATTTAAATTGAATTAAATGTATTTAATTCAGTGTTTTACATCATGATAACAAGCTTGGGGAAAATGCGATTAATTATATATATATATATAAATAGAAAAATAAATGATACAAATAAATGAAACAGATAAATGAATATTAAATAAATACAAGAATATATGATCATGCAATGTCATAAATAGATCATTCATATTGATTAATGCATTCATATTGAACATTATGGCAGGTTTGGTCCTCCATAAAGTAGGTCACCAGTTTGTTGGTGAAAAAATTAACTAACGTTAACGTAAATTAATTTCTCAATTAAAAAAGCAATTGCATAGATACAAATTAAAATGAAAAATTTGTATTTTATTCACTTTCCGTCTGGGCACCAACTATCTTCTGTCATCATGGCTACAAAGCACTTCCTGAATAAATGCTCTTGCATTACAATCCTGCACACCTGGAAGTAGAGTTCTCTTTTGGAAGTTTTGCAACAAATGGATTAGTTGAATTTTTATATGTATATGTTTTTGGTCGTCCGCGACGTCCCTACGCTGTATCCTTTGTCATCTTTTTTTCAAATGCATTTTTTCGGCGCTCTCTTTTTTTCTGCACGTGGACCCAAATGATCGACAGTGACACACGCAGTCAACAATTTATATTGTCAACGTTAAAGGTTATTACTGATTAGTTGTTGCCGCCCAAAAGTCAGGCATTAGCATTGTCCTTTAGCCAATCTGTGTTTCCTCTTGTTGATGCCCTGTGTGCAAACATATTCTTATGTTTGATTGTTTTTTAAAGAGGTTTGATTGTGTCATTTCCTGTGGCCATCGATTGGCCACATAGCTGTTTATCTCCAAACCTTATGTAACGCCTAATTGTGTCCTCAGGGTTGCAGAGTGAAGGAGGAAAAACACAGAATTTCTCTCCAATTCCTTCTATGGGAAAAGTAGGGAACAGAAGTAGGGAACTATTTCCAAATATAGCATGCCAATTGGGATAGAGAAAGAGGCCATGCATGGAATTAGATCTAATTTAGACAGAGCCTCCGCGTCTGTTGTTTTCACTCACAGTTGTGCTCCGAACCCCGGTCATCAAAGCGCCATTGACATTGATCGAATTAGAAAAGGTTTCCATCGACCGACCCCATTTTGGAGCTCATCAAAGGGGCCACTTCGCCAATGTGGCTCCGAACCCAGCCTATATCTCTCTCACTTCATCCATCCATCTCTTCATCACTCTTTCCAAAAGCAAGCGAGGGAACAGCATGCGAGTGAGCAGAGCGATCAATCGTATTTCAATGTGGCTGTCCCCAGCAGCATGCCATCCCGGCGTCGATTAGACCGTGTGAGAGATGGGCTGTCAGAGGGCGAGGGAGGGTACCGTCTGCTTTTCGTGTCAGATGTAACACAAACACACAGACTGACAATTGTTGTTTTTCAGGTAGACGGAGACACCTTAGAACAGAGGACCTAGCTCTGGTCCTGTAAACTGAGTCAGTGAGACATTACAGATGCTGTTTGACTGGCATGTTCTGTTGGTGAGCCACAAGACATTTCGTGCGTGAAAAGTAAAGCTCGGTTGAAGGAAAGAAAAGAACATACCTGGTCATCTTAGTTCCCTGGATAAGCAATTTCATATTTCATTGTCTTTATATGATCATTTTAAAGACCAACTATATCATGGGTTATAATGAGTGTTGTTTATTTTATATGGTTAGTGAAAACAAATAGAATGTAGAGTGTATTTATTGGCCACAGCGCGCGTGATGGGGACAATGTGTGTAATGTGCTTCTGTGTGTCTCTAGTTATGTCGTGTGAACAGATGGATACGCAGTGGGTGGCGTAAAATGGGATTGCAAGAAGAGAGGGAACACACACCTACACACGCACACACACACACACACAAAGAGGAGAGGGCACTAGGGTCCACGGTACATGGTAACCGATCTAAGGTTGTGTCACACACACACACACACACACACACACACACACACACACACACACAGGAGGAGGAGTGGAGCTGTGTACCACCTGCCTGTACCTTATTAAATAAGGTCACACCAATCAAGCTGTAGAATTTATGCTGAAGTTCTGTGTCTGTGTCTGTATGGAGTCGATGAGTCACACCTCAGCCACTTAATAATGAAATATCGGTATTTGTTATTCATTACCAACACGAGAAATATGTTTTTTCTTTTCACCAACCAACAACCGGAGATTTGTCTTTAGTGCTTTAATCTGAAATATCTGCATTGTTGACATGGGTTAGTGACAATGCATTTTGATTGCAGGAGGAAGAAGCTTTGTCTAAAGACTCGCCGGTGAATGAGTTTCCAGTGGACACTGAGGGAGGTGACACTCCTGCAGAGGTTGGACTTTTACTTTGAAAGGCTTGGGGTTAGAAGAACAAAAATAACAGCCTTAAGCTGTTTACATTATCATTGTCCCATCCTACACATCCTTAACATTTCCAAACAAAAAATAGTGATTAATAGATATTTCGGAAACATCTTTTTTGTGTACATTTACACACACTCAGAATTGGACTTACTGCCAGTGGTGTACAATCTCTTTGCTGCAGAAAACCCATGTATTAATAGGATCTAGAAAATATCCTGTTAAAATATTGAAATACTTTAGGCGTAGTGAGCGACAGTTAGCTGGATAACCCTCCTCTGAATACAAAAGGTTTTCAAAGGTCTGTTTTCAAATTCAAAATCAGTTTGACTGTCTTTCATTTCCCAAGTTTGAACATATTCCAGATCACTTTTTCAAACAAGAAGAGGATCTATCGAAATGTAAATGGTCTGTCCTTCGTGGCAAACCTGTAATTAATTATTTGGTGGCAATGCCAGATTAAACAACTTGCCTACAGGGGGTTAGCTCTTCATGAACAGGGTTGGAGTTAGAACATACAAAACAAAATAAAAGTAATGCCTACAGTGCCCTCCACAAATATTGGCAGCCATAGCAAATATGAGCAAAATAACCATGGGAAAAAATGTGATGGCCACTTGTTTTTTTATTGTAAATATTCACAAAAATGACACCTTGAATTGTAACTAAAATTATAAGAGAAAGAAAATACCATTCATGTTTAGGTTTTAAGGTTTACTTGATTGATTAGGAACACCAAAGTTGTAAGCATAGCTTCCTGTTTCACCGGGGTATAAATATGAGGTTACACACAGACCAAATTCCATACTCATCCGTCACTATGAGAAATATCAGAGAATACAGTAATATGGTGTGACAAAAGGTTGTTTGGCAGGAACAAATCTGAAAAGGAATTTAATTAAATAGCTCAACGGTCAATAATGAAGACATAAAAAGCAACTGGAGGTATTAACAGCTGGCCTGGGTACGGACATGTGTCTATATTGACCCCACACACAGTAAAGAGGATGGTTAGACATTTTTGTTAATATTTTTAATGTAAGATCCAGAGTAGAAACATTAAAGACATTTTACTCATATTTACCAATAGTAGCCAGTATTAGTGGAGGTCACTGTATGTATGTGGAGGTCACTACACACAAACCATTGTATTATCAAATTAATTGCTTTGTACATGGTAGTTTAGCATGTTGGGTTATTCCAAAAATGGAAAGATTATCATATTGATTTTTCCCTCCGGTTTTGCAGGGGCACTCCGATGGTTACTAGGACAACAGTACTGCCACGTGCGTCATCGTCCAGCAATCCAGAACTACTGTAACAATCCAGACCAACTGTAACAATCCAGAATCAATGCTCGAAACATTCCATGTCGCCAAGTCCCGTCGTGCCTCATTGTGTCCTGTGTTGTGTATGTGTGTGTGTGTGTGACGCCGTGTGCCTGTGGGTGTACGCTTGTGCGTGTGTGTCAATGTGTGTCTCGTGGAGTCTCCTTCAGTTGGTCCTAAGTGGGGTCAGAATGGTGTTCAGGTCCAGAAGAGTGGTCCAGTGTAATCTTCAGAGCCTCTCCCACTCAGATGTCTCACTGGACACAGGAGGGATTTGTACCTGTTTTCTGTCCGTCTGTAGACTTTGGTCTCTTTGTGGCTTTTAAGTGACTACAAAAGCTGTATGCAGTACAGTTCGCAGTGAATGCGGTTGTGGTGATCGACCATCAACAGTCCTGATCACTATGCAGAACGCGATGTATTACAGTGAAAAAAACACCTAAGTGTCTATATTATAATTAACTACACTAAGAATTTCAAAGGAAGTATACTCTATTTTTGTGTGTAAATTGTCACTGTTTTTTGCGGTGGACTACAGTGCTATATGAGGCATTTCTGGATTTATATACTGTATTTTTATGTTCTAAATATGCGGATTGGGACAAATATCTTGTTGGAGTTTGAAAAAAGACACTAGCATGAAACCAAACACTTAAACTATCTGTGACATGGAGTTGCATTTGTTAAATGTTATAAATAAATGAATAAATTGCAAATAAAATGAATGAAATGTTTTTCTTAATACACATGTTTACACACAAGAGTTAAGAGAGTAGTTGCGAAAAGAATCTATAGAAGGAACCCCAGAGTTTTGTAAGTTAATTCTAGAACCGTACATTGGTGAGATCGCAGCTTGGCTTTTTAACACAGTCCTCACAACAATTGTGTCCAGTACTGTATGCTACAGGCAAACCAAGTAATTAACAGCAATAAGCAAAGGATCAATAAGGACTTGAGTTTTGAAGTCGCTTGCCTTCGCCGTTAGCATCACAATCGATCATATAGGTGACTCTATTGTTAAGGTAAAGGGGAAGTTAAGCTTTGAACAAGACAGAGAACAACAATGTTGCTGCTGGAAGAGGTGTTAGTGAACCCAGAATGGGCTGCATTCTGGTCTGTGTGGGTCCTAACGCCCCAGTATAGTGACGGGGACACTATACTGTCAAAAAAGCACCGTCCTTCGGATGAGACGTTAAACCGAGGCCTTGACTCTCTGTGGTCATTAAAAACCCCAGGATGTCCATCGATAAAGAGTAGGGGTGTAACCCCGGCATCCTGGCCAAATCTGCCCCTTGTCCTCTGTCCATCATGGCCACCTAATCATCCCCATATATACACTAATTGGCTTCATCATTACCGTCTCCTCTCCACCAGTAAGCTGGTGTGTGGTGTGTGTTCTGGCGCAATATGGCTGCCGTCACGTCATCCAGGTGGATGCTGCACATTGGTGGTGGTTGAGGAGATTCCCCCTTTCATGTAAAAAAAGCGCTTTGAGTTCCCAGGAAGAAAAGCGCTATATAAATGTAATGAATTATTATTATAATTAACAATGATAGGTTTTTATTGAGGTTTTGGAAATAAATCATGTCAGCTCTTTATAGAATAAATGTCAGCAGAGTATATGATTTTAAATGGATTTCAACTAGGAGATACTCACACAAAGAACAACATGACATGTACAATAGAATTATTCATGTTTATTCACAAAATAGAAACATAGTTATGTGATGTAAACACATTGTTTGAGCACCTCACTGCGTCACTGCCTATTGTCGCGATGACTCGTACTACGAGAGACATGTTTTTTCCCACACCCTCATGGCACCTCCACTAAACAATCCGGGAGTCCAAAGGGCAACAGAGAGTATTAAACATCTACTTACAAAACACATTAATCAGGTTTCAGACTAGGTTAGCAACCATTATTGTGAATAAGGAATGCATTAAGTAGGCACGAAGTGTATCGTTAACCGACAAGGTGGTTCTAGCTTAACTTGTCCAATAGGAACACTCGCTTCCATCCCGTTTTCAGTGTTCCCGTCCTACTTCCTACTTCCTCTACCTGACCCAGCCAGGCAGCTCATATGCAGGTCTAGAGAAACCAATAAACACGGTTGCAGTAGGTTAGCTGTGTCCCACTGGTCACAATTTCCTTTATAGCACATTACTTTCGTCCAGTAGTAAACACGTAGGGCTCTAGTTAAAAGTAGTTTAAGCTTAAAGGGAATAAGTTGGCTATGGGAACATTTTTAGACAGCGTGTGGTTGGGAGCCTTCTGGGATGGTTCCATGACAGGTCAAAGCCAATTAACATGCGCCCTAGACATCGAGCCTGCTCAGTGCTGATGCCCTCACAGGGAAACGAGGAAGAGACCGGGGAAAGTCGGAAGCGCAAGCAGAGACGCCACCACAGAGTAGCCTCTCATACATAGCTAATGTAGAGTTGGGTTAAGTCATGTCTATGAGCATAGACAAATGGTTCATCTTGTTCGATGTTCATGTCCTCAACGGGAAATGAGGCGGACGGAGGCTGAAGACTGGGGCATTGGAGCCCCCAACACATTATTACAATAGCCTAATGCTAACGGCTAGCTAACCACGTATTACCTATGTAAATCACATAAGCATGAATGTCCTACCAGGAGAATTAGTCTGACGTGGGGTGGAGGCGTACATATAGACATGCAGGTAGTTAGCATATCACCATGGCTGTGTACTAAACATTAGGAATGTATTCTCTCTCTCTGCTTAACAGTCAGCTTCGAGATACACCCACATACAGAATACCAGGGGCTAGCAGCAAGCTAATGAGGCCTCACTACATGTGGTACATCTTATATCGAGGAATGAATGTATCCTATAGTGAAGGCACATCTTTTATCCATTAATGTAGAGCTCTCACGGGGGACCGAGTGGGCTGACTGGTGCTGAAGATTTTACACAGATACCCACACACGGCTTGCAATGATATACATAGTTAATGCTGAAAGAGTGTTACCTCATTTGGATCAGCTGATGTTTGCATACCTACATGAATGTGGTGACGTTTGAAAATGTAATGGAAACAGGGTGTGTGACACGACAGACACAACTACCATGAATCATGGGTATTTCAGCAGATACAAATTAAAAATACATTTACATGACTGCTTTGAGAATTTTAACTTTTGACTTTTCTTAGGGAACACAAATGTGAGAGACCAAATTGTATCAATATCAAGGAATAGCTTTGTTTTCAGTACATATTCTGAGATTAGATGAATACACACAGGTCAAACAGCTCATTCTTGTGAGATGATTTACTGGTCCAACAATGACTCCAGGTCACTGGTCTCTGACATCATGATTCATGCGCGAGGGAGGCTACTGTCGAGCTGTGTCGGAAAGTCTGTCTCGGAAAGCCTGTTGTCAAAGCACATAAGCACTTCGTCAGTGTTTCCCAAAGCTCTTCCAGAGCCTCCCAGGTCCCTTGCTGTGCCCTAAATGAGATGAGAGTGAAAAATAGCGGGACTACAAGCTCATATCACTATTTCACATAGAAGTGCAAAGGCCACGCAAAACTCCACCCATCCTGCTACTAACAATGCAATGCTAACTAGCTAATGACGTCGATGGTCCGGCAGGTTTTTAGAGGAGAGTCATGCAACCACATTTAAAACATATCAAAACCTTGCGAGTGTTTCAAGGGTGGCTGAGACATACTTCGTGGCCCTATAAATGCTCCAGGACGATCCGAAAAACTGTACAGTAGCAAAGTGGGCCAGCCAGCGAAGGGAGAAACACAAGAAGAGCAGGACTACCAATCGTCTGCGGTGGAACTGGAATAGTACCCAAATTTGATTCTAGAACACACTTTGTGATACACGGAGAACCGACCATGAGAGGAACGTCCTATTCCCAGAAATCCCAGTCACTGCAGGTGAGCGACACCCGGAGCAGCATGCGGGTCCAGAGCCCCTCCCCATCCCGGTGTCGCGGTTCCTCATACAACCGCGGACGCTCCGGCTACCAGAGTGCCAACGCTTCATCCGCCGTGGAGGTCGGCACGGAGATGCACCAGCAGCACGCCAACGAGAAGGAGGAGATGCAGGAGCTGAACGTAAGGTTCGCCGGGTACATCGAGAAGGTCCAAACCCTTGAACAGAGGAACGCCCAGCTGACAGCCGAGCTCGCCGCACTGCAGGGCCGCTTCAAGGGAGGTCCCACCGGCATCGGAGAGGAGTATGACCTCAAGTTTAAAGAGATGAGGGAGCTGATCGAGGCCTTGACCAATGAGAAGGGAGCAGCCGACATTGAGAGGGGGTACATCGAGGAGGAGGTTGAGGTTTGGAGTCTGAAACTGGAGGAGGAAATGGCACTAAAGGGTAGGGTCACGGTTTCACACTAAGCAACTGTCTGTTGATAATCTAGGTGGTATCCGATATTGTTTATTGTAGATCGTGCATCAGGCCCTTTTGGTTGAATAAGATGGGTGGGAAAGTTAAAATAAACCAACATTTAGTCAATATAGTACACTAAGCTAAAACTAACAGCAATGCTATTGGGATATTCTTAATCCATCATGCGGTTTTTATCCATCACCAGCTGAAGCCGAGATGATCCTGAGAGAATTTCGCCAGGATGTGGACAACGCTACCCTGCAGAAAGCAGACCTTGAGAAGAGCATCGAACAGCTGGTGGCTGAAATAGAGTTCCTCAAGAAGCTGCACGACGAGGAAGTGGCCGACCTCATGAAGCAGATCGAAGAATCCAAGGTGACCGCGGAAATTGACGGAGACCGTCCCGATTTGGCAGCGTACCTCCGCAACATGCGGGCAGAGATAGAGTCTGTGGCGGCCAAGAACGTCCAGGAAGCCGAAAAGTGGTACAAGGGGAAGTTCGAAACCCTCAAAGTGGTCGCTGGCAAGAAAGAAGATCAGATGAAGACCATGAAAGAAGAGATCACAACTTTCCATAACCAAGTGACGGATCTCCAGAACCAGATTGACGGGCTGAGGGCACGCAACGCAGCCCTGGAAATGCAGCTGGAAGACATGGAGATGGCCCACATGGATAAGGTCGGGGGCCTGGAGGGCATCATTGCCCAGCTGGAGAACCAGCTGTGCGAGACTAAACTGGAGATGGGCAAGTACCTGGCTGACTACCAGGAGCTGCTTCACATCAAGCTGAAGTTGGACGCTGAGATTGCCGTCTACAGGAAGCTGCTTGAGGGAGAGGAGAGCAGATTGGGGATCTCGGCAGGAGAAGAGACAGAAGCTTAAAAGGTGAGGTCACCAATGGACAGAGATGCCCCCGAGTGCTGCCTTGTTCTAGGGCTTGAGTTCTAGTGTAACGGCATACATTTTGATTGGTTCTTGATGATACCAACCATATAATTTCAGTGATCCCTTTTAATTGATGTTTACATAGCCTCTTAGCACACCTGTTGTAACATGTTCATGTAAACCATTTCTCCATCTAGGAGCTGAGGGCCACCCCCAAGTCCCAGTGTGGAGAGCCAAGCTGCCAGACTGCCTGAGCCCATATCATCACCTCCACCCCGGCCAATCCTATGACTTACCAGCCCCATCAACATGTCCTATCCACCACCATCCCCATATCTGCACCACTCTCCACCCAAGCATTTTAACCCGTCCTACCTTCACAGTCCTCTTCAAACACACACCCGCTCTCCCAGAACCAACAAGTCAAACCTCCCAGTGTGGTTAACACCTCAAACTGAAATACCCCATGATTTCAATTAAAACCCCAGGCAAAAATGATCTTATGTAACATAACCGAAGACGTTTACATAAATGTATACAAAGTACTACTTAATCAATAAAGCTTGACTTGAGTGCATAACGCAGCAGTGTTGTTTCTGGAATTAGTATGCAGGGTTTGTGGTTAAAAATACACAATCTGTAAACACCTTTCATTTCAATAGCCATAACTTGACTAAAAGCTGACTGTGAATTGCAAAAACAGCAACGTAAGAAATGTTTATAACAATACTTCTGATGTACACATTTTGCAACTGTACATGACAAAATCATTACAAGATCACACCAAGCCGCCACGAAAACTGACGGAACAAAGAAGAAATGTAATTGTGCTTTATTTAGTATGGTGGTCACAAGAAAAGACCATTATATATTTTTATAATTTTGTCTAAAAAGTCAGTTCATTTGCAACACTCTACAAAAATTGTTAGTAGCTCAATGAGTACAAAACAAAATAACTGGTTGGCAACAGTTTTATTAAACAATCTTGAAAACAAAAGAGAAAAAAAATACTCCAAAGTGTGTAACTTAAAATACAAAGACGTTCTGAAAAGATCAACGACGACTGTTCTTCCTCCTCTTCAGAGCCTTCCACTCGCCTTCCTGGGTGGCCAGACTGCCATACAGTTCCTTCACCTTCCTCTTCCTCTCTGCATCTCTACACACACAAAGACATAATGTCAAGACATCTGAACATTGAGATGTATTTCAAAAAAAGTTTCAATATAACTGCAAAAAAACAGTGGGCCAAGCAGGGAAGTAATATGTTAAGTGTTAAAGATTAGACTACCACTAGAGCTGGCAAAATGTCATACAGACCTGGCCATGACCTCGTTGAGTTTCTCTCGGCCCAGAAAGCGGCTATCTTTTCTGATCTCACGAAGGGCTCCTTTAAACTCTTTTTTATACTTGTGTTTCAACTTCTCCTTCTCCCGCTCCTCCTTCGTGTTTCCTTTCTTCTTCCCGTAGTCCAGTCTGCAAGAGGGGTTACAGTTCAGTGAAGTGGACACAGAGGAAAATCGTCTACACAGTACCGCTCAAAAGCTTGGGGTTACTTCGAAGTGCCCTAGTTTTCCATTTAAGAATAGATTAAATTAGCATGAATAGAAAATCTAGAAATTGACGTGTATTGTGAAATTATGATTTTTAATTTAAATGAAAATTGTAGCCTTCAAAACTTTGCTGTCACAAACAAATTCTTAATTCGTATTACAGTCTTGCAGACCTTTGGCACTTTGATTATCAATTTGTTTAGATTATCTGAGGAGGTTTCACCCCGTGCTTCCTGAGGCACCTCCCACCAGCAGGTTTGGCTTGAAGGACACTTCTTATGTACCATACGGTCAAGCTGCTCCCACAACAGCTCAATAGGGCTGAGATGTCATGACTGTGCTGGCCACTCTATTATAAACAGTATAACAGCTGACATCACATTGCCTCCACCGTGATTGAAAAGCACTCCTGCAGCATCTTTTCATTAGGTCTGCGTCTCACAAAAAAAATGTATTCCTTGTGATCTAAAACCTTGATTTGTGACAACACATTTTTTCAATCTTCTTATCTCCAGTGTCTAATTTTGTTCTTTTTATTGGCCGGTCTGAATAGATTTTTCTTTGGAACTCTGCCTAGAAGGCCAGCATGCCGTAGTCGCCTCTTCACTGTTGGCGTTCAGACGGGTGTTTTGCACCGTGTGCCAAACGAGACACTATTACACCTCATGCTCAGTTGGGCACAAGGGCCTACTATTCCTTTCTGGTTAAAGCTAGTGTGCATTGTTCTGGGAAAAATAGTACACAGCGTTGTATGAGATCTTCAGTTTCTTGGCAATATCTCACATGGAGTAGCCTCGATTTATCAGAATAAGAACAGAGAGATTTCAGAAGAAAGTTAATTGTGTCTGGCCATTTTGAGTATATAATTGAACCCGCAATTGCTGATATTCAACTAGTTTAAAAAAGTTTTTTTTAAGCTTAAAAGTTTTCAACTGTGCTAACATAATTGCAATAAGGCTTTCTAGTGATCAGACACAAATGCCATTGAAACACACAACTGATGGTTGCTGCTAACGGGCCTCTGTACACCTGTGTAGATATCCCATAAAAATCGGTTGTTCCATCTACCATAGTCATGTACAACAGAAACAAAAATGTCTACACTGAATTTCTGATGAATTTTATGTTATTTACCTGGACTTTTTTCTTTCAAAAACAAGAACATTTCCAAATTACCCCAAACTTTAAAGTGTGCCAAGAAAACCTCCCCCACACCATTACACCACCACCACCAGCCTGCACAGTGGTAACAAGGTATGATGGATCCATGTTCTCATTCTGTTTACGCCAAATTCTGACTCTACCATCTGAATGTCTAAATATATATATATAAAGGCTAATGGTAGATTCACATAAATACATCTAGAGGGGTGTCTTACATTTGTACAATCCTTGGTGTGAACAGTTTTAGGGGAATGGGCTTTTTCTTCTCAAACACCAGGGGAGAACGGGGTGTCTGGTAGCAGGAGAGGGCCTCAAGAACTTCACCATGAACCTCCTGGGATGGGTGGAGCAGAAGAAAATTATATAGGTTAGAAATATATATACCTAGCTTGCCCCACATTCACCAGTCACATTTTAATTACAACAAAATGTGGTTATTTTGAACTATTTGTGACACAGCCTAATTGTTTTTAAATGCATCCCAAGTCGAAAAAGAATTAGGCACAAAAGCATGTGGAAGACAACATGCAAGTGAAAAATAAAAATCTGTGCTGTTCAATTTAAACCATTTACCTAAAACAGCAACAGACCGATTACGTACAGAACATTTTTTAACATAAAAAAAACCACACAAGTCAGTCAGATCCACGACAAAGCAATAATTCTGACTCCAATCAGATTTCCAGAATTGACCTAGACCATGAGGTGTCTTCTTAAATGACCCCACTAGGTCAAATTAGGTCATTACTAATGAGTTTGACCCTTGGGAGGCATATCAAAGCCTTAACCTCTGTGCCCGTTACATAAACCTGGCTTTTAGCGGTTAGACAACAAACTAAAGTTTTAGGATTGTTTGAGACAAAACATGAAGCATTGTAAGGTCAGACATGACCACAAACATTTTCTTACCCTTATTTCGGATAAAACGTCTTATTTATTCCTGCCTTTGATAGTGACACTAACTTAGCTTCAGACATTTTAGCCTTATAACACTGCAGTACTATTCACCTGTAAAGCTGCGGGGTAGTTTTTGATTGGAAGATGCTTGGAGAGCAACGTTGTGATTGGCTGAAAGATGTGGGTGTAAGAAGGGAGCTCTCTGTAGAGGGACGAACAGTGCTTCAGAAGGTCCAGACAGGTGGCCACAATCGATAGCCTGAGAAGCAGAGTGAAACATCACTGGTTAACATTTGCACTTGAGTAATTACGCAGACACTCCAGAAATTGACACTTAACATGACAATTCCATTAGAAAAACACACACACACACACACACACACACACACACACACACACACACACACACACACACACACACACACACACACACACACACACACACACACACACACACACACACACACACACACACACACACACACACACACACACACACACACACACACACACACACACACACACACACACACACACACACACACACACACACACACACACACACACACACACACCTTGGCCTGGGTGCTGTGGTCATTCTCCACCCATGAGGCCAAGCAACACTGAGTCAATAATTACCACAGCATTGAGACTTCATCTGTTCACTTGCTTAAGGAGCCCTCAGGAGTCTGGGGCCTTGTTCCCTCGCTCTGACGTGTGCTGATAGTGGCTAAGTGGGCGTGCCCATGTTCCAAACAATCGACTGATTAACAAAATAAAATATATGCGGCCGCCTCATTGCCCGCCAAATAAACTAAACATCAGCCCATTTCCAGAATGTTTCCCATTTTTAGAGATCGGTACGTCAACTGGGGGCGCGGCGAGATCGTGGTGCTCCACTGAACTTTGTGAGGAGGTGTCCTCATGCAATTCTGACACCATGAAACCCAAACGTAGAATCCAAAATAAAGGCTTCAGTAACACATACAAAGAACTCCACTGGTTCTGACGTGTAAACTAATGTGCACGATCTGAGGCATATATCAGTGCCCAACCCTGCCACCACCTCTTTAATCACGGGTATTTTCTCCCTGTGTCTAATAACAGGCTGCTAGGAGAGGCTGGTCAGCTGAGCGGAGAGGCGCCTACACACCAGATGAAGTGTGAAGGACGGCCAGAACCCCACAGAGTGCTGACTAACTCTGACTAGGCCTGCTCGAGCACCGCCTCTTCCTCCTATCGTCTTTGACGGTGAGCGGTCTACTGAAAATGTGGGTTTTAATGCTCCCCAAAAGTGTTCCTTCATCCACTCACCTAGGCCTTAATCAATCCCAGATCTGCAGATATAACAGTGTTATAGTGGTGGGAGCTGCTAGCCAGATACCCCGCCTTACAGAGATAACAATAATAATAATATAACAATATTACAGACTCATGGCACTGCTGGTGATTGTTTCGGATGAGGATTGAAGCGCTGCTGTCTGCCTGAGTGGTCAAAGCAGCCAATCAAAAAGGAGAAACATCCCATGTGCTAGCAGAACATCACAATTGGAGAAACATCCCATGTGCTAGCAGAACATCACAATAGGAGAAACATCCCATGTGCTAGCAGAACATCACAATAGGAGAAACATCCCATGTGCTAGCAGAACATCACAATTGGAGAAACATCCCATGTGCTAGCAGAACATCACAATTGGAGAAACATCCCATGTGCTAGCAGAACATCACAATTGGAGAAACATCCCATGTGCTAGCAGAACATCACAATTGGAGAAACATCCCATGTGCTAGCAGAACATCACAATTGGAGAAACATCCCATGTGCTAGCAGAACATCACAATTGGAGAAACATCCCATGTGCTAGCAGAACATCACAATTGGAGAAACATCCCATGTGCTAGCAGAACATCACAATTAAAACAGAAACACCTTATACTGATTTCACAAATTGGAAACACTTAATGCTGATCTCTGCGACCTTACCTGTAGTGGTCAGCCTCTAGGTCAGAGGTCAACGTGAGTGTCTGGGTGGCGGACAGAGGCAGGTTCTTCTTGCACCACGTCTGCCCGGACACGGGGGACGACAGCACCAGCATATTACTGGCCTTACCGCTCTGCTTGAAGGGCGGTACCACCGAGTAACCTGGGAGAAAACACCGCAGCCGGTCACATTTGGACCCATAGAAACAAACCACTCTCACACGAGACACCTAAGCAGAACCACTGCGGGATTAGACGTCTCCTTTCAGAATAACCCTTTTCTTCATTCGTATGCTTTAATCCTCACTGAATAGTTATTCATCATCTTTAACTCCATCTTGACCGGGTCTGACCAGACGTTGCCGGGGGTTGAGGTCTTGACACCTAGGTTAGCTTGAATAGCATTTTCTTTTTAGAGTGCAGGAATATGTTTTATGTGTTCATTAAGAAATCTTCACACTGAAAGCTAAGGACTAGTTCTGTTTTAGTTGTGGTGATAATGTGGTGGTAATCAGTCATATTATATTGCCATTGGGCGTGGCTGAAGTACCAGTCTCTATACTCAACATTCCCATTCATGACCCTCCTGGTTGCTGCCAGAGGGACTGGCCTTTTGGCAATGACAACATTCAATAAGCAGTTCTACAATGGTTAGTAATGACATGTTATTCCCCAAGACTCCCAATTAATTAAGGTAACTTTAATTCTGAAAGAAACTTCATTCCACAATTATTCTTTAAGGGAAAACTGTCGTTGAATTCTGAATTCACTTATGGAACTAGATAGATTCCACCCCGAGCTTCAGTGATTAAACACAAATGCATGTTAAACCTAGTGGACATGGTAACATGGCAGTTACCTTAGAATAGAGAAAATGTGTCTTACTGGTGGTCTTGTCCGGCACGGCCAGGTGGAGTGCTCCCAACAGGAAGTTGATGACCTCAGGAAAAAACCTCTTAGAGAAGGACACGTACTCAACAGCTATACAGCACAGAACAAGACCTGACGTCAAATCCTTCAATGATGTCACCGGGCACTGGTCACACACAGGGAAAAAGGCCAACAAGTGATTAGACAGAGATCACAGCCAAAACAAACTACTTTACCTACAAACCACAGGCAGCCACGCCACACAGGCAGCCAAGCCACACAGGCAGCCAAGCCACACAGGCAGCCAAGCCACACAGGCAGCCAAGCCACACAGGCAGCCAAGCCACGCAGGCAGCCAAGCCACGCAGGCAGCAAAGCCACACAGGCAGCCACACAGGCAGCCACACAGGCAGCCACACAGGCAGCCACACAGGCAGCCACACAGGCAGCCACACAGGCAGCCACACAGGCAGCCACACAGGCAGCCACACAGGCAGCCACACAGGCAGCCACACAGGCAGCCACACAGGCAGCCACACAGGCAGCCACACAGGCAGCCACACAGGCAGCCACACAGGCAGCCACACAGGCAGCCACACAGGCAGCCACACAGGCAGCCACACAGGCAGCCACACAGGCAGCCACACAGGCAGCCACACAGGCAGCCACACAGGCAGCCACACAGGCAGCCACACAGGCAGCCACACAGGCAGCCACACAGGCAGCCACACAGGCAGCCACACAGGCAGCCACACAGGCAGCCACACAGGCAGCCACACAGGCAGCCACACAGGCAGCCACACAGGCAGCCACACAGGCAGCCACACAGGCAGCCACACAGGCAGCCACACAGGCAGCCACACAGGCAGCCACATTTACCAATTTGAAAATTGAAAATAAGGTCTTCAAAGACTTTTCAATCGTCTTTCCTTCTCTGTGACTTTATTACACCACACTTTCTGTCTAACTATGTGATTTGATTCATCTAGCGAGTCCAGTTCCATAGCAATAATAACATCTAGGCTGCTGTTCCTTTCAGGCTTGTGTGCGTTTGTATGCGTTCACATCATATTGAGAGTCCCCTCTGAGGTTGTCTAACCTGCTTTTACCATTCACAAAGCGACAAACTCATTAACACGCCAGCCTGTGGATGTTACGTAATAACAATCCAAGTCTTCTTTTCCCTGAGGCGAAGTTTGCTATGACAACGGTGCCATATTCAAAACCAAGTAACGGCACGACTCTGCATGTCAAAACCAGCAGATTAATGAAAGGTAAAGCATGTGAAGACAGAGAAGACAGAGTGTGTGTGTGTTCTTTCCGTTGAGCAACACATTTGGGGCTGAGCCAATCAAACACCAAGGCATTGATTATACAGGAGTCTGCTAATAAAACGGGAAGAGGTTCGTTGAAAACGGATGGGAGATGATGGAAAGGTGATGAAATCCTATGGAAGGGAGTAGACCAGAGGGAGCTGTAGAGAACCGGGTGTGAAAGTGGAGACAAGACAGATAAGAAAGTATGTAGAATGGATAAATTAGACCGACTTGACCAGGTCAGAAGAGTTGTTAATGGTGACCGTGATGGAAAACCCATATACCAATATCTGCTAATGTCTGATCAATCAGAGCGATCGTTTGCGCACACACACACACACAGTCACAGGTGCGCACACACACACACACACAGGTGCGCGCGCACACACACACACACACACACAGGTGCGCACACACACACACACACACAGGTGCACACACACACACAGGTGCGCACACACACACACAGGTGCACACACGCACACACACTCACAGGTGCACACACACACACACACACACACACAGGTGCGCACACACACACACACACACACACAGGTGCACACACACACACAAACACGTGCGCACACACACACACAGGTGCGCACACACACACACAGGTGCGCACACAAACACACAGGTGCGCACACAAACACACACACACAGGTGCACACACACACACACACACACACAGGTGCACACACACACACACACACACACACACAGGTGCGCACACACACACACACACACACAGGTGCACACACACACACAAACACGTGCGCACACACACACACAGGTGCGCACACACACACACAGGTGCGCACACAAACACACACACAGGTGCACACACAAAAACACACACAGGTGCACACACACACACAGGTGCGCACACAAACACACACACAGGTGCACACACACACACACACACACACAGGTGCACACACACACACACACAGGTGCACACACACACACACACACACACACACAGACAGGTGCACACACACACACAGACAGGTGCACACACACACACACACACACAGGTGCACACACACACACACACACAGGTGCACACACACACACACACACAGGTGCACACACACACACACACAGGTGCACACACACACACAGGTGCACACACACACACAGGTGCACACACACACAGGTGCACACACACACAGGTGCATACACACACAGGTGCACACACACACACACAGGTGCACACACACACACAGGTGCACACACACACGCAGGTGCACACACACACACAGGTGCACACACACACGCAGGTGCACACACACACGCAGGTGCACACACACACGCAGGTGCACACACACACGCAGGTGCACACACACACGCACACACAGACACACACACGCACACAAGACGCACACACACGATCACTACCTTGGTGAGGGCCTGGCTGATGTACAACAGTGCCGGAGTGGTGACGGGATGACGGAAGTCTGAAGTGGGGAACAGCAATGCTGTGATCTTTAGGTAAATAAGCTGAGGAACAGAGAAAGAAATTATATATATAGAGCAGTGATTCACAAAATGAACGTGACTGCCAGATGACCACTTCATTAGAATTAGAGACATCAGGCATCAAATGAGCCATGAGTACTAGACGAGAAGCCAATTCAATGCATTATTTGTCATATCATTACATCTATCTGCCTTCTGTACAATAAACATTGAAATTGGCGTGGCAAATATCAATACTTTTTATACAACAGATTTATATTCAGCTATGAGAAGAAACCGTGGTCTACTCTTCCAGAGCAGACTGAATGTGTCATTTTATGCATACTGCAAAGAGGAAGCAAAACCAGTTAGGAGGTTATTCAAAAGTACCATGTCTAATTGCGGGAAAGCCGTGCGACCCTTGACCTCCAGAACCTCTGACATGCTGTGTGCATTGTCTCCTAGGGCAGTCCGCAACGCCCTGGAGGCCGCTTCTGGAAAAAGCTGACAGAGACCATACATCTGCCTGGAAAACAGAAATTTAATTTTTAGTTCAGTGTCGTGGTATCAAATTGAACACGTCACATGTACCATCACAGCAATTTACAGGTTGCAACACATTTTCTATGAGAACATCACTGTTCTTCTTTTCAAATAACTTGTTCCACTAGCAAGTTAGTGGATCAGGCGTGAGCTCCCGCTCCTAAACTAATGCCCATAGATTACTTGTGCCCCTTGACCTGATTTAGATTGTGCCATAATGAAATAAATCAAGACAATCCCTCCTGACAATGCCTCCCCAACCCGGGGCGATGCCGGCTAATTTCCCAGAGCCCCCGAGACACCCGGTTACACAGGCTAGTGAGCTATGTGTTAGACTGCTGTGTCACCCTGGCTGCAGTGCAGTAAGGAGAGAAATCATTGGAAACAAACACAAGCCAAAGGCAGGAAAACCAACTGTTTAATGTTGGTTTAAGAATGGTTACTCACGGTATCAGTTTGTCAATCGTGGAAAGTTCTGGTGGACTCTGGGTGGCCAAATCTCCCACATACTCAAGCAAAAAGCCAAACAATTTCTGAGAAAAATAAATAAATACAAGAAATATATTTGACAACTCAAGTCAATTCAAACGAATGAATTACATGACTATATTTAGCAGTGTACGTGCAATGTCCAAATGGCCTCACCTGTAGTTTGAGTTTGTTGCCTACACCCAGACTGGGGTGGTTACACTGCTGCGTCCTGGCCAGAATGATGCACTGGTGGTCAACAGGATGACCCTGCAAAAGATCCTTCAGATCCTGGTAACACTCTGGAGCTAGGAGAAAAACCATGGAAGAAGAAGTCTGACATCAATATTAACTTGTCAGGGCCACTAGGAGAGATTTGTTTTGCTAGGTGTCAACTAAAAGTTACAAAGTTTACATTAGTATAAGTTTACATTAGTATTTCCTAAACCTTAAAGATATATTTGTATACAGATACACATTTACCACTTAAACCATTAGCTATCAACAAAAAGTTTAGCATAGGTACAACAGCTCATCTATAACGGGTTTACCTGTGAAGGTATACGGCAGTTCTACTTTCGCTGCCTCCGCTTGGACCTTCTTCTCCCTCAGTGAAAGTACAGCGGCAGGCCCTTCATCCTTCTCATTATTCTCCTCTTCTTCCTCACTCTCCTCCCCAGAGTTCAGGTCTGAGTGGCTGTCCTCCTCCTCGCCTTCTTCTGCACTTCCCTCGTCATAATCAGATTCTTCCTCGCCACTCTCTCCCTTATCACCTTCCTCTCCCTCTATCTTCTCCCCTTCCTCGTTTATGTTCCATTTCCCATCCTACAGAAAGTGAGAAAGAGGAATTTGTTATCTGTTCATCTTTATCTGCTTCTTAGTTTGACTTGCCAATTTGAGGATAACCAAGCAACACATTTTCAATGTCTAAAATCGTTTAACAACAAACGGGCAAATTTCTCCAACAATCGTGTGTTTTGGCACACACTGCATAAAACATACAAAAAAACGTACATGAGTAAGAAACAAAACTTCTCAATTATTTGTCCCTGTGCTAAAGCAGCTATTAAACCAGTGCAGGTAGGATACACTACATAACAGAATTCCTCAAATCCCCAGAATAAGTGCGTGTATATTTATTGAGAAAGAGTACAACCATGAACGTTCACCACTCAGTGAATAAACAGCATGCGTTTAATTCTTGTTGTGAGGTATGACCACAGAAACCACCTGACTGACTCAAAGTTTGGCTTCAATTTGATGGCAATCAAATACATGTTACATTTTTCACTCAAGCCCTGAACAAAAACATCTCACTCTTAGGGGAAAACAAATGAACATAACCCCACCTGCTGGACAGATGTTCTAGTGGGTTGGGCCTCATGCTTAGTTTTATCCACTCTGGGGCTATTCTACCAATAGTTGCACATAAAGGCACTTCTCCTGCCACATGCCTCTTAGCATAATTAATTTAAAAGACACAAAAGGCACCAACTACGTTCACAAACATTATTCCAAAATATCCTGTTTCTTTATTGTGCCTTTATTGTCAGGTTAATATTTCGCATTATTGACTTACTGATCTACAAACCAAATAATGTGTTGATATTGTCACTTACCTGGTAGGCCAGTGTTGGTTTGTCATCTCCGTCCAAGACAAAGCCGTCGTTGATGTCGTCAGCCGACACGTGAGCAGGTGTCTTAGTGTCAGTTACTATATCTCCCATCATCCTCCTTAACCTGTCAGCCTGGGTCAAGGGTCAAAAACAGAGGAATCAGCATCTGTTCAGTGGACTAGTGGAGGACTTGAGCGGTAAAAGCACCCATCCACCACAGGCGGAAACAAGGACTTGCAGAGGAAGCCATTTTAACGGCATTAGGTCACTTTCACACCTCCAGTTGTTGCAGACGCTCCCTTTCTTCCCTGGCAATTTCCTCTGGGGTCTTCAGTTTCTCAGAGGGCGCGGCCTTCATTTCAAATCCCAGCTCACGCACCATCATGTCGTACTCATCCAGCTGGATGAGAAGTGAAAGATACAAGGATGAGAACGATGCTGCTTCCCTGAGGCAAACACTTAAAATGTCCAAATCCAATATGCCGTGTTAACAACTCACTTTGACTAAGTTGTGCTAAATTAACCCATATTCAAATAAATAAAATAGAACATTATATATTAAATCTAATATGCAATGGTTAGAATAAAAACAGTATGCATTTTTTACGATGGAACTGACTAAGAGACGCTTGAGGGACCGGCCTGAAAGATGTTTTTACATCAAAATTCAACCATTTAACTTTACGGCCAACATTATTATAGTGGTCTGTCAGATGCCGTGTGTCTAGTAATCTCACCTTGGGTTTGTCCTCTTCCTCTGCTCGGTCAGCCTTGGGGGCGTTCTTATGAGACAGCAGCCCCTGGATGCTCTTCCAGTCCTGGTCCAGCTTCTCTGTCAGCACCTGGGACTCCTCCTTCTGGTTCTGTCTCTCCCTCTGAAAAAGCACACAAGCGTTAGTCATCTAGACTCAGCTGACAGAAATCAATGCTAGGTCCGAATGGTTGGAGATACTGTTGAATCAACAATCCAGTCACGTAGAAGAATTATGGAAATCATAGCACATGTCCACAAAATGAAAATGTCAGCTTTGGATTGGTTCTTGGCATTGGCAGGTACTCAATGTTCAGTACTCACTAATTGTCAAATGGTCTTCCCAAAACGTAATATTAGAAAATCGTCTTTAGGATTTGTACCTATGAACGATTTAGAAGAAAAATCCAGAGCACTGCCCATTTTCTTTGAATATGTGGACTTCCATAGCCGGTTTCCCAGCAATGGTACAAAACCTACCTTCTGATAATTTATCGGAACTTTATATTTTTCATTTGTCAACTGTCTCAATATTAAACTAAGATGAAATGTACCACCATTTTAACAACTTTAAATCTTTATCAAATATGTTATAATTGGCCAATGATCTCGCTGATTATTTTCAAAATAAAAATGGACAGAGCACTTCATTATGATACCGATCTAATCCCTTAAAACATATGAACACAGAAAGTGTCTGACCAATCACATGTAACATAAGGAACTAAACTACTGATAAAGAGAAAAATATAAAACCAAGCCAACCAAACACATCAACAATCAGTCCAAGCTAACCAATAACATCCTCAATCAGCCACAGCCAAGCAATGCTATTGTGACTTCAGACGAATTCGCAAAAATATTTTACATAGTTTTTTCTAAGTTGAGAAATCACCCTGAAAATTTAAAATATGTATTTAGGCACAAGGTGCCTCCCTCAAACTGACTGATAAAACAACATTCTATGGTGCACATTTGCATGTTCTGTCAGACAAGAGCATAAAGGACATAGATGTTAGGCCTACATGTTTAAGAGTTGGCTGGGGGTTTAAACATTAACATAGAGTGGGCCAGATTCACATTTTCAAGAGTTGTTGGGGGTTTAAACATGAACATAGATTGGGCCAGATTCACATGTTTAAGAGTTGGCTGGGGGTTTAAACATGAACATACAGAGGGCCAGATTCACATGTTTAAGAGTTGGCTGGGGGTTTAAACATGAACATACAGAGGGCCAGATTCACATGTTTAAGAGTTGGCTGGGGGTTTAAACATGAACATACAGTGGGCCAGATTCAAATGTTTAAGAGTTGGCTGGGGGTTTAAACATGAACATAGAGTGGGCCAGATTCACATGTTTAAGAGTTGGCTGGGGGTTTAAACATGAACATACAGAGGGCCAGATTCACATGTTTAAGAGTTGGCTGGGGGTTTAAACATGAACATACAGTGGGCCAGATTCAAATGTTTAAGAGTTGGCTGGGGGTTTAAACATGAACATACAGTGGGCCAGATTCAAATGTTTAAGAGTTGGCTGGGGGTTTAAACATGAACATACAGTGGGCCAGATTCAAATGTCTGGTAGTTTGCAAATTAAATTGCTGCATTTCAAATAAAATCCTGAAAATAATGCAGAACTTATTTTTTATAAAACAGCATGAACATGCCTATATGAATTAAACTTCTCACCTTTTCCTGTTTGGACTTGATAATAAGCTCCTCTATGAGTTCCTGTCTGGTCCTCGCTCTCTGTTTTCCTCCTTCATCCTTCTCTCCTGACGTCTTCCTCATCAGCAGCCCTCCTCCTCCAAAATGGGATGCAGTCAATTCGGCTGGAGGATAGAGACGAGAAAATATTTACATGTGTACGGTCGCTCACATTTCACCGCTATTGTGGCCTCGTTTTTACAGACACACCCACGCCCAGATAGCTCTGTGATTTAGCTGTAGGCAGAGCAAACGTGCATCAATATAAATCTGTCAGCCTCAAACCATACACAGGCATGTACGTCACAGACAATTAGCGCTACTGTAGGGCTATCTGCGTTTATATGCCTCAGGAATACACAAGAACATCACCTAGCCAGAGAAATAGACTATAATGTAACGAGAACGTAGATAAACCCTCAACTTGCAATAGACCTGTTGGCAAAGCACATACGCCAATAGGAACTTGCCTGTCTGAATCGGTCATTGCATTAATGCTCATTATTGAATTTAGAATAGGAGGTGGACAGTGCAGTGGTGACATATGACACACAAAAAAATAATACTAAGAACCTAAGCTTTATACTCATAGTAAATCCCAACTGTTGGGAGTACAGCAGCAGAAGACAAACAACACTTCCAGTACCTGCTGGGACCTAAATAAAGCAACAGCAGCCCTGGCAGAAAGTAGTATGGCTACTAATCAAATACTTTATCAACATTAGTATAGAGTAACAGCAGCCCTGGCAGAAAGTAGTATGGCTACTAATCAAATACTATATCAACATTAGTATAGAGTAACAGCAGCCCTGGCAGAAAGTAGTATGGCTACTAATCAAATACTTTATCAACATTAGTATAGAGTAACAGCAGCCCTGGCAGAAAGTAGTATGGCTACTAATCAAATACTATATCAACATTAGTATAGAGTAACAGCAGCCCTGGCAGAAAGTAGTATGGCTACTAATCAAATACTTTATCAACATTAGTATAGAGCAACAGCAGCCCTGGCAGAAAGTAGTATGGCTACTAATCAAATACTTTATCAACATTAGTATAGAGTAACAGCAGCCATGGCAGAAAGTAGTATGGCTACTAATCAAATACTTTATCAACATTAGTATAGAGTAACAGCAGCCCTGGCAGAAAGTAGTATGGCTACTAATCAAATACTTTATCAACATTAGTATAGAGTAACAGCAGCCCTGGCAGAAAGTAGTATGGCTACTAATCAAATACTTTATCAACATTAGTATAGAGTAACAGCAGCCCTGGCAGAAAGTAGTATGGCTACTAATCAAATACTTTATCAACATTAGTATAGAGTAACAGCAGCCCTGGCAGAAAGTAGTATGGCTACTAATCAAATACTTTATCAACATTAGTATAGAGCAACAGCAGCCCTGGCAGAAAGTAGTATGGCTACTAATCAAATACTTTATCAACATTAGTATAGAGTAACAGCAGCCCTGGCAGAAAGTAGTATGGCTACTAATCAAATACTTTATCAACATTAGTATAGAGTAACAGCAGCCCTGGCAGAAAGTAGTATGGCTACTAATCAAATACTTTATCAACATTAGTATAGAGTAACAGCAGCCCTGGCAGAAAGTAGTATGGCTACTAATCAAATACTTTATCAACATTAGTATAGAGCAACAGCAGCCCTGGCAGAAAGTAGTATGGCTACTAATCAAATACTTTATCAACATTAGTATAGAGCAACAGCCGAACGTGAGTCCAATCCCACCTGAGAGCAGTCCCTTCTCATCTGCGTCATCATCGCTATCCACAATGTCAGTGAGTTTCTCCATCTCAGCCAGAGACTGGCCGTAGTGAGTCAATTCCTCATCCTCATTCAGGTTATACATGTTCTTCTTGTCCTGATTGCGCTGATGGGGCGACATTAGAAGAAAACATTCAGTTAGGGGCCACAGCATAACATAAGAAACATTTCAAACATTATTTGCTTTACCCTGACAACATGTTGGTACTAAAGAGAACCGAGATGTGTTGGTCTGTGTTTGTCCTCACCTGTCTCTCAATAGAAAACCTCTGAAGGATTTTCTCCTCTGGGTCCATCGTGGTGTCATATTCACCAAATCGTTTGTCAATAAACTTATTGGACTTGTCCTTTGTCTTGTACTCTTTCAGCAGTGTCTCTTTTCGCTGGGAAGAACGTAAAATGTAATTAGCACAAGATCCCGACTGACAAAATGGTAAGACACAATAATACAAAACAATTTTGCAAGGCTGGTTAAATGCCAGATGCTTGCACAGGCTTGTTAACTCCAACGTTCGTTTTTTGGACAACAACAACACAAGTTGGCAAGACAGCGCAAACAGATTTGACATCTGGCTACATACATTCATCCTTATCAGATTCTGCTCTGTATTGATCTAACATCTGGATACATCCTTATTATGATCTGCTCTGTATTAATCTAACATCTGGCTACATTCATCCACATCAACCTCAGCTCTGTAGTGTATTGAAACATCAGCCCAGATCGATCTATAGTAGCCTCGGGTCTTTTTTATCCTGACATCAGGCTAGATCAATTGACATCACTCTCTGAACTCATAAATGACCCCGTGTGTACACACCCACACAATCCCATAGGTTTTTATTTAAACAACTCACCTTGTTGATGGCTTTAGATCTGGATACACCTGGCAGGCCGACGTCATGCTTACTCTTTCGCCCGAGAATGTCGAACTTCTTCCGATTGATTTTCACCTCGAACGGGTTGTTTTTGATCTCTTTTGACGTTTTAGCCTTACGAACCTTATCGGAGATATTCTTCTTTTTGGGCGGCTTCACCATCTGGACAAAGTAGGTAGACGAAAATAAAATATATTTCATAAAATCCTTCCTGATAAGTAACCATGTAATGTAATGAAAGTAGTGTAACAGCCAGTCGAATGGTATCTCGCTAGCAAGTTACTGTACTGATTTTAAATACACCTTTAATTCAATATTAAACATTCATATGAATAACATTACGTAAATGATTATAAACATACCATGAAGTCGTGTTGGAGACCGTACTGTTCAGACTAATAAACCCCTCTCATGTATATTCCTAGTTAAATTGCATTATCCACGTTGTATCTAAGCTGAAAATCCAGCGTGCTAGCAGCACAAGGTCAAAGTTCAATCGGAAACAGCTCTGGCGAATTCACCCTCATCGGAAGACATTCGCGGAATATACTACAGTGCCCCCTACAGTTACTTCGCCAGAATTGCACTAATAGGCAAATTGGTGCTGTAGAAATGGTATGGTGTATCAGTTATATTCTGAAGCCTGTTTGCCTGCCTGAAAACGTGGTATGACATCGAAATATGTTTTACTGTTTGATTTTCATAGGTAGACCTAATTATCTTAATAATATGAATGAGGTGTGTGGTATATTGCATGCACTGCGCATGAATTGTGCTTAAGAACAGCTTTTAGCTGTGATGTCTTGGTCATATAATAATGCATTATAGCTATAATTTACATGTATTGTTTATCGATCCTGCTTTTAAGTTAAAGGAGCCAAGCTTTTTACAGAACTACCAGCATGCATCGTTCAGAGTGCCTGAGATATTATCCATTTAAACATTCTGGCTGGTTTTTCTTTCAGTTTGCATGGACTTTAAGACATTTCATATTCGCTTTAGACACAAGTACTATACGCTCACCATGAACCAGCTAATACAAATCTGGTCTTGTTTGGTAAATGAAGAGACCATTTGTGTCATTGTTTGAATTCGGTTTTGTAAATGTTACTGTATTCTACACGGTGCCCCTTTAAACATGACTAACAGCACAATCACAAAAAAGTGTTTCAAAACACTGCTTTTGTAACTGATTAACCCACACAATAAACCAGGTGATTGGTTTGAAGGAAGAGTTTTTAATTCATGGTTAAAAAATTAACAGCACCATGGAAAGTTATGGTTGTCTATAGATGTTATAATAACATGTGAAAAGGGGAAAAAAGGTGAAAGAATACAAATTGGCGCTGCTGCAAGATTAAAACAATAAGTAACTTAAAAATAAGAAATGACTATGGACGTAGTAGTTATTAGCACAAAATATCAAAGTAAAAGGAAGTTACAGTCATAATGTCGACATGTACAACTAACAACACAAGCACAAAGCTTTAGTTAAATGCCATGCAATCTATCAGGTTTAGGGTTTAGACCATCGTCATACCTTTAACCAATCATGTAATATACCAGGTACGTAGCAACCTGGTCCTAGATCTGCTTGCACTCACCGACTTATATGGTCCTTCATGCCCAACCAGATCTGAGAGCAGATCATTGTGGTATAACCCAAACATCACAGACCAGTGGAAGTCAACCATGACATTGGTCCAATTTTAATGCCTGTCTATCAACTAACCATTATCGAAAGCCGAGGTGTAAGACGGCTAGCCTGGTCCTATTATCCAGCCAATCTATTGTTTAGCGTGATAGCACAGATCTGGGACCAGGCGGTGAGATCATACCAGCAAACTAGATTGATTACTTAACTCCACAGTGTCTTGAGTGCAACTTGAAAGTGAGGAGTGGTTTTCTTGAGACAATCATTTCACAGAGGTTTCACAGGGCAGTCCATTAAGGTGCGGTCACTGGTGATGATAACGCATGCGGCTTTAAATGGGTGCAATGTGCCTTTAAAACAACTGTGTTCTTACATTCTCTATTGATGTTGACCTGAATCCAAACAGAATGGTTCAGTTTGACTGGCTAACATACCATTTCCCCAATGCTAAAAAACAACAATAATTAGTTAGAAGAATTAGGCAGTGGTGCGACCAGGTGCTTCCATTCACAGTGAGCTTAAAGCATGTGAACACTCATACAAAACTATTTGGTATTCTGGGAAATTTCCTTACTATACATTTAGATTTGCGTTTCCCAGGACAGGAGGGATTCTGATTTAAAAAAAATTGGAAAGCGACAAAGCAGTCCGGCAATGCAAGATTTTGAGATAGAAAACCTCCCTCGTTGTCCCTAGATACCCTCATGCCCCAGAGCCTGTGTGGCTGTACTACAATCTGCAAAACGACAGGGTGGTGTTCCTCTGCTTGATGTTGAAGGGCAGAATCGACCACAACCCCACACCCAAGGTAAAAAGGTGAAGGCGCTGGCAAATCCTGACAGATCTTAAACACTTCATTTCACGTATTGATTAATCCCATCCTACGCGACAGCAATCGGTTGATGAAATCCTTGTTGTGGCACACAACTAACAATTGGTCTGAGCTGGGGAACATGACAAGCAGGCATGATGGCCAACCACGCTTTCACCAGTTACCCTCCACCCATTGGTTGATTTGTACGGTACACGATTGACATGAAAATGTCAAACTGTGGTTAAGATTTGAGCTCTACTATTACGTGATTAGAGTTCTCACAGACTCACGGTCACATCCTTTTGAATGGTTAACATGAAATATTAAATGTGTTTCTCCACAGAAGCTTCCAATATACATGAATAAATATGTGTAAATGGTCGTCCGTTTCAGATACCGTACAGTCACACTGCAAAGTGGATAAACTCTTGGACCCCATGATTCGACAATAATGTTAGACATCAGCAATTAGCACCATGAAGTTTTTAGTTTAAAATCCTAAATAGGTTACCACCAGATAAATGACAGAATACAAGCTTTTCTATTTGTTTTGCATTCCTTTTCTTAAAGACACTTTGATACAATTCAATACAATCCCATTCAATTCTAGTGGTTAATCAGGGTTTAGTAAATATTGGATTAAAAAAAAACAAAAAAACAAATGGGTAAATAAAAATCTAAATGCTCACTTAGTGGGCCTAAATGGACATCATGCTAAACAAGCCACACAGATGCACTTAACCAGACTGAATGCACACAGTCATTCACCACTGAAAGCCACTGTTATTAAACTTCAAAAGCATTTTTGACCCTTTTTAAAAATATAAAGTTGGCACACACTAGGAAGTGAACGGAAAGTTATAAAGCCAGACAAACATTTTCAAAAGCGTCAAAATCAAAAGCATGTGGGTTGTGGCTTCGCTCGAGGGAAGCGAAGGGTTACGAAGCTCGGGCTGACGCGCGTCTCATCTAGGGTTCCTTCGCTGACGCGCGTCTCATCTAGGGTTCCTTCGCTTTTTGCTCCTTTTCGTCAGTCTTTTTTTTGTTTTTCTTTAGGAAGGAGGGAGTGCGGAACTTCTTCTTCTTCTTCGAAGGCGATTTGCTGGGGGATTCGTCGCCGTCGTGTTCAACGTTATGGTCGCCGGCGGCAGCGGGTTCCTCCCCCTCGGTGGCGGGCTGTTCGCTGACGGCAGGAGGGGCGGGGTCTTCGGCGGGGAGAGTGGGAGTGAGGTCTTCGGCGGGGAGGGCTGGGGCATCGGAGGCCTCTTCGTCCGGGGTCAGATCAGGGAGAGTCTGTCTCAATGTTGCCTGGTCACTCTCGTCCTTAGAGGTGTGCTCCGGGTGGGACTCTGTGGGGGGTCGGGGTTGGGGAAAGAGGTCTAGTTAGACGTGAGAAAATGTTGCTCTACAGGGCTTGGAAAGCGGCTGCAATAATCGAGACGCAACAAGGTTGATATGAGATTCAGTAAGGGAAAAACAACTATGATTACTAACTATTTTATTTCAGCTATATCACTTTATTCTCGATTGGGCCTTTCATCCATCCAGAGACCTCTTTTATACAGCCATAGATCATTATTATCTTTATTCTGTAGCCCAGCTGGAGTTAGTCATTATACATTATCTGACCATGTATATCAACCATGAAAACAGGCCACATAGGCTCCTCAGAATCTTCCGGCACAAATCAATCAGACACCATTCACTTCGGGCTCAGGCATGCCTGGACACGAGGCCGAACAACACTGCCATAATGGGCTATAGCTGCTGCCTAGCTAAACAGTTAAGACTCGGACGTGAAAGATTTACACTAAAAACGTAAACATGACCAAACAACACTCCTCAAGCGTCGGCTCAACAGCTGTACAACACGGTACTTGAAACGAAACACGATACTTTATACATTACATTCATGAAAGGGTTATCCACGTGAAGCTTGTATTGAAACCTAAGAATGACAAATGAGCCGTCTAAGCTCTGTGGTGCGCATGTATATAAAACATGGGTTCATATCTGACCTAAGACAATCACAGTATAACTTCCTGGCCATGCTTCATAGCGGCAGACTATGAATTGTGATTCTTATTCACGATACTTCGCGTTCACACAAATTCAGACTTAATATTCATACAACCCCTGATGAGTCTCAGAACATTAGAAAACATAAACACGTAAAATAACAGTGATACAATAAATGAATAATTGATACGTAGCGATTACTGTTTTACTTCAAGCCAACAGCAAAAACAAGCCTCACACGAGCGGCAAAAGCACATATTCTAGTACAGCCACACACCACTTAGATACAGGAATGTTTTATGTACCTGAAGTTGGCCTCACCTGGAATAAAAGCATAACATGCAGCAAATTATAACAGCCCGATACATTACCTGTGTCATATATTGTATTGAAGAGGAATCTACGGCAGGAAATCATTTCAAAGCCTTTCATTTTTAGCTTGTAAGACTCCATGGTGAAGTGTAAAGCCGGTCAACTCCGGGAAGGTAAAGGTTACCTAAGAAAATAGTTGCTGGGTCTATTTCAGATCTCTCCACTGTCGCTGGCAAGAACCATAGGCTGTGTAGGAAATGGTGTTCAGTAGGGAGAGAACACGGTTGAGCTCAAGCTTGATTCACGGTCAATGTGACCAGCATATCGGAGCCACCGACACTCTTTAGGTTTGATTCCGCATGGCGAACCAAAAAAACATTAAGCCAACAATAGCCAACTAATATCAATCTCAGAATTTAACCGAACAGACAGGGAGGGCCTCGGAAATGGAACCTGGCAACCACAAAAATAAGACGCAAAGAACCAGAAGCCAAGACCCGATAGGTATCAGAACAACAGGTTCTCAACCCCAGTGGAAAGGTTAGGGCCTCGCAGAGAGAAAATACGGGAAAGGAGGAGTCGGAAGGAGGAAGCCATGCAAAGATAAACGGTTAAAACGATGCCACGGGGATGGTCAGGGGAGATGGTTTGGTGGTTGGAACAGTACGTACTTACTATGGCAACAGGTACTCTTTAGCATTTCCATCTCCTGATAGTTACGCAGCCACAAAGAAGAAAGCACAGGTAGAAAACAAACATCTATAGATGCAAGTCAATCACAGCCATCACAGTGTCGAAATAATAAAAAGAAATTCCAATTGAAACCAAAAGAACGATGGTAGAGCCATTCTTAACAAAACCCCAATTGATGGAGAATGGAGAAGTGAACGGCAGATTGGGAAGACGTTTACTGTTACATTTTAGACCATCTTTGATCAGATTACACCAGTGACTGGTCGATTATACAGTATACACATTCTCCCTCCATTGTATACTTTACTTCAGAATAGAGTTTGCCAAGGTTTATACTGGTTATACTGTAGGAAACAGATGTCTGACAAAATACAGAAAGAATTACAGGACTGTCTTTGCATTAAATAAATACCTATAAAACAAAAAGGAAATCGTTGCCCAGATTTCTTAAATTTTGCAAATCGAGACTTATAATGCATTTCTAATGTGTTTTATTTAGAGTTACCTTTAATAAATGCACAGCACTGTCTTGTGAATATCACATATGCATAGTATCCCTTACAGGGCTTCATAGATTGGATACATTCCTTCAGTATAATCCCAGGCAAAAAGTACTGAGAAATTTTGTTCTTTCTGGTTTGAGAACCAATACAGTCATTAAAGGTCAGACATTCTCTTGCTGACTTTTCGGTGTAATCTAAGCAGTAACAGAGACCAAGAGGGAGAAATATACAAATGTGAGGAAAGATACAACTTAATCTGGCTAAGGCCATTGTTGATACATGTTATTAGGAGCGATTTGTTGAGCTTGGGGAATTATTCATGGAAGGATATTAACAAAATAGGCAGAATACCAAATCAGATCAATTTGTTAACAGGCCATCTTTGATATACAAATGAAAAATAACAATTAAATTTAGGTGTCCATGTTTGGTTGGTCGATTAGGTAATACCACCCCTTTCATTCTTTAAAATAAATATAATGTAACTGTTATTTCATAGGTTAGGCATGATAGATAGCCAATTAACCCGGTGGGTGGTTCCCTTCTCATACAGCACCCAATAAAAGTGAATAAACCTCTTAGCCTCTTATTACACAATAAACGTCATATTCAAAAGCACGTACAGTTGTTATGTTAACGACCACATAAAAAAGAAACAGGCAGGATGTCCCATGTCCCAGCATTCCTTGTTTTTGACCCTTAACCCTGCGGTCCCAAACCCGGTAGTTGCCCAGGAGAAGACATGCGGGTGTTTGTATTGCTTGTAGCCAGACGAATAAGGCCAACTAACCTTCTTCCGGTCTAACAGGGGTGCTTGGAGGCGTGCGGGTCGGACTCTGACCCTTGACCTCCTCAGGCTCTGGTATAGCATCTGGTGAGGAAATTAAATCTTTTAGCTGGTTAAGTGACAGGCTGGCAACGAAGTAATTTAAAAAAATAAATATAGATCATTGACAGTTTCTGGGATCAAGTAAAAATCACACACACCAACAAACCATGAGAAATCATTTGAATGTATAACTCTTACACCACCACAAACAGTAAATACACAAACACCAAAAAACAGCACACCGAAAACATGAGAAAGACAGGCATTGATTATTATTGGCAATTGCACACAACACCAGAGGTAACGAAGCCTCCACCATAAACAAGGATCCTGTTCCCTTGGAGATGTCAACCAGGTGATTAGTAGTTAACCATTATAAGCACACTCCCAAAGACATCAGGTCCGTGTTAGGAAGAAGAGCAGAAGGATGAGGAAGTCTCAGTCCCAGAACGGTTGGATGAAGGGATCACACATTCATTAGGGAAGACGTCCTTAAGAGCGCAACAATCAGCACTTGGTTTTTTATTGGTTAAAACGATGGTTGGTAAGGGGCTGCACAATAAGCAAACTTGACAAAATCCACAGAATTCCAGAAATTCCCAGTCAGAGGATTCCAATCCTGATAAATCACCTTGGGTATTCGGAGTTTTCAGGATTACCTAAATATGTCAATTGATTAACTAATATTAAAACTAGGTAATGTGGACAAAAATTTCATTTGCAATACTTTGCCTAAATTAATGTGAAAAACGCTTAACAGAACATTGCATTTGTAAAATGAATAAGGACTACTGTTGTCTATGATGGTCCAAAAGCCAAAACGTAAGCGTGCTAGCACGAGGTGTAGTTAATAAAATATACATTACCATTCAAACATTTGGGGTAACTTAGATATGCTGTTGTGTTTAAAATACACTGATTAATTTGATGTTTAAAGTATCATAAATACAGTGCAGACATTGTTAATGTGGTAAATTCCTGTAAACAGCAGATTTTTAATGAAATATCTACATAGGCGCACAGATGCCCATTATCAGCAACAATCAGCCCTGTGTTCCAATGGCACATTGGGTTTGTTGATCCATGTAAACTGTAAGCCTGTTGCAGTTATGTTAGCACAGCTGAAAACTGTTGTGATGACTAAAGAAGCAATAAAAAGGCCCTTTAGACTAGTTGAGTATCTAAAAC
Source organism: Dallia pectoralis (assembly GCA_029465975.1). Classification (NCBI taxonomy): domain Eukaryota; kingdom Metazoa; phylum Chordata; class Actinopteri; order Esociformes; family Umbridae; genus Dallia; species Dallia pectoralis. Next base: position 3,036,409 of record CM055760.1, on the reverse strand, counting down.
ATGATCAATTGTGTGTTCGATTACAATCTCAAAATAGTCTGAAACAATTTGTCATTGTATTCTTGTTCTGAGAAATTATGGCTATTCCATATGTGAAACTGCAATGTATGGTCTCTCATCGGATACTGTCAGAGCTGTTCGTGTTTCGTGTTATACTCTGTTTGCACTGTTCGTTTACATTTTAAAATGTGTGATTTAAATTCCTTGTACCGTATGTGTAAACACACTTGGCTAAATTAACCTGATTCTGATTCTCAAACAACTCTCTTCACAGAACAGGGCAAACTGGCGCAAACTAGATTAGAAGAGTAGGAGGTCCCGGTGCACTGAGCAAGAGGCCAATCACAGAGTGATTAGTAAAAAAAAACCTCACAGGTCACAGCTACATAAATTGCTCCCACAAAACACCAGTCAACATCAACAGTGAAGTGACTGCACTTTCTCTACATTTAGCAACATTTCGTTTTCATGGCGAACTAGGGGATGTGTGTCATGGACGGAGCCATATTGGAGAAATACTTCATTACAGATCCCACATGGACTGTGATTAGAGATTTCGGCAGTTATCTACAAACGCACAAATCATCTGCAACGATTTCTAAGTGACCCCAAACTTTTGAACAACAAGTGTATATATTATTCTTTAATCTACTATGTGTGAGTTTTTACTATTTTACTAACAGCCTCTTAAATCACTTTAATAGTATTTCCTGTAAATCAAAATTGAGCAAATGGTTTATTCCGTTTATATGGTCCGTACTGTCCAAGGTAGAACGGAATGGCATAGTTGAATTTGTGAATTTAGGGTTTATTTCAAAGGGATACTAGATACATTAATTTAAAACGTCTCATTTGTGTAGTATAGGTAACTTTATGAAAATTCATCATATTACCAACAAGTCTGTGAATACCCGAACTTGAGAATGTTGTTGGTGTCAGGCCTGCGCTACAGTCACTGGTTGAGGAATTAGGAGCAAGGAACTAGTACTGGGTAGGACGGTAACAGGACAAGCCCCAGAAAAACAAAGGAGGATAGAGATATAGAACAAGGGACTCCAGTCAGAATGCAGGACGGAGGAGCAGGAGGACGGGCCAGAGTCTGCTGTCAGTCAGTCTGTACCTGGAGAGTCAGGGACCGTGTGGTCAAGCAGCTCTGTACTGGTGGAGCTGAGGGCCCTCAGCACAGCAGAGTGAAACTCCCTGTGAGGAGACTCTGGGTGGGACTCTCCTCCAGAGTTACTGGACCCCGAGCCAGCCAACGTGTCGGGGCTCCCCTGGCAAACCCCCAACCCAGTCAGGGTGTCCTGGCCGGGGAGCGAAGATGAGGTGGTGGTGGTGATTGTGAAGTTAGGCTCAGAGACCCCCGGTCCCTTCGCTGGGACAAAGAGGGGCTTGGGCGGCAATGGAGGCTTCGGTGGGGGGGTAGTGGGGGACAGGCCTCCCTCCCAAAACACGGGAGAAAAGCTCTGTGGGCTGACTGTGGACTCTTCACTCTGTACTGGATGAATGATGTGACAACAGTTTCTCCCATGACGCTCCGTTAGGTCACGGACAGAGCTTTTTTTGGAGAATTACTTCAGATCCCACACGGACTACGATTATAGACATTTCTGCAGTGGACTTACAAGTTGACTAATAATTGATGTATAATGTGTTCTCTACTGACATATGGCCCATTTGGAACAATAAAGAAATTACTAATACTAATAAGTGAAATCCAAAAAAAGAAAGAGATTTACTGGTAAGGAGAAAGTGCAGGTGTTTATCTAAGGCTGACCAATCGTGACCTGAGAAAATGGACACCACTTCTTACCATCGGGTCCTTTCTGTTTGAGTTCCACCTCCTTGCGGTAGTCCTCTAGCTCCTGGTCGAACTGCTTGTTGAATGGGTTGGGACCTTTCTGGTTGATAATAACACGAGGCTGGTACTCCTTTTCGATGATGGCCTTTGATGCCGTTACCAGCTCTCCCTAGTGGCAAAGACAGAAATACATGTCACTGCTGATAAACGCTCTGGTTGTGCACGATGAGAAGTCACACATTCAAATGAACATCAAGCAGTCTGGACAAAAGGGCGTGTTTGTGTTGTCGTATTTGTTTAAAAATATATATTAACATGGCCGCATTCAACAGCACAAAACGAAATACACCAGTCTTTCCTGAAGGACATTAAAACACACACATTTTGAAAGATATTGTTTTAAAAGGTTTATATGCATTACTGTGGACAAAGAGAGTTGGGAAAGACGCAGAACAGAAACCCTGACTAAAGAGAACCGGGCATAATTAGAGCCCACTTTGCGGCAGCAAACCGAAGACTCCAGGCCAATATACACGACATATCCACCTGCAATGTTCCACAAACGTTGAACATGCTTTTGATTTCACACACACACAGTAGTGGCAGAGATTAAGAGGTCATGTGAAAGTACCTTTCTAAAAGACTTAGCAGGGCTATTGGCCTCTGACAGTTCGAGGCCGTCAATAGTGTCCGTACAGTCAGACAGAGGGGTGTCCTGCAACAGTAAATTGAATGAAGGGTGCGAAGAACCCAGCGCAACACACACATAGACGCATCTACATACACGCATGCAGCGTTTGTTACAGGGAAGCGAATGGGGCAGTCTCACGCTTAGTAATAATAAAGACAAAGAAATATGTCACGGTCATGCTTCGCAAAACACAGTGCATGAGTGTGTCAAACTAGGTAGACACAACCCCAACGCAATGCCTTAGACATTTCCCAGAAGACCAACATGTTTCAGCCAATGGTGATGAAAGGTTTAGGACAATCCAACAGCCGTCATTATGTTGGCCTTCAAATGGTCAAATCGTAGCACCGCACATATGGTCTAGGTTAGCGCACAAACACTCGAACAATGTCCTCGGTAGCACTCTCAAACATGGAAAAAAGTTGTAGCAAACAATGAACGTCAACCAGGAGAGCTGAAACAATGGAAAGCAACTTAATGGAACAATTGGAACTCAGAAGGGCAAACAACATGCTAACTCTGAGGTACTATGAAAGCAAACACAGACTTGAGGCTACGTCCGCTGGTGGCAAACAGCACGTTGGGGTTAGTCATCAAAATAAAACAACGAAATCTATTGACCGACATGAAAACAACCTGGCCTGTGACACAGCATGAGAGATTTACCTCTGACTTTAACTTACCTGCCAGATGGAACTTCTCTGCGATCAAAGAATATTGTAATCATGTTAACTTCGTAATAATTGAAATGCTTGAACTTTAATGTGTTTGGATTACTCTGTTACGAGGACAAGATTCAGTTTCCCAACGTTATAGGTTTAAGCGAACAAGCCAAGTTCAATCTAGCCACGGATGAGATTTTGGAAAGAGGTCTGACTGGGGGCAGAACTATAGATTATTAACATATCGTCGGCCCCCCTGAGGAAGAGAAATGAGGTGCCAAACACCGGGGTATGATCACACCTTATGGCCAAACAGGTCTAATGGAGAAGCCTGGCCTGACCGAGACCACATCAATTCTGATCTTCACCATCTGCCGCAGTCAACATTAAAAGTGCCCAGAACGTCACCAGTAATGAAGTGGGTATACGTCCCAATAAAAAACCCTTACTGTCAATTTTCCAGGCAGTCGTACTGGTTTGGCAAAGCCAACAGTAGCTGGTTGCAAAACCAGAAACCCTGGCAAGATCTAAGTGTGCAGAGCACGCGGCATCGACGCCCCTCACACGGCATCGACGCCCCTCACACGGCATCGACGCCCCTCACACGGCATCGACGCCCCTCACACGGCATGCACGTAATACAAGACCCTGATTATACTCAAACCCAGGGGATGGCAGAGGAACAAACCAATGACAGACTGGAATTCTTACAACAAACTACCCATCGAAGTTTACTGGCCACAACCAGCAACAACAAAAAATACGATGGAATGGACAGTAGAAGCATTACCCAAGCAGAGATACACCAGCCTTACTTTGATGAGACTGACTAAAGCTTGAGCGAGTGCATGGTCTGTAATGGTCTGTAATGCAAACTTAGCATGGAGGTCTTTGTGAGTCTCTGGTTTTCGGACTCAAATTCACAAATTTCTGCAACAAAGGAAATCCCAAGAATATCCAGTACATAACCTGTAGCAGAAGGACTTTTCAAGGCAGGACACGAATGATCACGTCCTTCTCTTGGAGAACTTGTTGGGCTTCGAAAACTTGCCCAGATTATATTTATCAGATAGACTTCAGTTTGTTTGAGTGGATGGCCTGTACTCGGACAAATCTTAGGTATGTTTTGTGGTTCCTCAAGGATCGGGTAGGCACACTTTTGTTCTGACTACGTATGCCGCCTCTGGGTGATGACATCTAAAACCACAATGTCAATTTTCATTGTTAAGCTGAGAACACACAGTGGTAAATTTGGAAAGATGGAAAAGCCCCTGAATTATCTACTATGGAAGCCTGTGTCACATACATAAGAATATGGATGACCTGAAACGTTTTGCATTTTAAATCTGAAAAACCTTCTGTGGTAGTTTTAGGACCTAAGAAACAAAGAGACTTGCTGACAGATCTCATGCTGAACCTAAACAGATGTTATAAACGCAGACTCAGTGCAAACATTTAAGTCTCTATTAAAAACTCATCTGTTCAGCCCGGTGTACGGTTAAGTGTAGTCTGGCCCAGGGTACGAAGGTGAACAGAACCCTACGAAATCACATTTCGCCCTGTCTTTGTTGGGCGGGTTCTCACCTCCCCTGGGATGTCCTCTCTCCAATTGCTACTCGGGGGGTGGAGTCACTGGCTCGCTGTTGTTCTCCATTGCCATGTACGTCAATTCGAGTAACTCTGTGAATAGTACTAGACCTTCCCAGAGTGGCTGCGCTTGACTGGGGTCCCTTGGTTGATGCTTGGTAAAGTGGGTGGATTGATTGGCCCTGTCTGGGGTTTATCTCGTTCAAGGCCACAGGACTATATTATTGTGCCTGGGACACAGGGAACTAGGGTGTCTAACTTTTCACCGTTTCTTGTTTTATTTCCAAAAAGGAGGACCACACTGTGGGACCTACCAGCCCTAAGGAGGTGTTGCTGACCCCTCCCACGGCCCTGCTGGTTGTGTTGCTGACCCCTCCCACGGCCCTGCTGGTTGTGTTGCTGGCCCCTCCCACGGCCCTGCTGGTTGTGTTGCTGACCCCTCCCACGGCCCTGCTGGTTGTGTTGCTGGCCCCTCCCACGGCCCTGCTGGTTGTGTTGCTGACCCCTCCCACGGCCCTGCTGGTTGTGTTGCTGACCCCTCCCACGGCCCTGCTGGTTGTGTTGCTGACCCCTCCCACGGCCCTGCTGGTTGTGTTGCTGACCCCTCCCAAGGCCCTGCTGGTTGTGTTGCTGACCCCTCCCACGGCCCTGCTGGTTGTGTTGCTGACCCCTCCCACGGCCCGGCTGGTTGTGTTGCTGACCCCTCCCAAGGACCTGCTGGTTGTGTTGCTGACCCCTCCCAAGGACCTGCTGGTTGTGTTGCTGACCCCTCCCAAGGACCTGCTGGTTGTGTTGCTGACCCCTCCCAAGGCCCTGCTGGTTGTGTTGCTGGCCCCTCCCACGGCCCTGCTGGTTGTGTTGCTGACCCCTCCCACGGCCCTGCTGGTTGTGTTGCTGACCCCTCCCAAGGACCTGCTGGTTGTGTTGCTGACCCCTCCCAAGGACCTGCTGGTTGTGTTGCTGACCCCTCCCACAGCCCTGCTGGTTGTGTTGCTGACCCCTCCCAAGGACCTGCTGGTTGTGTTGCTGACCCCTCCCAAGGACCTGCTGGTTGTGTTGCTGACCCCTCCCAAGGACCTGCTGGTTGTGTTGCTGACCCCTCCCAAGGACCTGCTGGTTGTGTTGCTGACCCCTCCCAAGGACCTGCTGGTTGTGTTGCTGACCCCTCCCAAGGCCCTGCTGGTTGTGTTGCAGGCCAAGCAGCTGATGACACCTGACAGTTCCGGCTAACCCTCACCCCACCCGATCGTCAGACTGGTCATGCATTTGACCAGGAATATTTTGTTAGACTTTGTTCATTCAAAAAATCCATTAAATAAAAATTAAACAAGTATAAGTTCACCTAGCACAGCCAGAAGAGGATTGGCCATCCCTCAGAGCCTTGATCCTCTTTAGGTTTCTTCCTAAATTCCCATCAGGGAGTTTTTCCTAGCCACTGACCACAAAGATCTTTTAAAATGTGATTGATTAAAAAAAGAAAGAATTTGTTGCGTTTCGTAGAGAAGGTTCACTTAGAATTAGAAAATAAAAGAAACATGTATTTGCAAAAAGCGTGAGAATTTGTTCAAAGCAAGTGCCGAGGAGATAATCAATGTGGTCTCGGTCACACTGGACATATTTCTCCCGACTAATGGGCTGACTGAACACCTGTTTACACAAAAAGGTGTGATTGAAATTCGGATTCTGTTGCACCTCCTCTAGTGGACTGGATCTCAACTACGGTCCTTGTGTAACCTCCAACAGTACACATTTTAATATTAGCCTCAACCAAGCACAGCAGATTACACTTATCAGTAGACAAGTTGATAAAGTTGTGCTAGTTCTAGAAAACATACATCTAGTGTTCCCCAGGAGAGGTTTGACAATCCCTGCTCAACTGTGTTGTGCCAAGTCAGAACTGGGTCGTACGAGACACTTACCTGAACAAAGGAGCGATCCACCATGGTTCCAGCACACAGCACCTGGGATTCAGGACCTGCTGTCTTGATGTCCTTAAGGTTCTGCTCTCGGATCTAAAGGATGGTAACAGACGACCAAAATCCGTTATATGGATGAATGACTTCTAGATGACTGAAATGTCAAATGGGTAAGCAAACATTTTACTGGGACAGAGAGTCCGGACCAATTAAACAGCTTCAAATAACACCATACCTTGTTCCTCATCTCCAGCACCTCTTTGGGGTTTGTGTTGAGTGGGACAAATTGATTGGCCACTGCAGCTTGTCTCATCCCCTCCTCATTGGTCCACTGTAATACCCACAGCAACAATTAAAATAACCCATAAACAAATTATGCAGTGAAAACAGGAATGACAGGCACAAAACATTAAAACGTTCAGACTACGCAGGCTTTAAAGAACAATAATAAAAGTCATGCTTATCAAACCAAAGGTACAACAACTAAAGAATTAAAATATATATATTAGTTTTAAAACATCTGGAAGCAGTGAACCAATGATGACGCTCGTGGTGGGGGTGGCTCTGTACTTCAGAGATCTATGACAGATTGCACTGCTGGTCACGGTATTGGTATTCCATGTCATTATCAAACCACGTATAAAGCTAATCACAGACTCATTGTATACCAAAAATGTAAAAGGGGTAAAATAGGGCTAGCTGATATGGCCTGGGACGAGTTTTTGTCAATGTGATATAAATGGCAATATATTTATCTTTATAGATTTTTATAGGTCATCTAAAAATATACAATATACACTAACCATTTTTATATACTATTATTGTAGTTGTTTGAATGGCCAGCGTATCATGCCGTCAGTGTTCGCAACTACATGATGTTGATTCAACTGAGCAGATTGTTGGCGGTATCGCCACTGTCTTTGTCTGTACTACTTATAATCTTGCAGACAGCATTTTCCTTCTCTTTATCAGAAAAAAATAGGTCGCTTCTTGCTGAACATTTCTTTGACTGTGAAAACTCCAATATCCGCATGTGCAAACCACATTACTTAGCTATGCTTACAAGCTAGTAGGTGAGCCGCTAATCGCTAATGGCACTTATTGCACCAGCTCACCTGTTCAGATTTTAACATTTTCATTTATTGTATCAGATGAGCACAATGCCAAATTAATTATCCAATAATTAAGCAATCTTTTTAATTATGAAATGTACATTATTTTTATCTTCATACTGATATTTAGCTATTTATCGCCCAGCCCAAGGGAAACCCTGAAAGATAACATGTTATGATGTTTTATCCAATACATTTCTAGGAGCGTAAACCTCCATTTTTTCTATAAACTTAAATGTGCACGACAATGTTGTGTTTATAGCCAAACGTTAGCTCTCTATTAGCTTTATTCTATCAGCAGTTATGATTTAGGCTACTATTTAACCCCATTACAAAGACTTTGTTATCAAACATGCAATACCAACATACCGGCCATGTCATCATCATTGATACTCTGTTATTGTTAGACTTCTTATAGAAAGAAATGACTGACTAAAACAAAAATTAAAAGAGCAAGTGAAGGCATCACAAGTTGACAAGAGACCATGGAAGGGGTGAAGAGGTGGGGAGGTGGAGAGGTGGGGCGATGATGACGCTGGCTTTACAGTACAGTAGCAGCTATGTGGGTGGGCATCGCCAAGTCATTTCCCAGGCTAATGTAACATACAGAACAGGACAACAAAGATAAAGAGCGAAACACACCGACAGACGGGACGCTCGTGTGCTATTAAAGAGGTTTATGACCAACAAAGAACACAATGTAATAACTGCAAATTGCCGACAAGTTAAAAAGCATTAAATGTGTTCAGTCGGCCTCTATTCAATTGGGTTCTAATCCATTACCGGTACTTATTTTATTTTTTTTACAACTTAAGAGAAAAAATCTCCAGAACTGTATTTTTTTTAGAAGGTAATTAAACCAAATATTCTGGAAGTTTTTGACAAGTGCACTTTAACTGAAAACACTGGTAATACTCAGCCTGAGATATAAAAAATATAAACCTTTCTCCCCCTTCACAAATGATTATGATAAATTATGATAAAATGAGCAGCTGCAGAATCTACCAAACCTTTAGCCATCATGCAAAACGACTTATGTATTTTCTAGAAAGCATGTTCGTATGTATTTTTGCATTGGAGTAGAATGGGCTGATTTCCTTTAGAAGATGTTTCAGCTTGGCTGTTAAAGCGATTAGGTGCCGAACCAAAAAACTAAATGAAAGAGGCAAAGGGGTATCTGAATGGGTTGTAGCTCGGAATCATGGGATGGACATGTAAATATGATATACTCACTGATAATGGACTGAGTTTCACAACACAACAGTTTCTCCTACTTTTCCAAAGGAGATAATTGTTTCAAACATTAAACGTTTGTTCTCGCCACTAAACAAATCCGTTCATGCATGGGAAAATTATAATTGAACGAAAGTCGACAACAGAAACAAGGTGAACTCAAACTAAATTTCGGATCATCGGGGACATTTGGAGGGGTGCGTCGGGATTTAGGAATAGAGGAGAAAAGAGTCATAAAAAAGCAGGCTATGACTCATGGGATTCAGATTCCAATTTCATACCAAAAGCAGGGCAGTCTTATCGAACCTCACACTTTCTGTGGCGTTAGCGGAAAACTCCAAATGCAATTTGTTGGCTCGGATGAAGAACCAACCACAAGACATTATAGCCACTTCCTCGGTATCAATGGCAGAAAAAGATCTTAAAGTTAAGGATGCATGCTAGCTTTCACTTAGTATATGGCTGTATGTCATACTCATTAAATGTTAAAACAATGGTGCTACACACCTAATCTAACAAGACGTAAGGTTTGCTTTACTGTGAAAGCTACGCTAGCGTCCCCGGACACACGCACTTAATAGAACAAGCAGAGACATACATACGCGTCTCACACACAGGAACGAAAAATAATCCGTAAAGCAGCAGTAGGGCTCGGATAGCAACATGGTGCCACGCCCACTCCGGGATCATGCCACGACTCCCTGTCGCTCCTCCTCCCGGAGAGCACCCACAATGCATCTTACTACTCATGCAACACAGCATGCGCAGGGCAGCTGGTGTGGCATCCTAAAGCCTGAGGTAACAACGGGGGACCAATGGGACTAACACACAGGCAGTGGGTCATGACCACATGCTTAAGAGCCTGATCAGTAGACTATAATAATTCCTAAGAGTGAAACAAAGGCAACATTTACGGCGGGCATTTAGTGAGCATATCAGGAAAGATAAATCCTGATAGTCGGACAAAAAGACCTGATCTGAAGGAGCTATTGAATTGTAAAGGATTCACGATAGCCCGCAGGAGCCATTTCCCCCATCTGACCTTCGAGTGCCACCCTGCTGCCCTGTCCATCAAGTCACTGAACTTTACATAGAACTATGAACAACAATAAGGTTGGCACAGACCAAGCAGTTGGTTATACAGCTTGGCACGCAGACACCGGACGAAAGAGACTGCAGCAAGGGTTTGACGTGATCGTGTGTAATGTTCGTCCACACCTTAGTCTTCGACTTGGGGCTGCCACCGTCGGGCCCTTCCTCGTCGGCCTCGTCCGGTCGGCCCGAGTTCAGCCAGCGACTTTTGTCACGCTGCTGCCTCTGAAAGCTGTGCTTGAGAGGGGAGCGAGCGCCCGAGTCGCTGTCCTCGGCGTAGGAGTGGCCCGTGGCCGAGGGAGCGATCTCTACGTCGCTGCTGACCTTTTTTGCTTTGTCTCGCAGCGCCGGACACCTATATGGATAGCCCGTCCTGTAACCCTGGAAACAGAGACGGGTTGGTTAGACACTTTATCAGGAGGGGTTTAACCAAGGCTTATATTGTGTTATGGCAAACGTAATGTACAACACAAATCAGTAACTGTGAGAATGATAAACTGAAATAACACCCGGTTGGTCTGATATCATCTGCCCTACTCCTAATGGTCCAATTACGTTTGGTGTGACAGTGACCTTAGGGAACACAGAGACAGCACAAACAGACCTAGACAATAGACCTAGAACCAAGACAAAGGAACCAGAGCAACAGGCCAATCCATACCAGGTTATAGAACCAAGACAAAGGAACCAGAGCAACATGCCAATCCATACCAGGTTATAGAACCAAGACAAAGGAACCAGAGCAACAGGCCAATCCATACCAGGTTATAGAACCAAACAAAAAGAACCAGAGCAACAGGCCAATCCATACCAGGTTATAGAACCAAGACAAAGGAACCAGAGCAACAGGCCAATCCATACCAGGTTATAGAACCAAACAAAAGGAACCAGAGCAACAGGCCAATCCATACCAGGTTATAGAACCAAACAAAAAGAACCAGAGCAACAGGCCAATCCATACCAGGTTATAGAACCAAACAAAAAGAACCAGAGCAACAGGCCAATCCATACCAGGTTATAGAACCAAACAAAAAGAACCAGAGCAACAGGCCAATCCATACCAGGTTATAGAACCAAGACAAAGGAACCAGAGCAACAGGCCAATCCATACCAGGTTATAGAACCAAGACAAAGGAACCAGAGCAACAGGCCAATCCATACCAGGTTATAGAACCAAACAAAAAGAACCAGAGCAACAGGCCAATCCATACCAGGTTATAGAACCAAACAAAAGGAACCAGAGCAACAGGCCAATCCATACCAGGTTATAGAACCAAACAGAAAGAACCAGAGCAACAGGCCAATCCATACCAGGTTATAGAACCAAACAAAAAGAACCAGAGCAACAGGCCAATCCATACCAGGTTATAGAACCAAACAAAAAGAACCAGAGCAACAGGCCAATCCATACCAGGTTATAGAACCAAGACAAAGGAACCAGAGCAACAGGCCAATCCATACCAGGTTATAGAACCAAGACAAAGGAACCAGAGCAACAGGCCAATCCATACCAGGTTATAGAACCAAGACAAAGGAACCAGAGCAACAGGCCAATCCATACCAGGTTATAGAACCAAGACAAAAAGAACCAGAGCAACAGGCCAATCCATACCAGGTTATAGAACCAAACAAAAAGAACCAGAGCAACAGGCCAATCCATACCAGGTTATAGAACCAAACAAAAGAACCAGAGCAACAGGCCAATCCATACCAGGTTATAGAACCAAACAAAAAGAACCAGAGCAACAGGCCAATCCATACCAGGTTATAGAACCAAACAAAAAGAACCAGAGCAACAGGCCAATCCATACCAGGTTATAGAACCAAACAAAAGGAACCAGAGCAACAGGCCAATCCATACCAGGTTATAGAACCAAACAAAAGGAACCAGAGCAACAGGCCAATCCATACCAGGTTATAGAACCAAACAAAAAGAACCAGAGCAACAGGCCAATCCATACCAGGTTATAGAACCAAACAAAAGGAACCAGAGCAACAGGCCAATCCATACCAGGTTATAGAACCAAACAAAAGGAACCAGAGCAACAGGCCAATCCATACCAGGTTATAGAACCAAACAAAAGGAACCAGAGCAACAGGCCAATCCATACCAGGTTATAGAACCAAACAAAAGGAACCAGAGCAACAGGCCAATCCATACCAGGTTATAGAACCAAACAAAAGGAACCAGAGCAACAGGCCAATCCATACCAGGTTATAGAACCAAACAAAAGGAACCAGAGCAACAGGCCAATCCATACCAGGTTATAGAACCAAACAAAAGGAACCAGAGCAACAGGTCAATCCATACCAGGTTATAGAACCAAACAAAAGGAACCAGAGCAACAGGCCAATCCATACCAGGTTATAGAACCAAACAAAAGGAACCAGAGCAACAGGCCAATCCATACCAGGTTATAGAACCAAACAAAAGGAACCAGAGCAACAGGCCAATCCATACCAGGTTATAGAACCAAACAAAAGGAACCAGAGCAACAGGCCAATCCATACCAGGTTATAGAACCAAACAAAAGGAACCAGAGCAACAGGCCAATCCATACCAGGTTATAGAACCAAACAAAAAGAACCAGAGCAACAGGCCAATCCATACCAGGTTATAGAACCAAACAAAAGGAACCAGAGCAACAGGTCAATCCATACCAGGTTATAGAACCAAACAAAAGGAACCAGAGCAACAGGCCAATCCATACCAGGTTATAGAACCAAACAAAAGGAACCAGAGCAACAGGCCAATCCATACCAGGTTATAGAACCAAACAAAAGGAACCAGAGCAACAGGCCAATCCATACCAGGTTATAGAACCAAACAAAAGGAACCAGAGCAACAGGCCAATCCATACCAGGTTATAGAACCAAACAAAAGGAACCAGAGCAACAGGCCAATCCATACCTGGTTATAGAACCAAACAAAAGGAACCAGAGCAACAGACCAATCCATACCAGGTTATCCAGCATCCTCATGTAGGCCTCAAACTCCTGCTCTCCGACCAGCCACTTGGGGTGAGCTGAACCCTCCACGTGCTCAGAGCACCGCGGCCTTGCTTTGTACTTAGCGGGGTCAAGCATCACCAGGTTATCGGGCCCTCCAGCACTGGCAAGGGTGCGCACCTGCAAACACATGCAGAAACCAAGCAGACACGCGTAGACATTTAACGACAACGGCTGTCACAAGTGTCAACAGGTTTACAGTTACATTACATAAACGCTCCCGTTCTGTCAGTAAAGTCGTCCTACCTGAATTTCACAAGCCGTGACCAGGTTGTGCATGTAGTAGAACGCTTCCTCCACTGTTCCACCGACAGACACTAAACCATGGTTTCTGAGTATTAACACCTGAGTGGCAAACACAAAGAATATTGGTAAATTGGTGTCCAAACACACACACACATATCTCACATAACCTTTATCATAGACACGTAGGACCCATTGAGTCTCAAACCCTCAGGCAGGCATGTACTAAAATAATCCCTAAGCTGACACTTGGTATGCCTTCTTGTGGTACCTTGCTGGTTGGGCCCAGGTTCTTCTGTATGAGGACTCTCTCCTCATCGTCTACTAGGATGCCGTGGTAGTCATGGTAGACCACCTCTCCCAGGGTGAGGGCCTCTGGAGAAATGGGTAGCAGTCCACATTTCATCGCCGACACCTGACGCGTAAAACCCACTCATTAGCATCCATAGCAACATAGCATAAACACTGTCAGCAGCTTCTGTTGCAATAAGCCGTTAACACACAGGTTTCAGTCATTTCAATAGCCACTAATTATAAACCACCTTCATTATTGCCATTTGTTTTAAACCAAACACTTACCATTTATTAACCATTTAAGACCAACGACTATTTCCGCTTTTTATGATTTTTTTCACAACAAAACCCAATGTTGACCATGGTAATAAACGAGACATCACTGTTGCTATCCAGAAAACAACATGGGAGGGTTTTATTTTACAGGTGGTCAATGATTCTTTTGGTGCCTCTTGAAATCCAAGGCAATAGCACGTATTTGCTAACATACTGGCTAACATACACGCTATTAGTTCTTGGCTGCAAGTATGTAGTTATGAAAAACATAAACATCAATATGTTTTTAGCCACAGGGTAGGGACTTACTGCTGCTCCAGCGGGTGTGTGGATGTGGACGATGCATTTGACGTCAGGTCTGGCTGAGTAGATGGCCGAATGGAGAACGAAGCCAGCTTGATTGACTCCTAGATTGGTGCTTCCCCGGTCCACAATGTCCCCCTGTATGTTAATCTTCACCTAAGATTATGGATTAACAGTGAGCCCATGCGTTATACCCAACTGGAAAACGGCCCACTATTCCCTAGCACCACCCCACCCCCACTAACACAATTTCCACCTACATCACTCTGTGAATAGGTGCACCGTTTGGGACGTAGACAATAGACATGTTCAGTCAGTTGATTAAACCACAAGGCATAATGGATTTTATCCTGTTCAAAAAAGGCTGTAGAGCAGTTGATTGAAGCCCGTAGATTACTTTCTAGTTCATTAAACATCCAATATAAAAAAAAACTGTGAAATTCTCTGTTATCTAGGTCAAACGACAATGACTTACGCAGAGGGAAAAATGTTAGCAGTACATTTGATTTTTATGTGTTGGTAAGAGAGATGCCTAACTGTTTAACTATTTAACAACAATCAGTCATCAAATGCTTTTAGCATCACATTGAACAGCAACGGTCTAATTATTTTCATTGTTTTATGAGGAGAGCCTCTTACCAGGCTGGAGGCGGAGACTTCACTGTACAGAAGCCCAAAGGGGACAATCAGGAACCTCTCCTGATCTGAATTCACCCGGACCTGAAACAGGGCAGATGGTCGTGTAAAAAAAAGTACTTCAAATCAAACCAACAGGAACGACACAACATTTAGTCTATTGAAGTGTTTTGCCTATTCTCTTCAATTTACATAATTCACATTTCCTGTTGCTGCAAGATACATTTCCTGCTAAAACTAAGAACCTACATGAGTTAAGATTACTACATAAAAACAAATGAAGTACAGCACTCGTTACATGATAAATAGACAAATCGCTGACTCCGTGGATCCTACTAGCCAAACTCACATTTCCATACTGAGCTACCGTGTCTGAAAGCCTATTCTGCTGCTACATATTTGCAAAGCAAGCACTACATTGTACCGCAGCGGCGCAAAGAAAGGTCCCGTCCTTCTTAGTACCTTTGTTATTCAACACTGACTGAGTCAGCGTCACTAGAAACATAAGCCACATTTCCTACAGCATTTTATCTTACGGTTAAGTGGTTGTAGATGAGCTGGGACCAGCCGAACAGGTCTGTCAGTCGGTAGAACGCCGCGAGCTTGCAGCGTAGCAGCTTCTCTCCCTTCTCATAGGATATAGAGTCTGACCCCCGCAAGTCATTCACGGGTGTCACCATGCCCAGACCTGGAGGGAGACACGGTTCCACATAGACGTCAGTTACCGAAACATAATGTGCTTGTAGCGACCTAGCAATATTAATTACAAGGCAATATTAATTACAAAGCGTCTGTGGTTACAAAGCCTGTGATTCGCCGACACTACTACTGACCTCTGCTCTCAGCGGAGGCCATCTTGGCCTGAGGGGACCTGCTAATCTGGTCATGTGACTAACGGGGGAAGTGTTAGAGGATGTAAGGGTACAGTCTAAATGACATTCTGTACCGGAATCGGTACACAGCATCTCATCCACACCGTAGATACACTATCAGTGCTATGGCTGGTGGATGAAATCATGGGTGGGTGGGGGCGGTCTGCGCTAAAGGTAACAAACGAATGCACTGCCACTAGCAGGTGCACCTACGTCATCTACATCACTTACGGCTGTTCAGTGCAGTCATACCTCCCTGGGACACTGCAGGGTACACACACACACACGTCACACACACACGTCACACACAGCGCTACATTCGTCCTGACTGTATACATTCCGTGTGTGTGTGTTTGCCAAGCCTCTTGGCTAGAGGAACATCTAGACCACGAGTCTGCATGTAGAGGCTTTGGGGGAAATGACGGTAGATCACTCACTCATGTTGAGGGCAGCCATGCCTCCCTGTGGTGCGGCGGGGTACATGGTGGGCGTGCTGGTGGTCATGAAGTCCGCGATCTGCTGCAGGGCCAGCAGGCTGGTGGGCGTCTTACCTCGCTTCAGCTGGTCCTGGATCATGGTGTCCAGCTCGTCACAGAACGCCTAGGGAGGGGACGGAAGGTCAGACACAGAGAGACAGAGTGGGAGAAACAAAATGGGTCAGGACGCGCCACTGAACGAGCGGTCCAAATTGAGAGACCACTCTTACCCACCGGACATTGGTCCTGTGCTACGTGCGCCTTACTTTGCCGGAAAGAGGACTGGAGGGACAATGTTCTGAAAACGATCTATTTGGTAGACTCACTGCTGCACTCAAAATATCTGTGTGTGTGTGTGTGTGTGTGTGTGTGTGTGTGTCTCAGTACAGCCCGGAACGAGCTCATCTACACACTGACCCATATAAACCCCCCCCCCCTTAAGGTAACAGGACTTGTGACTCTGCCTACTCTTAGACCAGCACACATTTACATATAAGCACATAAGCGCAACCTTTCTTCCAGCTCTGTAGTGGTGCTAAGAGAGAAGTACTGGGTTGGAGAGGGGAATAAAGCTTGTTCTTATGTGTTAAGTGGTTATAGCATGTGATTGTGGAGAGTGTGACAGCCCTATTCAAAGACGCTATTCAGAATTTGAAGTATATAACAAAAATGAATAACTTTCGCACAAAAGATATTCTATCTATTCATAGGCTGCTGGCTCGACAATACACCGAGATACAGGCTACAATACTGTTTGTGTGGGAGCGCGTGTGGTAGCGCGTGTGTGTGTGGGGGGGATCAGTCATACCGGGCTCTGCAGGATCATGGAGACCCTCTTCCTCTGCTCCATCATGTTGAAGTCCTGACGGAGGTCCGGCGCCATGTTCCGTTCTCTCTGGTACTCCGGGCTGCTCTCGTCCACACGGTCGAAGTAGCGCTCCTTGTGGGGGGCTGTGGTGGGAGGGGGGGCAGTCACCACCCCAGCACGCGAGTCACCGTTCATCACCGGGTCAGTCCGTCGGCTCCTGGAGAGGGTTAAAGGTCAGAGGTTATGACATAGATCCCGTAAGTTCACGTGTACTGTATTCGAATGGGTGAGGAAATCTACATCCGTTTTGTTTTTTTATTATGTCCAGGTTGCCCTCAGGTCATTAGGTCATGGACTAAACATGAACATTATAGTCGATAACTATCTGCCCTCCACACAAGGTGCTGTTTTGTGCCTCAAACATTCAGCCGCATTGAATGGCATCGAGCCATATCTTCAGCTGCATCCTGTTTGCTCGTGGTACCCCAGAGTTGACTTCCTGTCCGTTTTCTCTGGTTTAGTCAAAGGTCATAGAAGAAAAAAAAACAAGACAATACATTTGTCTTTTTTCCAGGACTACAAGGCCAACATTGAATACTGGAAGTAGGGAAAACCAGCATCTATCCAGAGTAAAAGACAATTTAACAGACAGAGCGCCGAAGAACGGACATGACATTGATGACAACTCGATTATCGACCCTAAGGGACAGAAAGAATATTCAATGGATCTAGTCTAATGTCCGTCAAAGCTTTCTCAGGGGATAATGTGCTTCCAGCCAGAGTACATTAGCAGTCGGTTGTCAGAGGCACCAACCCCCAACCCCCAGAGGACAAAGACATAAGCAGAATCCGACCATTAGAGAGTCGGTCTGGGCTGGCAGACACTGCCATAAACCAGTAGACTTCCTCAGTTCTCAGCAGTTGGCGCAGTGTTCAGGCAGCCCAGTGTGGACACAGAGCTTCTATGACAACTACATGCCAGGCCTAAAGCATCCAGCCCTCACAGAAGATCTCAGAGGATCAATCTGTTTACTGCCAGATATATACTGAAAAGATTTGAGGGCGATGAAAAAGTGAAAAGTAAAATACGATAGATATATTGCATATTAATGATGATACTAGCCTGGAATTCTTGATTCCAGGCCACCGAATAAGACGAACAGATGTAGAAATAGCAATTAGTCAAAGGTCTTCCTGTTTCAAACTTATTAAGCCTCACCAAAAATATGTTGTGGTCTGTTATTAATCCAGTTGAATCTCACATTGTCGGGACAGTGAATAATGCGCTATTGTCCTTGTTTGGTGGAGAGAATGGAGATGACGTGCATCCCAAACTCCACCCCATTCCCTACATAGTGTACAACCCTTGAACCTGTGCAGTCCACTATATAAGCAGTGTTCCACACATGGACATGGTACATGTGGTTCTCTCTGGGTCTTCATAGCCACTCGCTGTCTGACAACCCTTGAAAACCTGCCTTGCAATGCTGCTACCTCACTATTCTGCACGTTGTGTTTTACGTAATGATTGGAGATCAGCAAGATAATATATTTGTATATATTTAAAGACTGTATAGAAAGTTCACAAATGTTTACAATGTCTAAAAGGGCAATCTACATGTTTACCCATCATATATTGTCTACAAAGACTTTGAATTATGGAAATAGTGAGTGTGGCAAAGCCCCAGATTTTTGTACATTTCTGCAATCTGTACTAAGTTTGTGTGATTTGTTACAGACAGAATAAACGTTTACATCAGGCTTATTTGCCAGTGCTTTGTGTTGTCATGATAATTATCACACAGTTAACGAGGGGTGTATACTCTGTAAACGACAAATCAGTCAGGTCAGAGGTTAAGCTTGAAAGAGTCATTACAAGATAACTAGTCTTTTGTTAAGGGAACCCTGGGGCTCGTCAATGCTGTGACATACCAAAGACGACGCACATTTTGTTGTGTTAAGTCGCAGACATCAATAGCTGGAGATGCCACCTTCTAATGTAGTACAGGTTTTAGAAGTGTATTTGTCAGAACTGGCACCAAGTTTTCGTGCAGTGGCCATGCACGTCGTCCAGCTAGCGTTTATTTCTCCCTTGTAATGTAAACTAAGCCTACAGATTTGTCATGATAAAAGAAGATGAGATCAGAGAACAAATCAGTTCTAAGACATTTTACAAATAAAGATTTTGCAGTTGTTTGTATATTTTTGTTCTCTTTCACTTTAGATATATCTTTTGCATGTTATGCATTACTGAACAGATCTGTAGTAAAAGATAGTGGACAGCTGTTGTCAAAAGAGTAGCAGGTCTGTCTGGTTTCATGTTCAACGGAAGCAGCAGCAAATTCTGAATTATACAAGAACCCCGATCATAAAGTTTTGAAGCTCTCTCCTTCACATCTCATAAACCAGGGATGACAAACTGTTCCCATGAGGGCCTAGTGTATGCAGACTTTAGTTTTTTCCTTTAAATTAGTTCCCAGTTCAGACCTAAACAAACAGGTGAGGGTGACCAAATTACAAGGTGAGTGCGAGTGCAAAAACCTGTACACACTCGGCCGGAACCGGTTTGACACCTGTGCCATAGAAGGTATGGACCAAAAATTATAATCAAGCAACTGACCAACAACACAAATATTTCTGAAAGAATTGTGAAACAACGAACCAAGACATTTGAGTCATCTACAGCAGACACTCCACAAAGACAAAGACAGAGGAGCGAGGGCAGAAATTGAAATACACTAGCTGCTTGATGACACTTCCTCCCGTGATCAACTTGTTTCAAATAGGTATACTAAAATGCAAAAATGGGCAGAAACAGGGCTATAGTAAAAAATTGTTTATCCAACTAAATTAGTGGTGTTTCCAGACTCTATCAAAGTAGGACAACTATAGGCAGCATTAATCAAAGTTCTTCTAAATGTATGTGTTGGCCAGTTGTCTGAGCCTTAAGTGAATGCATAAAAAAAAAAATCTGGATTCAGGTTTTATCTGAAATCAGAAATTAATTCTGGGGCCTTAATCCATTTTACGTTTCTGAAGTCTCCAAAATGATTTGTAGTGAACCTGTGACAATTGGGACACCGGAAAACTACCGAAACCGAAAAAATATTCTATACCAACATTTACAAAGGTTAAGGTACAAAGCAAACATAGAAAGCAGACTGCCCTCTGCACATGTCACAAAGTAAAAGGTGTTTGAAAACATTCTACGTAGTTAACAGAATATTGTAAACTGCCTATGATCCTAAACTGTAATTGACAATGTCTGGACTTTTTGGCAAATGTGGATGTATTCCAGGGATTGTGGAGCTCAGCTTAGATTGGAAGACTTGATGAAAGTTCTCTAATGTCATTATGTTTTTTTGGGCTTGTTTGACAGATTCAGATTTTGGTGAAATTACACTAACCCGGAGTTTTTCGTGAAGGACCAAGGAGTCCTTCACTATACAAGCTATTATTCATCTAAAACCCAACAATGGTAATGACAACTAATAATGACTAATACCATTATTAGCATGTCCAAAGTCATGAATTCAAACTGTGTGTACCAAGCAGCAAAAACTGCATTGCAATAGGAAAAAAATGTCCAACTTAAGACTAGCAGTAGTGTTGACCGTGTTGAACTTGTTGTATTCTTCAAAAAACACATTGTGAACCAACCACCCCAATTCAAAAGCTATGAAATCCTTGACGAATAACAGGAGGCAATGAGGCATAGTGCCGACATAGCGCTCACCAAATTCCACTGGACGTTTCATCAGTATTTGGACAAAATCAATGCTAACACAACCGATTAATAAATGTTTCAATAAAAAATTTTAAGACACATGAATCTCAAAAACAAAGTCAAAAGCCAAATGCCAGGTCCTTAATTTCAGCTTTGACATATTCAAACAAACCAACAACATTGGGTCACTGTTTTGCATGAAACAAGCAAATGGGTCAATAGTTTAAGTTACAAAGGTGTGTTACCAGTGGCTATCCATTTGTCTTCCCTTCTGACTAGCTAGTATAACCAAGATAGTTTAACAAATTGGGACAAGATGTTCCAAACCGCACTATAGTAGAGCAAACAGTGATATATTCCAGACGGAGTTCAATGTCAGATCGTTCTTAACAATACATTAATGTCAGTCCAGCCAGCAGACATTTCTGACATTCATTTAATTTACTGAGTTATTCTCCACCACCATTTGTTTTGACAGCCAACCCAGCATGGATTACTTGCTGGGGCAGCATACTGTCAGCGTTCAACTTGAGATAAGAGATGGCAACACTGAGATAGCATGCTACATGACGCTTCCCCAATCCCTTCCTACATACAGTACACCACTGCCTAAATGAGCTCGAACTGGATGCAACGTTTTCCACGACTAATCCATGACGTTTAACAAGGGGTTTAGGCGCGAAACGTACAAATACAGTATTGTTTCAAAAACTATTGTCCATCATTAGTACCTGGTTATAGACTGGAATGTAGCACAGCAGCTAACAATAAAAGCTAGTAGTGTAGCAGGGCGAGGAGTGAACAAGGGAGTGGTTTGTCTGCACACTGAAATAATCATCCCCATCACAGATGCCCCGTTCCTAGCTATTACTCATAATCTGACACACAGAACTCAAGGGTGCAGGGGTGTAGCGCCAACTGTGGTCACTATGGAAACAGCACATTGCCATGGAAACTGGTGATGGCCTTCGACACAGTTATGTAATTGTATCGCAAATGATCATTGCACACACACTCTACTGCAAAATGTGTTGGCAATACATTTCAGACGCGTTATTAAGGAACTAACTAAACATCATAATTGGCTTCACTACAACCGATCAGGGGCATGGCGTTTGCCGACTTACAACCCCAACAGGGCACAATGCTTTGATTAATCATTTGAATCCAAATGCACTAAAACCTCTCCCTGGTTAAAGAAATTCAAAAACCTGAACTTTCCAGTTGAATCAAAAGGATTAATTAATATGGGACACATTCCAACAATGAACACTTAAACTAAACACTTGAGTAGTATTGATTACAGCAAGAAACCTATGGGGAATTTATGCAACAGTCCAGATGCTGCTGTCCAACTTTTCCCATTTAACAAAACTCCAGGCCTGCCTCCTGCCATAAGGCAATGATTAAAGCAGAAACACAGAGATAGAAACAGAGCGAACAAGAGATGAACGAAAAGAACAAGAGATGGACAGAGTGAATAAGAGACACAGAACAGGAGATTTTTCGACTGATGGAAAGAGAAAGGGATGAGAAACAGCGTTTGAATTTGATAGACAGAGAGAGATGGACACAGGAAGAACCAACCTTTTCATCAATTCTAGCTCATATGCGAAATACGAAGAGAAAAACGATTGGGATAAAAGGCAACTTGAATTGACTCCAAAAGCATGTCAAGTGATATTAACTAAAAGGATTGTGTTGAGAATTTCTTTCTAGTTTTGATCTCGCCCCATTCCTTTTAACGTAACGCAGATAGACAATAGACAACATTTTGCATCTTAAAAACAATTTGCATAATGCATTAGTTTGTTTTGGATAATCATAATAATAAATTTAGATCACCATCCCACTGTCATAAATGTCAATTATCAATGCAACCATCTTCATTGCTACAATTAACAAGTTGTTTGTACGGCTCACATAGTTGTACATCCTAAACATTATGTAGCTGCCCCACCCCTTCCCTTAACCGAGACTCGCACAAGTGAGAGTTGTATAGCTCTTGTCCTTAATCATTTTAAAATGACTGTTCTCTGGAAGAACAGCATTCCCCTTCCCAATTTAAAGTCTCACACCAAAAATATACTTTTGTTAGCCAAAGGACAATTGCTAAAGCATACCTATAATGTCTGAATTTGTCAAGTATAATATGTTTGGTCGGATGTGACAGATCTGAATGAGACCTTCCGAGAAGATGCACTCGTTTCTCGACAAGACGTAAATATTAGGGGTGCACTGATTGTGAAATTCTGGGCCGATACCGATGTGTAAAATAACAATTTGGCCGATGCAGATGTTTTTAAAATGTCTATTGTTTCAAGTTTGTTGTTATTTATTCCCCCTTCTGTGTCAGGGACACAAAGAAACCGTCATTACAAAAAAATAACTGAATTGTTTTAAATGTATTCAGCCATTCATTACAATTTCCTCACATTAAATCAAAAACACTCTGTGCAAAATTTATGAGACACAATTGTTAAACTGGCCATCGTCTTCTTATTTGCCGATGTCAGTCAACAAGGCAAACATCAGCCAATACCAATGTACTGCCGATGGATAGGTGTATCCCTGGTAAATTGTTTTCAGCCATTATTTCAGGAATGGGTTTTATTTATTTATTTTTATTTATCAAATACCATGGATATGTTAATTAACCAAAACGCTGGTTATAATCTGTCAACCAAGAGCTTTGGTGGTGCCCTAAACATTTACCATTGAGAAATGTTGTGTGTGCACTTTTCCTATATTCAGTGTTAAAAATAAATCATCATCGTCATCATCATCATCATCATAAACACAAGAATACAAAAAAGGAGTGTGAAATGTGTGTGAAATGTGTATTGGGGTCTTCCAATAAGACCTTCTGAGTGCTACTGGGGTGGAAGAATAGATTTCACAGTACCCACATGTAAGCTTAATCTCTTTAGCAACGTCAACATTTAAAGGCAACTCTAAAATGTTTTTAATAAGCCACCAACACGTTAAGCATTCAGTGAGTAAGTAATAAGTAAGTACTTCCTTAACACAAGTTTAGTATGTTGACAACTGGGCAAGCTGGTTTGTTGTAATAGTAAGTGCATTTTTGAAAACTATTTTCGGAGTACTCTGTAACTTGGTGTTGTCTTGCATTAATACTTTGACCAGTTCCATTGCAAATGACAATTGAGAAAATGGGGGGGGTCTAATTTAGTTCATGGCCCTGTCAGCTGTTCAAAGGGTGTCTGACAAACACAGATATGTTCCTGGTAGACTGTCTTATCTGTCAGGAATGAGGTCATAGTTTGTAGCTAAAACCAGGCAACAGTATTGGACAGATTTATTTACATTTCTAATAGGGAAACAAAACATAGTTGTTAAAAAACAAACAGCATTTTACATGTACTGAATGTTACTTACGACATCGAACAGTGCACAAAATTGTGAACCCACTTTCAATACCCCAGTTTTAGAAAAATGAATAAAAGTAACGGGTGTTTAACGTCCACATAGATCATCCTCTCTAAAGGAACTACTGAAATAGTTGTTCCCTTCTGTGAGACATCAAAGTTGAATGTAACATCCGTAATACAGGAATAGCGCTGTGGACCCTGAGGTACAGTGACAGAGGTCAGGGAGGCTCCTCTGAAGGCTTTATCTGTCCGTCGCACTAAAGAGAGACTGGTGGAAGATTGCTGTCTGATCGGGGTGGGTTGGAGAAAGGGGCATACCATTCTTATCAAATATGTAGGCTATGTAGTCTGTGTCCGGCCCACGCATAGCTCCCCTATGATTTGTCAGACTTGATAAATTACAGTGCTATAGAAGAGCAGTTTGAAAAGCAGTTGGTCAGAGGAGCGGTGTAGCGCCCAAGACTGGACCCACCCACTTCCTATGTCATTATATCCACAAACATTGTTTCCCAAGTCTTGCACAACACCCTCTCCTCGTTTTGCCAAAATGCACTGACGAATGTTGCTTTCGCACACTGGAAGCCTGCAAAAGGTTTGCACTTGGAGAACGAACGGACACAGACGAGAACAAATTGATATATGGAACACATTAGTGATCATCCACACCGGGGTCATGGGTGGGTGAAGTAAAACAAACCAATGGGAGTGTGTGTGTGTGTGTACGTGCGTGTGTGTATACGTATGTGTGTGTGCGTACGTACGTATGTGTGTGCACGTGCGTGTACGTGCGTGTGGGTGCATGCACGTCTGTCGGCTCAAGCTCCACGCCGATGGGTGTTCCTCTCATTCCAACAGAATAACGAAATCCAGGGAGTTACCAGTCAACAGTCCTCTCCAGTATGCTAGCCTAGGTCTCTACTAATCCTCACACATGGAAATAGGGGAGGGGGAGGGGATTTACAGTGAAACGACCCACTGGAATTATACATCTACAGTTAGCAGGGTGTAGACGCAACAGCTAAGATTCTCTCCTGCTCTCTAATGTAACTCTAAAAGCAACAGCAATTGACATGCCAGAGATGGCATGCCACACATTTGCAATTGTGTCTTATTAACTAACATACCATACCAAAAGCTTAAGTAACTAAAAAAAAGCAATTACTTGACACGTTTATGTAGTCTTGTTAGTTGCTGGTAAGCTTGGTGACAAATAAATACAAGCCTGATATTTCTATGCCAACGCTGGCATGACACATCTGTTTGCCCAGTCAGCACAAACATCCTCTGAATGACCTTAATGCTCTTACCAAGCCTTTTCCTACTCAGTGGCTTCACTACTACTGCTATTGGGTTACCACGGCAAGTCTTGGAATTTATTTTATGGCCAATGTTTTTTATAGAAATAACTTTTCCTTATACAACAGATTTCTTACATCTGAATTGCGTGTTACTTAAATGGGTTTGTTATCATCAGGAAAGACAGTAATCCAACGGTCTATTGGTAGATTATTAGATGACCGCTCGGACAAACTTAAGATGGGATTTTAAAATCAAACAAAATACTTAATCAGCATTGTAAAACGTAAAAAACAACAGCATAAAAACATATATGGTGGAATATTGCCTACAATAACACCAGCACAGTACATTTCTAAAATAATACATCTGTTAGCAATTACCCAAACAGTTTAATGTCTATTATGTTTTCTGGTTCCTTCATTCTTAAGGCCTAATACAAAAAGGGCCAAAGACAGTTCACCAATAACATTGCACATAATTGCATAATATTACGGTTATACATACAATCTAAAATGCCTAATTTTAACTTAAAACCTCGGCCCCTTTGAGGGAACACAACATATTCAGACAACAACAGCCTACTAGAATGCGTGGCCTGTAGGAACCTAGAATCACTCCTTCCTTTGAAGGAGACTTAAGTCAGTGGGTGGTGGGATCTAGTACAGCCCACATAGAGCCATCGCATTTTGTTATTCTGCTAGTTGTCCAACACAACTAGTCGGAGTATGATTCACACTACTGCTACAGTAGATTAAATAGAAACACATATGTCGCACACGCCCCTCTGCAGAGACCATTGGCGACGCGCAATCAGTAATGGCAACGTTGTAGCGACGCTGCTAGCAAGCCCGCTACATATTTCACAAAGAGAAAGCAAATAAACGTTAAAATAACTTACAACATCTGCCGCCCGGTTAGATCTCACGTTTAAGAAATAACATTACAAGTTGCAACTTACCCTCGTGTAATTGAAATGTAGTTTAAAAGCAGCACCTTTTTGAAGAGAGCGAGTTTGCTATTTGCACTGTGTTTGTCCCCTGCTCTTCAGCGCTTAGGGAGCGGACTGATACTGCTAGTGGGCGGTGCCTGAAACGCCCCGCCCACTACCACACACTGACTAGGGTGCGGCAACGCTCCGCCCACTACCACACACTGACTAGGTTGCGGCAAAGGCTTTGCGCTCTGGCGAATCCATTGTTTTCAAATAAATTTTTGCACATTAAAGCTACTACGGACATGGTTGGACGTAAAAAGACATGTATGGAGCCCGAAAACACTAATGATTCACACTCAATGACCCATCATGTAAAGATAATTCACGTGGAAACAACAAGTTGCGTCTTTCATTTTTTTATTTTATTGGATGTACCATTTTTGTTCATGAACCATGTCTGATAGTGGTTGTATTAAATATACCACAGCAGTTTCCGAGTCTATATACACTATATATATATATATATATATATAAATAAGCTCGAATAATTTCAAATTGGTTTCTTGAACATGATAATGAATTCACAGTACTGAAATGGCCCCCACAGTCACCAGATCTCAACCCAATAGAGCATCTTTGGGATGTGGTGGAACGGGAGCTTGGTGCCCTGGATGTGCATCCCACAAATCTCCATCAACTGCAAGATGCTATCCTATCAATATGGGCCAAAATTTCTTAAGGATGCTTTCAGCACCTTGTTGAATCAATGCCATTTAGAATTAAGGCAGTTCTGAAGGTGAAAGGGGGTCAAACACAGTATTAGTATGGTGTTCCTAATAATCCTTTAGGGGAGTGTATAATTAACACAAATGAGATCACAACCAATACACAATAATATGTGGATTTTTGCATTAATCAGGTCTCACAAAAATGTTCATAATATGTAGTGTACATTTGAGCCTTTTTGTACAAATCTGGTCTCACTAAAATGCCCAAAATATAGGATGTACAATTGTTCATATAAGCACACATCAGGCCCACTAAAATACACAAAACAGGTCTAACCAAAAATCACACCAAAAACTACAAAATGACATTATTTCTTACTTCTTGAACAGCAATAAAGAATACACAACACATTTGTTTTGTACCCTAAGTGACGGATTGCAACTCTGTTCACATGTACGTACCTCGTGACTTCGTTTCTCCATCCCCAAACACGTCATTCTGGACTCCACAATCTCCTTTGATCAGCACATTAAACAGACTGTAAATCTTCCCTCTCCCGTCCGGCAGTTGAAACCCTAATACATGCATTTATAACCCCCCGTTTAGATTACTGCAACTCCCAACTTACCAGCATCAAATCTACAACCTCTATAAGCTCCAAATGGATCAAAACTCTGTGGCCGATCCTCTGTGAGTTACACTGGCTTCTCACTCACACCAACTCCTGGCATACCAAGTCATTACACACTTGATGACAGGTAGGTACTTCGGTAGTATTAGTAGTGAGCGGTGATCAAACTGAGTCAGGTAGGGGAGGTGGGTGGCTTTATAAGCTTACGGAATGTCAGTAAACACATACAAGTGTATGTCTCCTCTTGTGGGCCAGGAGACATTTTGGTGGAATTTGGGAAAAACAGTCTTAAGTCTGGAGAGGTTAAAATCCCCTGCAACAATTATAAGGGCATCGGGATGAGCAGTCTGTTGAATGCTAATGGCAGCCTGCAGTTATTTCATCGCTAGCTTTGTCGTAGCATCTGGTGAAATGTAGGCTGCAGTAACATCAATGAACATGAGCTCTCTAGGCAAGTAAAAGGGTAATTAGATATTCCAGATTGGCAGAGCAGTGACTCCCAATGAGGTTGGTGTTGGTACACCACGCTTCAAAGTGAGCTCCCATATAAGCCTGTTTTGTTTGTTCTGAGTTTCACACAAAGGTATCACAGTGTCCTGGGGCCAGAGACCTGGGCCAAATCTGACCACTGTCTACTAAACATGTGTACGGCATTTTTACTAGACTACACACTGCCTAGTGATTGCCTGATTTTTTAAGAAACCCCCCAGCATATTTGTAGTGTGTACTGCAAAAACAGGATGTAAGTAAGCCCTAAATGCATTTCAAGTTTACATTATACTCCCTTTGATTGAAATTAATTAATTTGATTGAAATGTTATTAAAATAAAAGTAATTGCGTATATTCGGAATTTCATATCATATTAAGCAGTAGGCAGTACTAGTATATATGCTCAGAGCTGTTGATTGCACTTAAGCTTCGTACATCGTCTGTTTGGTATTAAAGGAGCAAGTCAGTTAGATGTGTACACCTATTTGTAATGACAATGATAGTTGTTGGTGACACCGTTCCCATATTACAATAGGAATAGTACAACATTGCTCAACAGTGCACTGCATGTCTGTATTTAGGTTTCAAAAATGTAAAATATATTCCTATCTTGTTACTAGTTTACTAGTTATGTTTGGAAATACGATTTGGTTCTTAAAGATAGGGTTTACTGCTGTCAGCACGGTAATCCCAGCATTTTTTTGATGTCAATAAAACAACTGAAAAGTTTGCAAGCTTTTGATTTAAACATTACAGATCTATACTGATGGCACTAATTTAATTATGTGGTAGGAGGGTT
This sequence comes from Dallia pectoralis, assembly GCA_029465975.1. Taxonomy (NCBI): domain Eukaryota; kingdom Metazoa; phylum Chordata; class Actinopteri; order Esociformes; family Umbridae; genus Dallia; species Dallia pectoralis. Next base: position 3,007,397 of record CM055760.1, on the reverse strand, counting down.
TTTCTAGACCACTGACAAAACCAATTGCCTTGCCAGTTTTAACGCAGTATCATTAAGGACAAATGAAGTCATGTCATTTTAATATGTGATTCATATGTTTTTGAATATATAAATAATTTCATAAAAAGTATATGTTTCTTATAGCGTTATGGTAATTTTCATTGACTGACATAATACAGTCTAAAAAAACATAGAAAGCAGAGTTTTTGTTGAAATTAAATATATTTAACACACAAAAAAATGTATGCAATAGTGTAATTTTTTATATAAAAAGCATGTTAACTGAGACTAATAATGAAATTATTTGAAACATATACGTAAATCATAATTTGTAATGCACTTTCCTTAAACAACATACATAATGTATCCTTAATTCATACGTAATTTTTTGAATGATGTATGAGAAAAGTGCAGATAAAACAAATCATGTGAGTGGGAATGTGAGCCAGAACGAATGCCAATGTTTTGTTTTGACTATGCAAACAGCAAAACCCCTTACTAACTTTTTAGTTAGTGAGTTCAACTCTCCCAATATTAATAATTTGTAGGCATACATTCCCAAGCTTTCGCAAAGTATTTTTGTATGTACTTTGTACAATATTGGAAAACAAAATATGTTAATGACAAATTCAAATCTTTGTACCGATATTAGCAACAATGAAACACATAATTTGAAATACTTAAAGTGTAGCTACCCTGGTTATAAAATACTCCACGCTTCAGACTAATGTCCATTTATTCCTTTTCAAACGTATTGATAAAACACCATGGAATAACTTGGAACACAATTGCACACCGTGAAAACGTGTTTGCCTTGTCAACCAGCGGTAGAAAATTAGCAAGAGCTCAAATGTTCGTCACTTTACCCGTAGACATTATTATGTCTAGACTCTACCGCTGTTTACAACTCTTCCTGTTTTGGCACTGAACTCTGACCTTTCCGATGACTCTAACTTCCGGTATTGTAAAGCGTGTATCTTTATCAAAACAAATTATAAAGATGTTAGCTGTAAATATAATAAAAACAGTATGACAGAGTTTGACTCATTAAAATAAACAGGAAATTATAACAGTATAAACTGAAATTAGTGAGCGAAAATAAAGGCTTCGCACATTTACTTTGTCGCCATGGAAACACATCCACACATTTCAGCGTCAGCAATTTAAAGGGTTTCCTTCATTTTCTCACACATTCTGCCTACCTGTGTGCCTACCTTGGGCACGATAACGTAATTGTTCCTGTAATCACCATGTGTGGTGTGGTTATGTAGTAGTAAATTATGTACATGTACATAAAACAATTAGTTAGTAAAAGCCGATGATATTATTACATTGTTAGGTATACGAAGTTTGTAGACAAGCATCAACGGTTGTCTTTTTGTGTGCTCACCGCTGTGCAGCAAATGAATAACGACTGATCCAAAGTCGACGCTATATGTTATTCCGTAATTGGTAGGATATATAGAATAAGGTCTGTTTTTTTAGCTTGATCTAAAAGGTATCTATATACAGATCTGTCTCACATATATTTTGAAAATACATTTATTTGACATGGCCAGTGGATAGAGGACTTGGTGGTGTTGATGGACAGTCACTTGAGTCAATCTTGTAGTAATACATGAGCATAATATAGGCCTACAGGTAGATGTATAATTCAATCGATATCGAGGTCCTGTCTGCTTATTACGCTTCGAACCCGAACTTCGAACCCGCATTCTGTGCTGCCAGTGCACACTTAGGATCAGCAAAGGAAAGACCACCATACAGTCTTACCGACCGGAGAAATATGTAAGAATAGTCTAATACGATGTAGATATCCGAATGTAAGGCAAACAATACCTATAGTTGTCAGACTGCCTAGTCATAGATATATAAAAAGTAAAATCAGCTCAAAGAAGATATATCATCGCTATTAAATAAGGTTAGTAACATATTCCGTTTTATTGAAATGTAGTGTAAGCATAGGCCTACTATGTTTCTTTCCTCCTAATTTCTATATTCTCAAACATTTCTCTTTCCCCCTCTACATGTTGAGCCTCAAATTAATGAGTTTAAAGACATTGAACCTGTAATTTATATGTCCTGCATGTATATGTCTATTTATGTTATGCCTAACCTGTTTACAATCTTGATTAGTTATCACAGTACAGCATTAGCCTAGATGCTAAAAAGTATCCCAGTTTCTTATTGTTTTTTGTTAAGTGTTTGAACTTGACATTTGTATGTTCACCTTCTAATTCTTTGGATGTTCTCTCTTGGGATTGGTAGCTTCACTTTTTTCATTGGTGCCTGTCGTGAACACACTAATTCAGCAGGAGGCCAGATGCATTAAGTTAAGTATTACAATGTTATTTGTTTTAATTCTTGATTAGTTATCACAGTACAGCATTAGCCTAGATGCTAACATTTATCCCAGTTCCTTATTGTGTTTTGTTAAGTGTTTGAGCTTGACATTTGAGTGTTCGCCTTCTAATTCTTTGGATTTTCTCTTTTGGGATTGGTAGCTTCACTTTATTCATTGGTGCCTGTCGTGAACACACTAATTCAGCCCAAGGCCAGATGCATTAAGTTAAGTATTACAATGTTATTTCTTTTCATTCTTAATTAGTTATTACAGTACAGCATTAGCCTAGATGCTAACATTTATCCCAGTTCCTTATTGTGTTTTGTTAAGTGTTTGAGCTTGACATTTGAGTGTTCGCCTTCTAATTCTTTGGATTTTCTCTCTTGGGATTGGTAGCTTCACTTTTTTCATTGGTGCCTGTCGTGAACACACTAATTCAGCACGAGGCCAGATGCATTAAGTTAAGTATTACAATGTTATTTGTTTTCATTCTTGATTAGTTATCACAGTACATCATTAGCCTAGATGCTAACATTTATCCCAGTTCCTTATTGTGTTTTGTTAAAAGTGTTTGAGCTTGCCATTTGTATGTTCGCCTTCTAATTCTTTGGATGTTCTCTCTTGGGATTGGTAGCTTCACTTTATTCATTGGTGCCTGTCGTGAACACACTAATTCAGCACAAGGCCAGATGCATTAAGTTAAGTATTACAATTTTATTTGTTTTCATTCTTAATTAGTTATTACAGTACAGCATGAGCCTAGATGCTAACATTTATCCCAGTTTCTTATTGTGTTTTGTTAAGTGTTTGAGCTTGACATTTGGGTGTTCGCCTTCTAATTCTTTGGATTTTCTCTCTTGGGATTGGTAGCTTCACTTTTTTCATTGGTGGCTGTCGTGAACACACTTATTCAGCATGAGGCCAGATGCATTAAGTTAAGTATTACAATGTTATTTGTTTTCATCCTTGATTAGTTATCACAGTACATCATTAGCCTAGAT
>CM055760.1:2978468-3003552 GCA_029465975.1 Dallia pectoralis | reverse complement strand
TTTCACTTGACAAGGTCACAGTAGCAGCCAGTCTAGATGCTAACATTTATACTAGCCTTATTATTTTGTTATAAGCCTGCACCCTGACATTTGCAGGTGTCCGCCTCTAATTTTCTGATGCCTTCTCTGGGATTGGTAGCTTCACTTTCACGCCGTGAACACACTAATCTTGGCACAGGCTGCGCATTAAGTTACATTATTAATACATTTGTTTCATTCTGATTAGTTATCACATACAGCATTAGCCCAGATGCTAATCCTTGTCCCAGTTCTCACGTGCCTTGTTATGTTTGAACTTCACATTTGTATGTTCGCTCTTCTCTACTTTTTGGATGTTCTTCTCTGGGATTGGTAGCTCAATATCAAAATATCGTGAACACACACTCAGCACGAGCCAGATGCATTGCCAAGTATTACAATGTTATTTGCCTCACTCTGATTAGTTATCACAGCATAGCATTAGCTCAGATGCTTATCCCAGTTCTTCATTGTGTTTTGTCAAAGTGTTTGAACCTGACCTTAGCTCTACCCTTGATGCTCTGCCTGTCAGCTTCAATTTTCATTTATTGGTGCCTGTCGTGAAAACATTACTCAGCACGAGGCCAGATGAGTTATTAAGTATTACACGTTATTTTGTTTTCATTCTGATTATTATCACAGCATAGCATTAGTTTCCAGATGTGCTAACTTCATCCCAGTTCTTCACAGTTTTGCCAAAGTGTTTGAACTTGACATTTGTCTTCATTTGCCTCTTTTGGATGTTCTCTGGTCTGTATCAGCTCACTTGTCCACAAGTTTCGTCAGAACACATTAATCAGCCGGTGCCAGATGCATTGGGTTACATTACAATACAGTTTGTTTCATTCTGACACACTACAGCAGCATTACCTAGATGCTATCCTCTATCCCAGTTCTGCTTTGTCAGTGTTTGAATCTGACATTTGCCCGCTCTACTTTGATGTTCCTGAATTGTCAGTCAATTTCACTGGTATTGTCACCCAGTCAGCCAGATGCACAAGTTGGTATTCCACTGTTATTTGTTTTCATTCTGACAGTTATCATATTATTTCCAGATGCCATCTCAGTGTTTGAGCTGACATTTGTAGTTGCCCGCTTCTACTTGATTTTCTTCTGGGATTGGTATTTCAATTTTTTTCATTGGTGCCTGTTGCGATTACACTACCCAGCACGAAGCCAGATGCATTGGGTTGGGCATAATGTTATTTGTTTCATTCTGGATTAGTTGTTACAGTACATCATAGATGCTATCATTTATACCAGTTCTCATTGTTTCATTGCTGTTTGAACTCACATTTGAGGTTCTCTAATTCTTTGATGTTCTCTGGGATTGGTAGCTTCACTTCACAGCCAGAACACATACCTCAGCACTTGTACAGATGCACAAGTTGGGCATTACAATGTTATTTGCTCACTTGAATAGCCATCACAGTACATCGATAGTCTAGATGCTATTTATCCCAGTTCCATTGTGCTTTGTTAAAGTGTTTGAGCTGACATTTGTATAATTAGCTCTTCCAATTCTTTGATGCCTTCTGATTGGTAGCTTCACTTTTTCATTGAGTTGTCATGGAACAATACTAATTCATACCTAGGCCAGATGCATTGCTATATTACAAGTTATTTGTTTTCATTCTGGATAGTTATCATAGTATCATTAGCCTGATGTCATTTATCTCAGTTCCTTATTGTGTTTTGTTAAAGTGTTTGATCTGACATCTGGTGTGCTTGCTTTCTTGATGTTCTTCCTCTGGGATTGGTAGTTTCACAGCTCATTGTTTCGTCGTGAACACATCAATTAGCACGAGGCCAGATGCATTGCTGGCATTACAATGTTATTTGTTTTCATTCTGACACTATCACAGCTACAAAGACAGTCAGATGCCAACATCTATCCCAGCTCCCCATTGCCTTTTGCTGCTGCACCTGACATCTGCAGCTCGCCTTCACTTGATGCCTGGGACAGCTTCATTCTTGACGCCATTGTTGTCTGTCGTGAACACACACCCAGCACCTAGGGCCAGATGCATTAAGTTAGTATTACACGTTATTTTGTTTTCATTCTTGACACATCATATACACATTACCTAGATGCAATATTTGAGTACTGTCTCCACACTTGCCAAGTGCTGCACCCTGACACTGTATGTGCCCGCTCTGTTCTTTGATGTTCTCTGGGATTGGTAGCTCACTTTTCATTGGTGCCCGTCGTGAACACACCACCCTGCCGAGGCCATTATTGCATTACATCATTATCGTTTCATTCTTGATTAGTTATCACAGCATACATTAGCCCAGATGCTAACTTCATCCTGTGCCCCAATAAGTTGCGTTTGAGCCTGTAGCGCTTCTGATAAAACAGAGCCACTTTTCATTGTATTGTCGTGAACACACTATCCACACGGCACAGATTATTGGGTTAAGAGTCACAATGTTGTTTGCTCTTTCATTCTGACAGTTATCACAGTACATCATTAGCTCTGATGCTAACATTTGACCATTGTGCCTTGTGCCAGTGCTGACAGCCCAGCAGCTCAGCTTACTCTGATGCTCTCTGATTGGTAGCCACTTTATTCACAGCTGCTCGTCGTGAACACATACCTGCGATGAGCCAGAGCGCATTATTGGGCAGCCAATGTTATCTGCTCTCATTCTGATTAGCTATCACAGCATAGCATTAGCCTAGATGCTAACACTATACTGTGTCTCTTGTTGTTTTGCACTTTGACATTTGGGAGCAGCTGGGCTTTCCAATTTTTTGATGCCTCTTCTCTGATTGGGGCTCACTTTTCATTATGCCTGTCGTGAACACACTGATCTAAACAGGCCAGTGATTAAGCAGACATAATGCAGTTTGCCTCATCTATCACAGCAGCAGCCTAGCCTAGATGCTAACATTTATACCAGTCTCTTATTGTTTTTTGTTATATTGAACTTCAGATTATGTCTGCTTTTGTAATTTTTGATGTTCTTCTGGGATTGGTAGTTTCACTTTTTTCACAAAAATTGAACGTGAACACTATCTGGGCACGAGGCGCCAGATGCATATAATGTTATTTGTTTTCATTCTGACAGTTATCACATATCATTGCCTTGATGCTAACCCTTACCCAGTTACCATTTGTGCTCTGTTAAAGTGTTTAAGCTGATAGATGTGCCCGCTTCCACTTTTTGATTTCTGGGATAATTTCACCATTGTCGTCGTGTCACAAATGAATTAGTATATCAGATGCATTGCTGGGCATTACAATGTTATTTGTTTTCATCCTTGATTAGTTATCATATAGCATTACCTAGACGCTGCATTTATACAGTTCTTTATTATTTTTTTGTTAGTGCTTGCATCTGACATTTGTATGTTCTCTACTTTGATGTTCTTTGGGATTGTATCACTCCTTCACAGGCTGTGTCGTGAACATTAATCTTCACGGAGGCCAGTGCATTGCTGTTATTAACAATATTTGTTTTCATTCTTTGACATTTATCACAGTACAGCCTTAGTTTCCAGGTGATGCTAACATTTATAATAGTCTCTTATTGTTTGCTCAAGTGTTTGAACTCACACTTGATGTTCTTCCTCTGGGATTATAGCTCACTTCATTCACAGAGCCTGCCGTGAACACACTAATTCAGCACGAGGCCAGATGCATTGCCAAGATTACAATGTTTTTCGAAGCCATTCTGACAGTTATCACAGCAGCAAAGATTAGCCTGATGCTATCTCTATCCCAGTTCTCATTGTGTTTTGTTAAAAGTGTTTGATTTGATATATGTACACTTCTAATTCTTTGATGTTTCGGGTCAGCTTCACTTTACTCATTGTTTGTCGTGAACACATTGTCTTCTACGAGCCAGATGCATTGGGTTAGTATTACACGTTGTTTGTTCTCATCCTTGGATTACTATCACAAGGGTACCTTTAGCCTAGATGCCAACATTTGTCCTGTTCTGCTGTTTTTTGTTGCTGTTTCTGAACTCGACATTTGTGCGCCGCTCTTCACTCCTTGATGTTCTTCTCTGGGACAGGCTCACTTTTCACCAGGCACGTGAACACTAATTCAGTTTAGGTTGTGATGGCCATTGCCAAGACACAGCCATTCATTCTGAATAGTTATCACAGCAATAGCCGATAGCTTTGGGATGCTAACAGATTATCCCAGTTCTTGAGCTGTGTTTTGTTGTGTGTTTGAGCTTGACATTTGTATATCATTTCTCTGTTTTTTGGATGTTTCTTTCTGGCCGGTGGCTCACTATTGGTGCCAATGAACACAGCCTGCTCAGCACGAGCCAGATGCATTAGTTACATTATACATTCTGACAGTTATCACAGCAAGACATATTTGATGCTAACATTTATCTCTGTGTTCTATTGTGTTTTGTTAAAAGTGCCCTGATCTGACATAAGTGTCTCTGCCCTTGATGCTCTTCTCTGACAGGCTTCACTTTCACAGGCCTGTCGTGAACACACTGTTTTAGTGACTTGGAGGTCATAGATGTATTGCCAAGTATCACAATGTTGTGCTTGCTTCTGCCTCCGATTAATATCGCAGCATAGCACAGCCTAGACGCTAATCCCCATTCAGCTCATTGTGCTTTGTCAAGTGTTTGAACTTTTGACATTGAAAGTCTTCGCTTCTACTCCTTTGGATGCCCTCTGGTTCAGCTTCACCCTATCAGTACGTCTTGAACACACACTAGCAGGCAGATTTATTGTTGGTACTCAATAAATATCTGTTTTCATTCTGACAGTTGTCACAGCAGCATCACAAGCCTAGATGCCAACATTTATCCTGTCTCCCATTGTGCCTTGTTAAAAAGTGCCTGAACTCGATACCTAGATATCAGTTTCCACTTGATGCTCTCTCAGATTGGTAGCTTCACCTCTTTTCATCAGAAATTTCACCGTGAACACACTGTTCAGCATCTAGGCCAGATGCATGCCAAGACATAATGTTATTTGTTCTCATTCTGATTAATTGATTACAGTTCACATTATCTGGATGCTGTCTCTTAGATCTCAGTTTCATTGCTTTGTCAGTGTTTGAATCTCACATTGAAGTCTCGCCTTCTGTTCTTTGATGTTTTCCTTGAATAGCTTCACTTATTCACAGGTTGCCGTGAACACAATTGAAATGTAGGCCGATGCACAGTTTAAGTAGTTCAATGTATTTGTTTTCGCTCCTGGATTAGTTAATACAGCACATCATTAGCCTAGATGCCAACATCTCCATCCTGTCTCTGGCTGTACACAGTGTTTGATCTTGACATTCACTCCATCAGGTCGCCTCACCTGACACCCTGGGATTGGTAGCTTCAATTTTTCTTCTGCCGGAACACATTGGTTCAGCACGGTGTCAGATGCATGAGCCAAGTCACAATGTTATTTGTTTCATTCTGGATTAGTTATCACAGTACAGCATCTACTACTGTGCCTTGCTGCGTTTGAGCTTCGACATTTGTATGTACGCTTTCCACTTTTGATTTTGGGATTGGTAGCTTCACTTCTTTCACTGGCTCGTCGTGAACACACTAATCTCAAAGACGAGGCCAGAGGTATTACTAGATGATTATGAATGTTATTTGCTCATTCTTGACACTATCACAAAGCATTAGTGCCCAGACGCCAACCCATCCCAGCCTCCTCATTTGTGCCTTGTCAAAGTGCTCTGAACCCTGACACAGTCTCTCGCCCTTCTAATTCTTTTGATTACCCTTCTGGAATTGTCACTCACTACAGCCAGGCTGTCTTGAACACACTAATTCAGCGCTGGTAAAGCCAGATGCATTAAGTTGGTGAAGTTCAATGTTATTTGCTTCATTCTGATTAGTTCATATACATATCATTGTCTAGATGCTAACATTTATCCCAGTCTCCTTATTGTGCCTTGTTAAAGTGCTTGATCTGACATCTAAGGCTTCAATTTCGATGTTCTTTCATTATAATGTCAATGATTGACCAGCACGAGGCCAGATATTGTCATATTACACGTTATTGCTTGCTCTGATTAAAGACATGGAAAGGAGCTGAGCTGATTAGCCTTAGATGCCAACTTGAGCCAAAGTGTTTGAGCTTGACATTGTGGCAGCCCATTTCCCACTTTTGGATGTTCTTCCAGACATTGGTAGCTCACTTTTCATGCCTGTCCCAGCATCTAGGTCAGATTTACAAGTTGTTGTCATATCAGCATTGTTTTCATCTGATTAGTTATCATACAGTGCTAAAGACAGGCCTAGAGCTGCTGGTCCCACCCCAGTACCTCATTGTTGTTGTGTGTTTCATTGACATTTGCATACTTCTCGCTCTCTGTTCTTGGATGTTTGGGATTGTACACTTTCTTTTCATTGATGGCCTGTCGTGAACACACCCACCCAGTCGGTACAGATTGAGTTGGTATTACGTTATTTCTTTTCAATTCTGGATTAGTTACCAGCAGGCTACATTGCCTAGATGCTGGTTTATCCCAGTTCCTCATTGTGTTTTGTTAAAGTGTCTTTGTATGTCTGCTCTGATGTTCTCCTCTGGAATTACTCACTTTATTCACAGGTGGTTGCCGTGGAATGTTGCCAGATGCATTGGGTTGGCAGTTCAATGCCATTTGTTTTCACTTGACAGTTATCGCCTAGATGCTGGTCATTTGTCCCAGTTCCTACTTGTGTGCCTTGTTAAAGTGTTTGATCTGACAGGTTTCGCTCTGGTTCTTTGATGTTCTCTGGGACAGCTCACCTCACAGGCTGCCGTGAACACACTAATTTCAGACGAAGCCAGATGCATTGCCAGATTACTGGTCACATAGAGCCATTCTGATTAGTTATCATATACTAGCCCAGATGCACCAGTCTCTCACAGGTTTTGTTAAAAATATTTGACATTTTCCACCTTGATGTTCTCTCTGATTGGTAGCTTCACTTTTCACAGTGCCTGTCGTGAACACACTGGTTCAAAGACGAGGCCAGATGTATTGGGCCATATTATAATGTTATTTGTTTTCATTCTGATTAATACATATACAGCATTGGCTCAGACGCCACCCCAGTTCTCAATAGTGCCTTGTCAAAGTGCTCTGAACTTCTGACACTGAAGTCTCGCTCTGGCCCTTTGATGCCTCTCTCTGATCTGTAAACACCACTTCTACTTCACGGTGTGGCCGTCTTGAACACTGTCTCAGCCAGGCCAGATGCATTGCTAAGTAGTTCACTGTTATTTGTTTTCATTCTGACAGTTATCACAGCATTATCAGCCTAGATGCTAACATTTGTCTCCTGCTCCTTATTGTGTTTTGTTAGCACATCTATGTACGCTTAATTCTTGGATGCCCTCTGGGATTGGTAGCTTCTCACTTACATCGTGAATACACACAGATGATACAGATGCATTGCTAGTATAATGCTTGTTTTCATTCTGATTAGTTATCACAGCAGCATTAGCCTAGATGCTAACTTCTATCCTTGCCTGTGTCTGTTGTGTTTGAGCTTGACATTTAGATAACTGGCTTTCATTTTTTGATGTTCTCTGGGATTTCTCACAGGGCACTGTCGCGTGAACACACTAGCACGAGGCCAGATGCATCAGTTACATTACAATGTTATTTGCTCATTCTGACACCATTCAGCATAGCATTAGCTCCAGATGCTAATATTTATCCCAGTTCCTCATTGTTTTTTACAAAGTGTTTGATCTCATATGAATGTTTTCGCCATTTCATCTTGGATGTCTCTTTTTCTCTGGGATACTACTTTTCACAGGCTGTCGTGAACAACGCCACTAATTGTGGTGACACAGATGCATGGCTGGCATTAGTTGTTTCATTCTGATTAGTTATCACAGTACAGCATTACCTAGATGCTGTCTCATCTCAGTTCTCATTGTGTTTTGTTGTGTGTTTGAGATGTTCATTTCTTTCTGTTCTTTTGGATGTTTTCATTGTTGTCAAAACACATACTAGCACGAGTTTGCATTAAGTTAGCATCATAATGTTATTTGTTTTCATTCTTGATTCACATCACAGCATTAGCTCAGATGCTAACATTTGTCTCAGCCTGTTATTGTTTTGTCAAAAGTGTTTGATCTGACATTTGGCCTGCCTTCTTCTTTGGATGTTCTTCTCTGGGATTGGTCAGCTTCACCCTTTCATTGGGTGGCTGTGGTGAACACACTAATACTCGGTGCCGTATTCAGATGCATTGTAGTTCATTTACATATTTGTTTCATTCTGATCACAGTACATCATTACCCAGATGCTACCATTCATCCCAGCCTCATTGCAGCCTGTTGCTTTGACCTGACATCTGGCAGCTCATGTTTCTTTTGATGTTCTCTCTGGGATTGGTAGCTCACTTTTTTTCATTGGTGCCTGTCGTGAACACACTAATTAGCACGAGTCAGATGCATGAAGTTGGCATTACAATGTTATTTTGTTTTCATTCTGATAGTTATCACAGCACAGCATTAGCCTAGATGCTAACTTATCCCAGTTCATTGTGTTTTGTCGTGCAGCTTGAACTTGACATTTGTTCGCCTTCTACTCTGGATGCTCCAAATTGGTAGTCAATTTCATTGGAGGGCCAATGTGAATTGTTTGAGCCCACGAGGCCAGATGCATTGGGTTGCGATATAATGTTATTTGTTTTCATTCTTGATTAATTATCACAGCATAGCATTAGCCTAGATGCTAACATTTATCCCAGTTCCTTATTGTTTTTTGTTAAAGTGTCTGATCTGACATCTAGCAGCCTTCACACATTCAATTTTGACTTTGATTGGTAGCTCACTGGCGTGAACACACTAATTCAGCATCTAGCCAGATGCATTGCCAGCATTACAATGTTATTTGCTCACTTCCTGATTAGCTATCACAGCAGCATTGCCTAGATGCCATCCTTATCCTGTCTCTCAGTTTTGTTAAAGTGTTTGAGCTGACATTTGTATGTCTGTTCTATTCTTTGATGCCTCTTCTCTGGGATTGTACATCAGTGCCTGTCGTGGAATATACTAATTAGCACTAAGTCAGATGCATTAAGTTACATAATGTTATTTGTGTCATTCTGATTACATCACAGTACAGCATTAGCCTAGATGCTAACATTTATCCCAGTTCCCTCATTTGTTGGTGTTTGAACTTGACATTTGTATGCTCCTTTGATGCCTTCTGGGATTGGTATTTCACTTTTTTCACAGGCCTGTCGTGAACACACTATCTCAGACGAGGCCAGATACATTAAGTTATCACAATGTTATTTGTTTTCATTCTTGATTATTTATCAGTATATCATTAGCCCAGATGCTAACATTAATCCCAGTTCCCTTACTGTGTTTTGTTAGTGTTTGATCTCACATCTTGAGTTTACTTTGTTCTACTTTTGGATGGTTCACTTTCTGGTGCTGTCGTGAACACACTATCACATGAGGTTGGCCAGATGCATTAAGTTATATTACAATGTTATTTCTTTTCATTTCCTGATTTTATCATATATGCCAAGATGCTAATATTTATCCCAGTTCCTATTTTTTTGTTGTTAGTGTTTGAACTGGACATTTGTATGTCTGCCTCTTAATTCTTTGATGTTCTTCTGGGATTGCAGCTCACTTTTCATTGGAGGCCTGCAGCCGTGAACACAGGTCAGATGCATTGGGCCAGACATATCGTTTTTGTTTTCATTCTGATGGTTATCACAGTATGGGCATTACCCAGATGCTAATCCTACCCTCATTGTGCCTTGTTAAAGTGTTTGAGCTGACATCGTATGTTCACTCTAATTTCCTTGGATGTTCTTCTGATTACTTTTTCATTGGTACTGTCGTGAACACACTGGTTCAGCACGACAGATGCATTAGGCCAGACATAATGTTATTTGCTCACTGATTAGTTATCACAGCACATCATTAGCCTAGATGCTAACATTTTATCCTGTTCTTTATTGTGTTTTGTTGTGCGCTAGATTCGACATTCAGTAAAATTAGCTCTTCTCTGTTCTTTTGATGTTCTTCTCTGGGATTGGTAGCTTAAATTTTCATTGTCGTCGCGAACACACTGGGTTCAAGCACTTAGGCCAGATGCATTGGGTTGCACATAATGTTATTTGTTTTCATTCTTGATTAGTTATCACAGCACAGCATTGTTTGTTCGTTTTGTTAAAAAGAATTGACATTTGTATGCTCGCTTCCACTTGATGTTCTTCTTCTGGGATTATGAATGCTCTCTTTTCTTTTCATTGGCTTCACTGTAATTAATGAATGAAGATGAGTTAGATACAGTTTGGGCATTACAACAAAGAGGTTTGTTTTCATTCTTGATTATTTATTTGCTACAGCATTATTAGATGCCATCATTTATCCCAGTCTTCTTATTTGTTTTGTTGGTGTTTGAACTTGACATACTCATTTTTATAATTTGGAGCCTGGGATTGGTAGCCAGACAGTGCCTGTCGTGAACACATACTCAGCACGAGGCCAGGTGCATTGCTGTTTATTAATGTTTTTCGTTTTCATTCTGACAGTTACAGCATAGCATTGTCTAGATGATGCTATATGTCAAGTTCAAACACTTTTAACAAAACACAATAAGGAACTGGGATAAATGTTAGCATCTAGGCTAATGCTGTACTGTGATAACTAATCAAGAATGAAAACAAATAACATTGTAATACTTAACTTAATGCATCTGGCCTCGTGCTGAATTAGTGTGTTCACGACAGGCACCAATGAAAAAGTGAAGCTACCAATCCCAAGAGAGAACATCCAAAGAATTAGAAGGCGAACATACAAATGTCAAGTTCAAACACTTAACAAAAAACAATAAGGAACTGGGATAAATGTTAGCATCTAGGCTAATGCTGTACTGTGATAACTAATCAAGAATGAAAACAAATAACATTGTAATACTTAACTTAATGCATCTGGCCTCGTGCTGAATTAGTGTGTTCACGACAGGCACCAATGAAAAAGTGAAGCTACCAATCCCAAGAGAGAACATCCAAAGAATTAGAAGGCGAACATACAAATGTCAAGCTCAAACACTTTTAACAAAACACAATGAGGAACTGGGATAAAGTTAGCATCTAGGCTAATGCTGTACTGTGATAACTAATCAAGAATGAAAACAAATAACATTGTAATACTTAACTTAATGCATCTGGCCTCGTGCTGAATTAGTGTGTTCACGACAGGCACCAATGAAAAAGTGAAGCTACCAATCCCAAGAGAGAACATCCAAAGAATTAGAAGGCGAACATACAAATGTCAAGTTCAAACACTTAACAAAAAACAATAAGGAACTGGGATAAATGTTAGCATCTAGGCTAATGCTGTACTGTGATAACTAATCAAGAATGAAAACAAATAACATTGTAATACTTAACTTAATGCATCTGGCCTCGTGCTGAATTAGTGTGTTCACGACAGGCACCAATGAAAAAGTGAAGCTACCAATCCCAAGAGAGAACATCCAAAGAATTAGAAGGCGAACATACAAATGTCAAGTTCAAACACTTTTAACAAAACACAATAAGGAACTGGGATAAATGTTAGCATCTAGGCTAATGCTGTACTGTGATAACTAATCAAGAATGAAAACAAATAACATTGTAATACTTAACTTAATGCATCTGGCCTCGTGCTGAATTAGTGTGTTCACGACAGGCACCAATGAAAAAGTGAAGCTACCAATCCCAAGAGAGAACATCCAAAGAATTAGAAGGCGAACATACAAATGTCAAGTTCAAACACTTTTAACAAAACACAATAAGGAACTGGGATAAATGTTAGCATCTAGGCTAATGCTGTACTGTGATAACTAATCAAGAATGAAAACAAATAACATTGTAATACTTAACTTAATGCATCTGGCCTCGTGCTGAATTAGTGTGTTCACGACAGGCACCAATGAAAAAGTGAAGCTACCAATCCCAAGAGAGAACATCCAAAGAATTAGAAGGCGAACATACAAATGTCAAGTTCAAACACTTTTAACAAAACACAATGAGGAACTGGGATAAAGTTAGCATCTAGGCTAATGCTGTACTGTGATAACTAATCAAGAATGAAAACAAATAACATTGTAATACTTAACTTAATGCATCTGGCCTCGTGCTGAATTAGTGTGTTCACGACAGGCACCAATGAAAAAGTGAAGCTACCAATCCCAAGAGAGAACATCCAAAGAATTAGAAGGCGAACATACAAATGTCAAGTTCAAACACTTTTAACAAAACACAATAAGGAACTGGGATAAATGTTAGCATCTAGGCTAATGCTGTACTGTGATAACTAATCAAGAATGAAAACAAATAACATTGTAATACTTAACTTAATGCATCTGGCCTCGTGCTGAATTAGTGTGTTCACGACAGGCACCAATGAAAAAGTGAAGCTACCAATCCCAAGAGAGAACATCCAAAGAATTAGAAGGCGAACATACAAATGTCAAGTTCAAACACTTTTAACAAAAAACAATAAGGAACTGGGATAAATGTTAGCATCTAGGCTAATGCTGTACTGTGATAACTAATCAAGAATGAAAACAAATAACATTGTAATACTTAACTTAATGCATCTGGCCTCGTGCTGAATTAGTGTGTTCACGACAGGCACCAATGAAAAAGTGAAGCTACCAATCCCAAGAGAGAACATCCAAAGAATTAGAAGGCGAACATACAAATGTCAAGTTCAAACACTTTTAACAAAACACAATAAGGAACTGGGATAAATGTTAGCATCTAGGCTAATGCTGTACTGTGATAACTAATCAAGAATGAAAACAAATAACATTGTAATACTTAACTTAATGCATCTGGCCTCGTGCTGAATTAGTGTGTTCACGACAGGCACCAATGAAAAAGTGAAGCTACCAATCCCAAGAGAGAACATCCAAAGAATTAGAAGGCGAACATACAAATGTCAAGTTCAAACACTTTTAACAAAACACAATAAGGAACTGGGATAAATGTTAGCATCTAGGCTAATGCTGTACTGTGATAACTAATCAAGAATGAAAACAAATAACATTGTAATACTTAACTTAATGCATCTGGCCTCGTGCTGAATTAGTGTGTTCACGACAGGCACCAATGAAAAAGTGAAGCTACCAATCCCAAGAGAGAACATCCAAAGAATTAGAAGGCGAACATACAAATGTCAAGTTCAAACACTTTTAACAAAAAACAATAAGGAACTGGGATAAATGTTAGCATCTAGGCTAATGCTGTACTGTGATAACTAATCAAGAATGAAAACAAATAACATTGTAATACTTAACTTAATGCATCTGGCCTCGTGCTGAATTAGTGTGTTCACGACAGGCACCAATGAAAAAGTGAAGCTACCAATCCCAAGAGAGAACATCCAAAGAATTAGAAGGCGAACATACAAATGTCAAGTTCAAACACTTTTAACAAAACACAATAAGGAACTGGGATAAATGTTAGCATCTAGGCTAATGCTGTACTGTGATAACTAATCAAGAATGAAAACAAATAACATTGTAATACTTAACTTAATGCATCTGGCCTCGTGCTGAATTAGTGTGTTCACGACAGGCACCAATGAAAAAGTGAAGCTACCAATCCCAAGAGAGAACATCCAAAGAATTAGAAGGCGAACATACAAATGTCAAGTTCAAACACTTTTAACAAAACACAATAAGGAACTGGGATAAATGTTAGCATCTAGGCTAATGCTGTACTGTGATAACTAATCAAGAATGAAAACAAATAACATTGTAATACTTAACTTAATGCATCTGGCCTCGTGCTGAATTAGTGTGTTCACGACAGGCACCAATGAAAAAGTGAAGCTACCAATCCCAAGAGAGAACATCCAAAGAATTAGAAGGCGAACATACAAATGTCAAGTTCAAACACTTTTAACAAAACACAATAAGGAACTGGGATAAATGTTAGCATCTAGGCTAATGCTGTACTGTGATAACTAATCAAGAATGAAAACAAATAACATTGTAATACTTAACTTAATGCATCTGGCCTCGTGCTGAATTAGTGTGTTCACGACAGGCACCAATGAAAAAGTGAAGCTACCAATCCCAAGAGAGAACATCCAAAGAATTAGAAGGCGAACATACAAATGTCAAGTTCAAACACTTAACAAAAAACAATAAGGAACTGGGATAAGAGTTAGCATCTAGGCTAATGCTGTACTGTGATAACTAATCAAGAATGAAAACAAATAACATTGTAATACTTAACTTAATGCATCTGGCCTCGTGCTGAATTAGTGTGTTCACGACAGGCACCAATGAAAAAAGTGAAGCTACCAATCCCAAGAGAGAACATCCAAAGAATTAGAAGGCGAACATACAAATGTCAAGTTCAAACACTTAACAAAACACAATAAGGAACTGGGATAAATGTTAGCATCTAGGCTAATGCTGTACTGTGATAACTAATCAAGAATGAAAACAAATAACATTGTAATACTTAACTTAATGCATCTGGCCTCGTGCTGAATTAGTGTGTTCACGACAGGCACCAATGAAAAAGTGAAGCTACCAATCCCAAGAGAGAACATCCAAAGAATTAGAAGGCGAACATACAAATGTCAAGTTCAAACACTTTTAACAAAACACAATGAGGAACTGGGATAAATGTTAGCATCTAGGCTAATGCTGTACTGTGATAACTAATCAAGAATGAAAACAAATAACATTGTAATACTTAACTTAATGCATCTGGCCTCGTGCTGAATTAGTGTGTTCACGACAGGCACCAATGAAAAAGTGAAGCTACCAATCCCAAGAGAGAACATCCAAAGAATTAGAAGGCGAACATACAAATGTCAAGTTCAAACACTTAACAAAAAACAATAAGGAACTGGGATAAATGTTAGCATCTAGGCTAATGCTGTACTGTGATAACTAATCAAGAATGAAAACAAATAACATTGTAATACTTAACTTAATGCATCTGGCCTCGTGCTGAATTAGTGTGTTCACGACAGGCACCAATGAAAAAGTGAAGCTACCAATCCCAAGAGAACATCCAAAGAATTAGAAGGCGAACATACAAATGTCAAGTTCAAACACTTTTAACAAAACACAATAAGGAACTGGGATAAATGTTAGCATCTAGGCTAATGCTGTACTGTGATAACTAATCAAGAATGAAAACAAATAACATTGTAATACTTAACTTAATGCATCTGGCCTCGTGCTGAATTAGTGTGTTCACGACAGGCACCAATGAAAAAGTGAAGCTACCAATCCCAAGAGAGAACATCCAAAGAATTAGAAG
Organism: Dallia pectoralis; assembly: GCA_029465975.1. Classification (NCBI taxonomy): domain Eukaryota; kingdom Metazoa; phylum Chordata; class Actinopteri; order Esociformes; family Umbridae; genus Dallia; species Dallia pectoralis. The sequence goes on along the minus strand of CM055760.1, from coordinate 2,988,294 downwards.
GCGAACATACAAATGTCAAGTTCAAACACTTTTAACAAAAACAATAAGGAACTGGGATAAATGTTAGCATCTAGGCTAATGCTGTACTGTGATAACTAATCAAGAATGAAAACAAATAACATTGTAATACTTAACTTAATGCATCTGGCCTCGTGCTGAATTAGTGTGTTCACGACAGGCACCAATGAAAAAGTGAAGCTACCAATCCCAAGAGAGAACATCCAAAGAATTAGAAGGCGAACATACAAATGTCAAGTTCAAACACTTTTAACAAAACACAATAAGGAACTGGGATAAATGTTAGCATCTAGGCTAATGCTGTACTGTGATAACTAATCAAGAATGAAAACAAATAACATTGTAATACTTAACTTAATGCATCTGGCCTCGTGCTGAATTAGTGTGTTCACGACAGGCACCAATGAAAAAGTGAAGCTACCAATCCCAAGAGAGAACATCCAAAGAATTAGAAGGCGAACATACAAATGTCAAGTTCAAACACTTAACAAAAAACAATAAGGAACTGGGATAAATGTTAGCATCTAGGCTAATGCTGTACTGTGATAACTAATCAAGAATGAAAACAAATAACATTGTAATACTTAACTTAATGCATCTGGCCTCGTGCTGAATTAGTGTGTTCACGACAGGCACCAATGAAAAAGTGAAGCTACCAATCCCAAGAGAGAACATCCAAAGAATTAGAAGGCGAACATACAAATGTCAAGTTCAAACACTTTTAACAAAACACAATAAGGAACTGGGATAAATGTTAGCATCTAGGCTAATGCTGTACTGTGATAACTAATCAAGAATGAAAACAAATAACATTGTAATACTTAACTTAATGCATCTGGCCTCGTGCTGAATTAGTGTGTTCACGACAGGCACCAATGAAAAAGTGAAGCTACCAATCCCAAGAGAGAACATCCAAAGAATTAGAAGGCGAACATACAAATGTCAAGTTCAAACACTTTTAACAAAACACAATAAGGAACTGGGATAAATGTTAGCATCTAGGCTAATGCTGTACTGTGATAACTAATCAAGAATGAAAACAAATAACATTGTAATACTTAACTTAATGCATCTGGCCTCGTGCTGAATTAGTGTGTTCACGACAGGCACCAATGAAAAAGTGAAGCTACCAATCCCAAGAGAGAACATCCAAAGAATTAGAAGGCGAACATACAAATGTCAAGTTCAAACACTTTTAACAAAACACAATAAGGAACTGGGATAAATGTTAGCATCTAGGCTAATGCTGTACTGTGATAACTAATCAAGAATGAAAACAAATAACATTGTAATACTTAACTTAATGCATCTGGCCTCGTGCTGAATTAGTGTGTTCACGACAGGCACCAATGAAAAAGTGAAGCTACCAATCCCAAGAGAGAACATCCAAAGAATTAGAAGGCGAACATACAAATGTCAAGTTCAAACACTTTTAACAAAACACAATAAGGAACTGGGATAAATGTTAGCATCTAGGCTAATGCTGTACTGTGATAACTAATCAAGAATGAAAACAAATAACATTGTAATACTTAACTTAATGCATCTGGCCTCGTGCTGAATTAGTGTGTTCACGACAGGCACCAATGAAAAAGTGAAGCTACCAATCCCAAGAGAGAACATCCAAAGAATTAGAAGGCGAACATACAAATGTCAAGTTCAAACACTTTTAACAAAACACAATGAGGAACTGGGATAAAGTTAGCATCTAGGCTAATGCTGTACTGTGATAACTAATCAAGAATGAAAACAAATAACATTGTAATACTTAACTTAATGCATCTGGCCTCGTGCTGAATTAGTGTGTTCACGACAGGCACCAATGAAAAAGTGAAGCTACCAATCCCAAGAGAGAACATCCAAAGAATTAGAAGGCGAACATACAAATGTCAAGTTCAAACACTTTTAACAAAAAACAATAAGGAACTGGGATAAATGTTAGCATCTAGGCTAATGCTGTACTGTGATAACTAATCAAGAATGAAAACAAATAACATTGTAATACTTAACTTAATGCATCTGGCCTCGTGCTGAATTAGTGTGTTCACGACAGGCACCAATGAAAAAGTGAAGCTACCAATCCCAAGAGAGAACATCCAAAGAATTAGAAGGCGAACATACAAATGTCAAGTTCAAACACTTTTAACAAAAACAATAAGGAACTGGGATAAATGTTAGCATCTAGGCTAATGCTGTACTGTGATAACTAATCAAGAATGAAAACAAATAACATTGTAATACTTAACTTAATGCATCTGGCCTCGTGCTGAATTAGTGTGTTCACGACAGGCACCAATGAAAAAGTGAAGCTACCAATCCCAAGAGAGAACATCCAAAGAATTAGAAGGCGAACATACAAATGTCAAGTTCAAACACTTTTAACAAAAACAATAAGGAACTGGGATAAATGTTAGCATCTAGGCTAATGCTGTACTGTGATAACTAATCAAGAATGAAAACAAATAACATTGTAATACTTAACTTAATGCATCTGGCCTCGTGCTGAATTAGTGTGTTCACGACAGGCACCAATGAAAAAGTGAAGCTACCAATCCCAAGAGAGAACATCCAAAGAATTAGAAGGCGAACATACAAATGTCAAGTTCAAACACTTTTAACAAAACACAATGAGGAACTGGGATAAATGTTAGCATCTAGGCTAATGCTGTACTGTGATAACTAATCAAGAATGAAAACAAATAACATTGTAATACTTAACTTAATGCATCTGGCCTCGTGCTGAATTAGTGTGTTCACGACAGGCACCAATGAAAAAGTGAAGCTACCAATCCCAAGAGAGAACATCCAAAGAATTAGAAGGCGAACATACAAATGTCAAGTTCAAACACTTTTAACAAAACACAATAAGGAACTGGGATAAATGTTAGCATCTAGGCTAATGCTGTACTGTGATAACTAATCAAGAATGAAAACAAATAACATTGTAATACTTAACTTAATGCATCTGGCCTCGTGCTGAATTAGTGTGTTCACGACAGGCACCAATGAAAAAGTGAAGCTACCAATCCCAAGAGAGAACATCCAAAGAATTAGAAGGCGAACATACAAATGTCAAGTTCAAACACTTTTAACAAAACACAATAAGGAACTGGGATAAATGTTAGCATCTAGGCTAATGCTGTACTGTGATAACTAATCAAGAATGAAAACAAATAACATTGTAATACTTAACTTAATGCATCTGGCCTCGTGCTGAATTAGTGTGTTCACGACAGGCACCAATGAAAAAGTGAAGCTACCAATCCCAAGAGAGAACATCCAAAGAATTAGAAGGCGAACATACAAATGTCAAGTTCAAACACTTTTAACAAAACACAATGAGGAACTGGGATAAGAGTTAGCATCTAGGCTAATGCTGTACTGTGATAACTAATCAAGAATGAAAACAAATAACATTGTAATACTTAACTTAATGCATCTGGCCTCGTGCTGAATTAGTGTGTTCACGACAGGCACCAATGAAAAAGTGAAGCTACCAATCCCAAGAGAGAACATCCAAAGAATTAGAAGGCGAACATACAAATGTCAAGTTCAAACACTTAACAAAAAACAATAAGGAACTGGGATAAATGTTAGCATCTAGGCTAATGCTGTACTGTGATAACTAATCAAGAATGAAAACAAATAACATTGTAATACTTAACTTAATGCATCTGGCCTCGTGCTGAATTAGTGTGTTCACGACAGGCACCAATGAAAAAGTGAAGCTACCAATCCCAAGAGAGAACATCCAAAGAATTAGAAGGCGAACATACAAATGTCAAGTTCAAACACTTTTAACAAAACACAATAAGGAACTGGGATAAATGTTAGCATCTAGGCTAATGATGTACTGTGATAACTAATCAAGAATGAAAACAAATAACATTGTAATACTTAACTTAATGCATCTGGCCTCGTGCTGAATTAGTGTGTTCACGACAGGCACCAATGAAAAAGTGAAGCTACCAATCCCAAGAGAGAACATCCAAAGAATTAGAAGGCGAACATACAAATGTCAAGTTCAAACACTTTTAACAAAAACAATAAGGAACTGGGATAAATGTTAGCATCTAGGCTAATGCTGTACTGTGATAACTAATCAAGAATGAAAACAAATAACATTGTAATACTTAACTTAATGCATCTGGCCTCGTGCTGAATTAGTGTGTTCACGACAGGCACCAATGAAAAAGTGAAGCTACCAATCCCAAGAGAGAACATCCAAAGAATTAGAAGGCGAACATACAAATGTCAAGTTCAAACACTTTTAACAAAACACAATGAGGAACTGGGATAAATGTTAGCATCTAGGCTAATGCTGTACTGTGATAACTAATCAAGAATGAAAACAAATAACATTGTAATACTTAACTTAATGCATCTGGCCTCGTGCTGAATTAGTGTGTTCACGACAGGCACCAATGAAAAAGTGAAGCTACCAATCCCAAGAGAGAACATCCAAAGAATTAGAAGGCGAACATACAAATGTCAAGTTCAAACACTTTTAACAAAACACAATAAGGAACTGGGATAAATGTTAGCATCTAGGCTAATGCTGTACTGTGATAACTAATCAAGAATGAAAACAAATAACATTGTAATACTTAACTTAATGCATGGCATCTGGCCTCGTGCTGAATTAGTGTGTTCACGACAGGCACCAATGAAAAAGTGAAGCTACCAATCCCAAGAGAGAACATCCAAAGAATTAGAAGGCGAACATACAAATGTCAAGTTCAAACACTTTTAACAAAACACAATAAGGAACTGGGATAAATGTTAGCATCTAGGCTAATGCTGTACTGTGATAACTAATCAAGAATGAAAACAAATAACATTGTAATACTTAACTTAATGCATCTGGCCTCGTGCTGAATTAGTGTGTTCACGACAGGCACCAATGAAAAAGTGAAGCTACCAATCCCAAGAGAGAACATCCAAAGAATTAGAAGGCGAACATACAAATGTCAAGTTCAAACACTTTTAACAAAAACAATAAGGAACTGGGATAAATGTTAGCATCTAGGCTAATGCTGTACTGTGATAACTAATCAAGAATGAAAACAAATAACATTGTAATACTTAACTTAATGCATCTGGCCTCGTGCTGAATTAGTGTGTTCACGACAGGCACCAATGAAAAAGTGAAGCTACCAATCCCAAGAGAGAACATCCAAAGAATTAGAAGGCGAACATACAAATGTCAAGTTCAAACACTTTTAACAAAACACAATAAGGAACTGGGATAAATGTTAGCATCTAGGCTAATGCTGTACTGTGATAACTAATCAAGAATGAAAACAAATAACATTGTAATACTTAACTTAATGCATCTGGCCTCGTGCTGAATTAGTGTGTTCACGACAGGCACCAATGAAAAAGTGAAGCTACCAATCCCAAGAGAGAACATCCAAAGAATTAGAAGGCGAACATACAAATGTCAAGTTCAAACACTTTTAACAAAACACAATAAGGAACTGGGATAAATGTTAGCATCTAGGCTAATGCTGTACTGTGATAACTAATCAAGAATGAAAACAAATAACATTGTAATACTTAACTTAATGCATCTGGCCTCGTGCTGAATTAGTGTGTTCACGACAGGCACCAATGAAAAAGTGAAGCTACCAATCCCAAGAGAGAACATCCAAAGAATTAGAAGGCGAACATACAAATGTCAAGTTCAAACACATTTAAAAAACACAATAAGGAACTGGGATAAATGTTAGCATCTAGGCTAATGCTGTACTGTGATAACTAATCAAGAATGAAAACAAATAACATTGTAATACTTAACTTAATGCATCTGGCCTCGTGCTGAATTAGTGTGTTCACGACAGGCACCAATGAAAAAGTGAAGCTACCAATCCCAAGAGAGAACATCCAAAGAATTAGAAGGCGAACATACAAATGTCAAGTTCAAACACTTAACAAAAAACAATAAGGAACTGGGATAAATGTTAGCATCTAGGCTAATGCTGTACTGTGATAACTAATCAAGAATGAAAACAAATAACATTGTAATACTTAACTTAATGCATCTGGCCTCGTGCTGAATTAGTGTGTTCACGACAGGCACCAATGAAAAAAGTGAAGCTACCAATCCCAAGAGAGAACATCCAAAGAATTAGAAGGCGAACATACAAATGTCAAGCTCAAACACTTTTAACAAAACACAATGAGGAACTGGGATAAGAGTTAGCATCTAGGCTAATGCTGTACTGTGATAACTAATCAAGAATGAAAACAAATAACATTGTAATACTTAACTTAATGCATCTGGCCTCGTGCTGAATTAGTGTGTTCACGACAGGCACCAATGAAAAAAGTGAAGCTACCAATCCCAAGAGAGAACATCCAAAGAATTAGAAGGCGAACATACAAATGTCAAGTTCAAACACTTAACAAAAAACAATAAGGAACTGGGATAAATGTTAGCATCTAGGCTAATGCTGTACTGTGATAACTAATCAAGAATGAAAACAAATAACATTGTAATACTTAACTTAATGCATCTGGCCTCGTGCTGAATTAGTGTGTTCACGACAGGCACCAATGAAAAAGTGAAGCTACCAATCCCAAGAGAGAACATCCAAAGAATTAGAAGGCGAACATACAAATGTCAAGTTCAAACACTTTTAACAAAACACAATAAGGAACTGGGATAAATGTTAGCATCTAGGCTAATGCTGTACTGTGATAACTAATCAAGAATGAAAACAAATAACATTGTAATACTTAACTTAATGCATCTGGCCTCGTGCTGAATTAGTGTGTTCACGACAGGCACCAATGAAAAAAGTGAAGCTACCAATCCCAAGAGAGAACATCCAAAGAATTAGAAGGCGAACATACAAATGTCAAGTTCAAACACTTTTAACAAAACACAATGAGGAACTGGGATAAATGTTAGCATCTAGGCTAATGCTGTACTGTGATAACTAATCAAGAATGAAAACAAATAACATTGTAATACTTAACTTAATGCATCTGGCCTCGTGCTGAATTAGTGTGTTCACGACAGGCACCAATGAAAAAGGTGAAGCTACCAATCCCAAGAGAGAACATCCAAAGAATTAGAAGGCGAACATACAAATGTCAAGTTCAAACACTTTTAACAAAACACAATAAGGAACTGGGATAAATGTTAGCATCTAGGCTAATGCTGTACTGTGATAACTAATCAAGAATGAAAAAAATAACATTGTAATACTTAACTTAATGCATCTGGCCTCGTGCTGAATTAGTGTGTTCACGACAGGCACCAATGAAAAAGTGAAGCTACCAATCCCAAGAGAGAACATCCAAAGAATTAGAAGGCGAACATACAAATGTCAAGTTCAAACACTTAACAAAACACAATAAGGAACTGGGATAAATGTTAGCATCTAGGCTAATGCTGTACTGTGATAACTAATCAAGAATGAAAACAAATAACATTGTAATACTTAACTTAATGCATCTGGCCTCGTGCTGAATTAGTGTGTTCACGACAGGCACCAATGAAAAAAGTGAAGCTACCAATCCCAAGAGAGAACATCCAAAGAATTAGAAGGCGAACATACAAATGTCAAGTTCAAACACTTTTAACAAAACACAATAAGGAACTGGGATAAATGTTAGCATCTAGGCTAATGCTGTACTGTGATAACTAATCAAGAATGAAAACAAATAACATTGTAATACTTAACTTAATGCATCTGGCCTCGTGCTGAATTAGTGTGTTCACGACAGGCACCAATGAAAAAGTGAAGCTACCAATCCCAAGAGAGAACATCCAAAGAATTAGAAGGCGAACATACAAATGTCAAGTTCAAACACTTTTAACAAAAACAATAAGGAACTGGGATAAATGTTAGCATCTAGGCTAATGCTGTACTGTGATAACTAATCAAGAATGAAAACAAATAACATTGTAATACTTAACTTAATGCATCTGGCCTCGTGCTGAATTAGTGTGTTCACGACAGGCACCAATGAAAAAAGTGAAGCTACCAATCCCAAGAGAGAACATCCAAAGAATTAGAAGGCGAACATACAAATGTCAAGCTCAAACACTTTTAACAAAACACAATGAGGAACTGGGATAAGTGTTAGCATCTAGGCTAATGCTGTACTGTGATAACTAATCAAGAATGAAAACAAATAACATTGTAATACTTAACTTAATGCATCTGGCCTCGTGCTGAATTAGTGTGTTCACGACAGGCACCAATGAAAAAGTGAAGCTACCAATCCCAAGAGAGAACATCCAAAGAATTAGAAGGCGAACATACAAATGTCAAGTTCAAACACTTTTAACAAAACACAATAAGGAACTGGGATAAATGTTAGCATCTAGGCTAATGCTGTACTGTGATAACTAATCAAGAATGAAAACAAATAACATTGTAATACTTAACTTAATGCATCTGGCCTCGTGCTGAATTAGTGTGTTCACGACAGGCACCAATGAAAAAGTGAAGCTACCAATCCCAAGAGAGAACATCCAAAGAATTAGAAGGCGAACATACAAATGTCAAGTTCAAACACTTTTAACAAAACACAATAAGGAACTGGGATAAATGTTAGCATCTAGGCTAATGCTGTACTGTGATAACTAATCAAGAATGAAAACAAATAACATTGTAATACTTAACTTAATGCATCTGGCCTCGTGCTGAATTAGTGTGTTCACGACAGGCACCATGAAAAAGTGAAGCTACCAATCCCAAGAGAGAACATCCAAAGAATTAGAAGGCGAACATACAAATGTCAAGTTCAAACACTTTTAACAAAACACAATAAGGAACTGGGATAAATGTTAGCATCTAGGCTAATGCTGTACTGTGATAACTAATCAAGAATGAAAACAAATAACATTGTAATACTTAACTTAATGCATCTGGCCTCGTGCTGAATTAGTGTGTTCACGACAGGCACCAATGAAAAAAGTGAAGCTACCAATCCCAAGAGAGAACATCCAAAGAATTAGAAGGCGAACATACAAATGTCAAGTTCAAACACTTTTAACAAAACACAATAAGGAACTGGGATAAATGTTAGCATCTAGGCTAATGCTGTACTGTGATAACTAATCAAGAATGAAAACAAATAACATTGTAATACTTAACTTAATGCATCTGGCCTCGTGCTGAATTAGTGTGTTCACGACAGGCACCAATGAAAAAGTGAAGCTACCAATCCCAAGAGAGAACATCCAAAGAATTAGAAGGCGAACATACAAATGTCAAGTTCAAACACTTTTAACAAAACACAATAAGGAACTGGGATAAATGTTAGCATCTAGGCTAATGCTGTACTGTGATAACTAATCAAGAATGAAAACAAATAACATTGTAATACTTAACTTAATGCATCTGGCCTCGTGCTGAATTAGTGTGTTCACGACAGGCACCAATGAAAAAGGTGAAGCTACCAATCCCAAGAGAGAACATCCAAAGAATTAGAAGGCGAACATACAAATGTCAAGTTCAAACACTTTTAACAAAACACAATAAGGAACTGGGATAAATGTTAGCATCTAGGCTAATGCTGTACTGTGATAACTAATCAAGAATGAAAACAAATAACATTGTAATACTTAACTTAATGCATCTGGCCTCGTGCTGAATTAGTGTGTTCACGACAGGCACCAATGAAAAAGTGAAGCTACCAATCCCAAGAGAGAACATCCAAAGAATTAGAAGGCGAACATACAAATGTCAAGTTCAAACACTTTTAACAAAACACAATAAGGAACTGGGATAAATGTTAGCATCTAGGCTAATGCTGTACTGTGATAACTAATCAAGAATGAAAACAA
>CM055760.1:2960190-2977968 GCA_029465975.1 Dallia pectoralis | reverse complement strand
AGGGATGCCTGAAATTACCGAGGTGAGTCAGCATCTTCGACAGCCTCCTCCAGACGTTCCCAGTTCACCCGCACCACCCGTTTGGGCTTACCTGGTCTGTCCAAAGTCTTTCCCCACCCTCTGATCCAACTCACTACCAGATGGTGATCAGTTGACAGCTCTGCCCCTCTTTCACCCGAGTGTCCAAAACATGCGGCCTTAGATCAGCCGATACGATCACAAAATCGATCATTGACCTTCGGCCTAGGGTGCTCTGGTACCATGTACACTTATGCGCCTCCTTATGTTCAACATGGTGTTTGTTATAGACAATCCATGACTAGCACAGAAGTCCAATAACAAACGACCGCTCGGGTTTAGATCAGGGAGGCCGTTCCTCCCAATCACGCCTCCAGGTGTCTCCACGTTGCCCACATGTGCGTTGAAGTCTCCCAGCAGAATGATGGTGTCCCCTACTGGAGCCCTATATAGGACTCCCTTCAGGGTCTCCAAGAAGGCTGAATACTCCGAACTGCTGTTTGGTGCATAAGCACAAACAACAGTCAGAGTTTTCCCCCACCACCCTTAGGCGTAGGGAGGCAAACCTCTCATCCACCGGTAAACTCCAACACCGCCGTGCTCAGACGTGGGCTGCGTGGGAGTATCCCCACACCAGCCCGCCGCCTCTCACCCTGGGCAACTCCAGAGAAGAACAGAGTCCAACCCCTATCCAGGGGTAAGGTTCCAGAGAGCAACGGTTGGGCGTAGAGGTAAGTCCCACCAGATCCAACTGGTATCGCTCCACCTCACGCACAAGTTCTGGCTCCTTCCCCAGTGAGGTGACGCCCACGTCCCCAAAGCAAGCTTCTGCCGCCCGGGTCTGATCCGTCGAGACCCCCCACCTTCACTGCCACCCATATGACAGCGCACCCGACCCCTGCGGTTGTTCCTGTGAGTGGTGGGCCCACAGGATGGAGAGGAGAGAGATGCCACGTATCTCGTTCGGGCTGTGCCCGGCCGGGCTCCGTGGCAAACCCGGCCACCAGACGCTTTCGAGCCCGCCGTCTGGGCCTGGCTCCAGACGAGGGGCCCTGGGCTTCCAGGCAGGGTCTCGCTCCTTTTCCTCTATCTTCATGGGGTCTTGGTGAACCATTCTTAGTCTGGCCCTCGCCTGAGACCACTTTGCCTTGGGAACCCTACCAGGAGCATGAAGCTCCAGACAACCCAGCCCTCAGGTTCATAGGGCACACAAACCTCTCCACCACGTTAAGGTGATGATTCCCGGGAGGCATTGGTTAAGTAGTTCAATGTTATTTGTTTTCATTCTTGATTAGTTATCACAGTACAGCATTAGCCTAGATGCTAACTCTTATCCCAGTTCCTCATTGTGTTTTGTTAAAAGTGTTTGAGCTGACATTTGTATGTTCGCCTTATAATTCTTTGGATTTTCTCTTGGGATTGGTAGCTTCACTTTTTCATTGGTGCCTGTTGTGATTACACTAATTCAGCACGAGGCCAGATGCATTAAGTTAAGTTTTTACAATGTTTTTCGTTTTCATTCTTGATTAGTTATCACAGTACAGCATTAGCCTAGATGCTAACTCTTATCCCAGTTCCTCATTGTGTTTTGTTAAAAGTGTTTGAGTTTGACATTTGTATGTTCGCCTTCTAATTCTTTGGATGTTCTCTCTTGGGATTGGTAGCTTCACTTTTTCATTGGTCTGTCGTGAACACACTAATTTATGCAGAGGCCAGATGCATTAAGTTAAGTATTACAATGTTATTTGTTTTCATTCTTGATTAGTTATCACAGTACATCATTAGCCTAGATGCTAACATTTTATACCAGTTCCTTATCGTTTTTTGTTAAGTGTTTGAACTTCACATTTGAGTGTTCGCTTTCTAATTCTTTTGATGTTCTCTCTTGGGATTGGTAGCTTCACTTTTTCATTGGTGCCTGTCGTGAACACACTAATTCAGCACGAGGCCAGATGCATTAAGTTAAGTATTACAATGTTATTTGTTTTCATTCTTGAATAGTTATCACAGTACATCGATAGCCTAGATGCTAACATTTATCCCAGTTCCTTATTGTGTTTTGTTAAAAGTGTTTGAGCTTGACATTTGTATGTTCGCCTTCTAATTCTTTGGATGTTCTCTCTTGGGATTGGTAGCTTCACTTTTTCATTGGTGCCTGTCGTGAACACACTAATTCAGCACGAAGGCCAGATGCATTAAGTTAAGTATTACAATGTTATTTGTTTTCATTCTTGATTAGTTATCACAGTACATCATTAGCCTAGATGCTAACATTTATACCAGTTCCTTATTGTTTTTTGTTAAGTGTTTGAACTTCACATTTGAGTGTTCGCTTTCTAATTCTTTGGATGTTCTCTTTGGGATTGGTAGCTTCACTTTTTCATTGGTGCCTGTCGTGAACACACTAATTCAGCACGAGGCCAGATGCATTAAGTTAAGTATTACAATGTTATTTGTTTTCATTCTGAATAGTTATCACAGTACATCATTAGCCTAGATGCTAACATTTATCCCAGTTCCTTATTGTGTTTTGTTAAAAAGTGTTTGAGCTTGACATTTGTATGTTCGCCTTCTAATTCTTTGGATGTTCTCTCTTGGGATTGGTAGCTTCACTTTTTTCATTGGTGCCTGTTGTGAACACACTAATTCAGCACGAGGCCAGATGCATTAAGTTAAGTATTACAATGTTATTTGTTTTCATTCTTGATTAGTTATCACAGTACATCATTAGCCTAGATGCTAACATTTATACCAGTTCCTTATTGTTTTTGTTAAGTGTTTGAACTTCACATTTGAGTGTTAAGCTTTCTAATTCTTTGGATGTTCTCTGGGATTGGTAGCTTCACTTTTTTCATTGGTGCCTGTCGTGAACACACTAATTCAGCACGAGGCCAGATGCATTAAGTTAAGTATTACAATGTTATTTGTTTTCATTCTTGAATAGTTATCACAGTACATCATAAGCCTAGATGCTAACATTTATCCCAGTTCCTTATTGTGTTTTGTTAAAGTGTTTGAGCTTGACATTTGTATGTTCGCCTTCTAATTCTTTGGATGTTCTCTCTTGGGATTGGTAGCTTCACTTTTTTTCATTGGTGCCTGTCGTGAACACACTAATTAAGCACGAGGCCAGATGCATTAAGTTAAGTATTACAATGTTATTTGTTTTCATTCTTGAATAGTTATCACAGTACATCATTATAGCCTAGATGCTAACATTTATCCCAGTTCCTTATTGTGTTTTGTTAAAAGTGTTTGAGCTTGACATTTGTATGTTCGCTAATTCTTTTGATGTTCTCTCTTGGGATTGGTAGCTTCACTTTATTCATTGTTGCCTGTCGTGAACACACTAATTCAGCACGAGGCCAGATGCATTGGGTTACATTACAATGTTATTTGTTTTCATCCTTGATTAGTTATCACAGTACAGCATTAGCCTAGATGCTAACATCCTTATACCAGTTCCCTTATTATTTTGTTAAGTGTTTGCACTTGACATTTGTATGTTCGCCTTCTAATTCTTTGGATGTTCTCTCTTGGGATTGGTAGCTTCACTTTTTTTCATTGGTGCCTGTCGAACACACTAATTCAGCACGAGGAGCCAGATGCATTAAGTTAAGTATTACAATGTTGTTTTCATTCTTGATTAGTTATCACAGCATTAGCCTAGATGCTAACATTTATACCAGTTCCTTATTGTTTTTTGTTAAGTGTTTGAACTTCACATTTGAGTGTTAAGCTTTCTAATTCTTTGGATGTTCTCTCTGGGATTGGTAGCTTCACTTTTTTCATTGGTGCCTGTCGTGAACACACTAATTCAGCACGAGGCCAGATGCATTAAGTTAAGTATTACAATGTTATTTGTTTTCATTCTTGAATAGTTATCACAGTACATCATTAGCCTAGATGCTAACATGTATCCCAGTTCTTATTGTGTTTGTTAAAAGTGTTTGAGCTTGACATTTGAGTGTTCGCTTTGTAATTCTTTGGATGTTCTCTTGGGATTGGTAGCTTCACTTTTTTCATTGGTGCCATTGGTGAACACACTAATTCAGCACGAGGCCAGATGCATTAAGTTAAGTATTACAATGTTATTTGTTTTCATTCTTGATTAGTTATCACAGTACAGCATTAGCCTAGATGCTAACTCTTATCCCAGTTCTTCATTGTGTTTTGTCAAAAAGTGTTTTGAACTTGACATTTAAGTCTTAGCCTTCTAATTCTTTGGATGTTCTCTCTTGGAATTGTCAGCTTCACACTTTATTTATTAGTGCCTATGCGAAAACACTAATTCAGCACGAGGCCAGATGCATTAAGTTAAGTATTATTAATGTTATTTGTTTTCATTCTTGATTAGTTATCACAGTACAGCATTAGCCTAGATGCTAACTCTTATCCCAGTTCTTCATTGTGTTTTGTAAGTGTTTTGAACTTGACATTTAAGTCTTAAGCCTTCTAATTCTTTGGATGTTCTCTCTTGGAATTGTCAGCTTCACTTTATTCATTGGTGCCTGTCGTGAACACACTAATTCAGCGAGGCCAGATGCATTAAGTTAAGTAGTTCCAATGTTATTTGTTTTCATTCTTGATTAGTTATCACAGTACAGCATTAGCCTAGATGCTAACTCTTATCTCAGTTCTCATTGTGTTTTGTTAAAAAGTGTTTGAGCTTGACATTTGTATATTCGCCTTATAATTCTTTGGATTTTCTCTCTTGGGATTGGTAGCTTCACTTTTTCATTGGTGCCTGTTGTGAACACACTAATTCAGCACGAGGCCAGATGCATTAAGTTAAGTATTACAATGTTATTTGTTTTCATTCTTGATTAGTTATCACAGTACATCATTAGCCTAGATACTAACATTTATACCAGTTCCTTATTTTTTTGTTAAGTGTTTGAACTTCACATTTGGTGTTCGCTTTCTAATTCTTTGGATGTTCTCTCTTGGGATTGGTAGCTTCACTTTTTCATTGGTGCCTATCGTGAACACACTAATTCAGCACGAGGCCAGATGCATTAAGTTAAGTATTACAATGTTATTTGTTTTCATTCTTGAATAGTTATCACAGTACATCATTAGCCTAGATGCTATCATTTATTCCAGTTCCTTATTGTGTTTTGTTAAAAGTGTTTGAGCTTGACATTTGTATGTTCTTCTTCTAATTCTTTGGATGTTCTCTGGGATTGGTAGCTTCACTTTTTCATTGGTGCCTGTCGTGAACACACTAATTAGCACGAGGCCAGATGCATTAAGTTAAGTATTACAATGTTATTTGTTTTCATTCTGAATAGTTATCACAGTACATCATTAGCCTAGATGCTAACATTTATCCCAGTTCCTTATTGTGTTTTGTTAAAAGTGTTTGAGCTTGACATTTGTATGTTCGCCTTCTAATTCTTTGGATGTTCTCTCTTGCATTGGTAGCTTCACTTTATTCATTGTTGCCTGTACGTGAACACACTAATTCAGCACGAGGCCAGATGCATTAAGTTAAGTATTACAATGTTATTGTTTTCATCCTTGATTAGTTATCACAGTACAGCATTAGCCTAGATGCTAACATTTATACCAGTTCCTTATTATTTTTTGTTAGTGTTTGACATAGACATTTGTATGTTCGCCTTCTAATTCTTTGGATGTTCTCTCTTGGGATTGGTAGCTTCACTTTTTTTCATTGGTGCCTGTCGTGAACACACTAATTCAGCACGAGGCCAGATGCATTAAGTTAAGTATTGCAATGTTATTTGTTTTTTCATTCTTGATTAGTTATCATACATCATTAGCCTAGATGCTAACATTTATACAGTTCCTTATTGTTTTTGTTAAGTGTTTGAACTTCACATTTGGTGTTATTTCTAATTCCTCTCTTGGGATTGGTAGCTTCACTTTTCATTGGTGCCTTGTGAACACACTAATTCAGTGCATTAAGTTAAGTATTACAGCATTCTTGATTAGTTATCACAGTACAGCATTAGCCTAGATGCTAACTCTTATCCCAGTTCTTCATTGTGTTTTTGTCTTGGATGTCTTAACCTTCTCTGGGATTTCTCTCTTGGTTGTCAGCTTCACTTTATTTATTGGTGCTGTCATTGAAAACACTAATTCAGAACAGGCCACTATTTAAGTTAAGTATTACAATGTTATTTTGTTTTCATTCTTGATTAGTTATCACAGTACAGCATTAGCTAGATGCTAACTCTTATCCCAGTTCTTCATTGTGTTTTCAAAAGTGTTTGAACTTGAATTTAGTCTTCGCCTTCTAATTCTTTGGATGTTCTCTCTTGGAATTGTCAGCTTCAGATGGTGCCTGCTCGTGAACACACTAATTCAGCCCCAGATGCATTAAGTTAAGAGTATTACAATGTTATTTGTTTTTCATTCTTGAGTTATCACAGTACTGAGATGCTAACTCTTATCCCCAGTTCCTTTTGTTTTGTTAAAAGTGTTTGGGCTTGACATTTTGTATGTTCGCCTTCTAATTCTTTGATGTTCTCTCTTGGGATTGGTAGCTTCACTTTTTCATTGGTTGTTGTGCACTAATTCAGTGCATTAAGTTAAGTATTACACATTTGTTTTCATTCTTGATTAGTTATCACAGACATCATTAGCCTAGATGCATTTATACCAGTTCCCTTATTGTTTTTGTTAATGTTTGAACTTCACATTTTGAGTGTTCGCTTTCTAATTCTTTGGATGTTCTCTCTTGATTGGTAGCTTCACAGTGCCTGTCGTGAACACACTAATTCAGCACGAGGCAGATGCAATGTTATTTGTTTTCATTCTTGATCCCAGATAGCCTAGATGCTAACATTTATCCCAGTTCCCTTATTGTGTTTTGTTAAAAGTGTTTGAGCTTGACATTTTGTATGTTCGCCTTCTAATTCTTTGGATGTTCTCTCTTGATTGGTAGCTTCACTTTTTTCATTGGTGCCTGTACGTGAACACACTAATTCAGCACGAGGCCAGATGCATTAAGTTAGAGTATTACAATGTTATTTGCTTTCATTCTTGATTAGTTATCTGATCACATCATTAGCCTAGATGCTAACATTTATCCCAGTTCCTTATTGTGTTTTTTTTTGTTAAAAGTGTTTGATCTTGACATTTAAGTGTTCGCCTTCTAATTCTTTGGATGTTCTCTTCTGATTGGTAGCTTCAATTTTTCATTTTTCACATTAATTCAGCACGAGGCCAGATGCATTAAGTTAAGATTACAATGTTATTGTTTTTTCATTCTTGATTAATTATCACAGTTACAGCACCTGAGGTTCCTTATTGTTTTTGTTAAAGTGCATCTAAGTTTCGCCCTAATTCTTTGGATGTTCTCTCTTGGGATTGGTAGCTTCACTTTATTCATTGTTGCCTGTTGAACACTAATTCAGCACGAGGCCAGATGATTAAGTTAAGTATTACAAGTATTATTTGTTTCATTCTTGATTAGTTATCACAGTACAGCATTAGCCTAGATGCTAACATTTATGACAGTTCCTTATTATTTTTGTTAAGTGTTTGCAGCTTGACATTTGTATGTTCGCCTTCTAATTCTTTGGATGTTCTCTCTTGGGATTGGTAGCTCACTTTTTCATTGGTGCCTGTCGTGAACACACTCACTTGCCGAGGCCAGGTGCATTAAGTTGCGACATGTTATTTGTTTTCATTCTGACATATCACAGCACAGCATTAGTCTCAGATGCCAACTTACAGTGCTCTTCATTGTGCTCAGCAGTGTTTGAACTGACATTTGTATGCTCAAGCTTGATGCCTGGGATTGTATTGGTGCTCGTCGTGAACACATCACTAGCACGGCCAGATGCATTGGGCCAGGTATTACAATGTTATTTGTTCACTCTTGACAGTTATCACAGTACAGCATTAGTCTAGATGCGCTATCCCAGTTCTTCACAGTTTTGTCAAAGTGTTTGAACTTCTGACATTTGCGTCTTAGCTCTACCCTTTGATGCTCTGGAATTGTCAGCTTCACTTTATTTATTGGTGCCTGTCATGAATTAAAGACTAGTCAGATGGTTAGTTAAGTATTTACACTGTTATTTGTTTTCATTCTGATTAGTTATTTGCCTAGATGCTAATCTCTTATCCCAGTTCTTCATTTGTGTTTTGTCAAAGTGTTTGAACTTGACATTTTAAGTCTTAAGCCTTCTAATTCTTTGGATGTTCTCTCTTGGAATTGTCAGCTTCACTTTATTCATTGGTGCCTGTCGTGAACACACCTAATTCAGCCGAGGCCAGATGCATTAAGTTAAGTATTACAATGTTATTTGTTTTCATTCTTGATTAGTTATCACATACAGCATTAGCCTAGATGCTCTTATCCCAGTTCTTCATTGTGTTTTGTCAAAAGTGTTTGAACTTGACATTTAAGTCTTCGCCTTCTAATTCTTTGGATGTTCTCTCTTGGAATTGTCAGCTTCACTTTATTCATTGGTGCCTATCGTGAACACACTAATTCAGCCGAGGCCAGATGCATTAAGTTAAGTAGTTCAGTATTATTTGTTTTCATTCTTGATTAGTTATCACAGTACAGCATTAGCCTAGATGCTAGCTCTTATCCCAGTTCCTCATTGTGTTTTGTTAAAAGTGTTTGAGCTTGACATTTGTATGTTCGCCTTCTAATTCTTTGGATTTTCTCTCTTGGGATTGGTAGCTTCACTTTTTTCATTGGTGCCTGTTGTGATTACACTAATTCCTTACGAGGCCAGATGCATTAAGTTAAGTATTACAATGTTATTTGTTTTCATTCTTGATTAGTTATCACAGTACATCATTAGCCTATGCATTTATACCAGTTCCTTATTGTTTTTGTTAAGTGTTTGAACTTCACATTTTGTGTTCGCTTTCTAATTCTTTGGATGTTCTCTCTTGGGATTGGTAGCTTCACTTTTTCATTGGTGCCTGTCGTGAACACACTAATTCAGCACGAGGCCAGATGCATTAAGTTAAGTATTACAATGTTATTTTGTTTTCATTCTTGAATAGTTATCACATACATCGATAGCCTAGATGCTAACATTTATCCCAGTTCCTTATTGTGTTTTGTTAAAAGTGTTTGAGCTTGACATTTTGTATGTTAGCCTTCTAATTCTTTGGATATTTCTCTCTCTTGGGATTGGTAGCTTCACTTTTCATTGGTGCCTGTCGTGAACACACTAATTCATACGAGGCCAGATGCATTAAGTTAAGTATTACAATGTTATTTGTTTTCATTCATGATTAGTTATCACAGTACATCATTAGCCCACAGATGCTAACATTTATCCAGTTCGCTTATTGTGTTTTGTTAAAAGTGTTTGATCTTGACATCTAAGTGTTCGCCTTCTAATTCTTTGGATGTTCTCTCTTGTGCTGAAGCTGTGATAACTAATCAAGAATGAAAACAAATAACTGGCATCTGGCCTCGTGCTGAATTAGTGTGTTCAATCGACAGGCACCAATGAAAAAGTGAAGCAAATCCCAAGAGAGAACATCCAAAGAATTAGAAAGCGAACACTCAAATGTGAAGTTCAAACACTTAACAAAAACAATAAGGAACTGGTATAAATGTTAGCATCTAGGCTAATGATGTACTGTGATAACTAATCAAGAATGAAAACAAATAACATTGTAATACTTAACTTAATGCATCTGGCCTCGTGCTGAATTAGTGTAATCACAACAGGCACCAATGAAAAAAGTGAAGCTACCAATCCCAAGAGAGAAAATCCAAAGAATTAGAAGGCGAACATACAAATGTCAAGCTCAAACACTTTTAACAAAACACAATGAGGAACTGGGATAAGAGTTAGCATCTAGGCTAATGCTGTACTGTGATAACTAATCAAGAATGAAAACAAATAACATTGAACTACTTAACTTAATGCATCTGGCCTCGGCTGAATTAGTGTGTTCACGACAGGCACCAATGAATAAAGTGAAGCTGACAATTCCAAGAGAGAACATCCAAAGAATTAGAAGGCGAAGACTTAAATGTCAAGTTCAAACACTTTTGACAAAACACAATGAAGAACTGGGATAAGAGTTAGCATCTAGGCTAATGCTGTACTGTGATAACTAATCAAGAATGAAAACAAATAACATTGTAATACTTAACTTAATGCATCTGGCCTCGGCTGAATTAGTGTGTTCACGACAGGCACCAATGAATAAAGTGAAGCTGACAATTCCAAGAGAGAACATCCAAAGAATTAGAAGGCGAAGACTTAAATGTCAAGTTCAAACACTTTTGACAAAACACAATGAAGAACTGGGATAAGAGTTAGCATCTAGGCTAATGCTGTACTGTGATAACTAATCAAGAATGAAAACAAATAACATTGTAATACTTAACTTAATGCATCTGGCCTCGTGCTGAATTAGTGTTTTCACGACAGGCACCAATAAATAAAGTGAAGCTGACAATTCCAAGAGAGAACATCCAAAGAATTAGAAGGCTAAGACTTAAATGTCAAGTTCAAACACTTTTGACAAAACACAATGAAGAACTGGGATAAGAGTTAGCATCTAGGCTAATGCTGTACTGTGATAACTAATCAAGAATGAAAACAAATAACATTGTAATACTTAACTTAATGCATCTGGCCTCGTGCTGAATTAGTGTGTTCACGACAGGCACCAATGAAAAAAGTGAAGCTACCAATCCCAAGAGAGAACATCCAAAGAATTAGAAGGCGAACATACAAATGTCAAGTTCAAACACTTTTAACAAAACACAATGAGGAACTGGGATAAGAGTTAGCATCTAGGCTAATGCTGTACTGTGATAACTAATCAAGAATGAAAACAAATAACATTGTAATACTTAACTTAATGCACCTGGCCTCGGCAGAATTAGTGTGTTCACGACAGGCACCAATGAAAAAAGTGAAGCTACCAATCCCAAGAGAGAACATCCAAAGAATTAGAAGGCGAACATACAAATGTCAAGTGCAAACACTTAACAAAAAATAATAAGGAACTGGTATAAATGTTAGCATCTAGGCTAATGCTGTACTGTGATAACTAATCAAGAATGAAAACAAATAACATTGTAATACTTAACTTAATGCATCTGGCCTCGTGCTGAATTAGTGTGTTCACGACAGGCAACAATGAATAAAGTGAAGCTACCAATCCCAAGAGAGAACATCCAAAGAATTAGAAGGCGAACACTTAGATGTCAAGATCTAACACTTTTAACAAAAAACAATAAGGAACTGGGATAAATGTTAGCATCTAGGCTAATGCTGTACTGTGATAATTAATCAAGAATGAAAACAAATAACATTGTAATACTTAACTTAATGCATCTGGCCTCGTGCTGAATTAGTGTGTTCACGACAGGCACCAATGAAAAAAGTGAAGCTACCAATCCCAAGAGAGAACATCCAAAGAATTAGAAGGCGAACACTTAGATGTCAAGATCAAACACTTTTAACAAAACACAATAAGGAACTGGGATAAATGTTAGCATCTAGGCTAATGATGTACTGTGATAACTAATCAAGAATGAAAACAAATAACATTGTAATACTTAACTTAATGCATCTGGCCTCGTGCTGAATTAGTGTGTTCACGACAGGCACCAATGAAAAAGTGAAGCTACCAATCCCAAGAGAGAACATCCAAAGAATTAGAAGGCGAACATACAAATGTCAAGCTCAAACACTTTTAACAAAACACAATAAGGAACTGGGATAAATGTTAGCATCTAGGCTATCGATGTACTGTGATAACTATTCAAGAATGAAAACAAATAACATTGTAATACTTAACTTAATGCATCTGGCCTCGTGCTGAATTAGTGTGTTCACGACAGGCACCAATGAAAAAAGTGAAGCTACCAATCCCAAGAGAGAACATCCAAAGAATTAGAAAGCGAACACTCAAATGTGAAGTTCAAACACTTAACAAAAAACAATAAGGAACTGGTATAAATGTTAGCATCTAGGCTAATGATGTACTGTGATAACTAATCAAGAATGAAAACAAATAACATTGTAATACTTAACTTAATGCATCTGGCCTCGTGCTGAATTAGTGTAATCACAACAGGCACCAATGAAAAAAGTGAAGCTACCAATCCCAAGAGAGAACATCCAAAGAATTAGAAGGCGAACATACAAATGTCAAGCTCAAACACTTTTAACAAAACACAATGAGGAACTGGGATAAGAGTTAGCATCTAGGCTAATGCTGTACTGTGATAACTAATCAAGAATGAAAACAAATAACATTGTAATACTTAACTTAATGCATCTGGCCTCGGCTGAATTAGTGTGTTCACGACAGGCACCAATGAATAAAGTGAAGCTGACAATTCCAAGAGAGAACATCCAAAGAATTAGAAGGCGAAGACTTAAATGTCAAGTTCAAACACTTTTGACAAAACACAATGAAGAACTGGGATAAGAGTTAGCATCTAGGCTAATGCTGTACTGTGATAACTAATCAAGAATGAAAACAAATAACATTGTAATACTTAACTTAATGCATCTGGCCTCGTGCTGAATTAGTGTTTTCACGACAGGCACCAATAAATAAAGTGAAGCTGACAATTCCAAGAGAGAACATCCAAAGAATTAGAAGGCTAAGACTTAAATGTCAAGTTCAAACACTTTTGACAAAACACAATGAAGAACTGGGATAAGAGTTAGCATCTAGGCTAATGCTGTACTGTGATAACTAATCAAGAATGAAAACAAATAACATTGTAATACTTAACTTAATGCATCTGGCCTCGTGCTGAATTAGTGTGTTCACGACAGGCACCAATGAAAAAAGTGAAGCTACCAATCCCAAGAGAGAACATCCAAAGAATTAGAAAGCGAACACTCAAATGTGAAGTTCAAACACTTAACAAAAAACAATAAGGAACTGGTATAAATGTTAGCATCTAGGCTAATGATGTACTGTGATAACTAATCAAGAATGAAAACAAATAACATTGTAATACTTAACTTAATGCATCTGGCCTCGTGCTGAATTAGTGTGTTCACGACAGGCACCAATGAAAAAAGTGAAGCTACCAATCCCAAGAGAGAACATCCAAAGAATTAGAAGGCGAACATACAAATGTCAAGTGCAAACACTTAACAAAAAATAATAAGGAACTGGTATAAATGTTAGCATCTAGGCTAATGCTGTACTGTGATAACTAATCAAGGATGAAAACAAATAACATTGTAATACTTAACTTAATGCATCTGGCCTCGTGCTGAATTAGTGTGTTCACGACAGGCAACAATGAATAAAGTGAAGCTACCAATCCCAAGAGAGAACATCCAAAGAATTAGAAGGCGAACATACAAATGTCAAGCTCAAACACTTTTAACAAAACACAATAAGGAACTGGGATAAATGTTAGCATCTAGGCTAATGATGTACTGTGATAACTATTCAAGAATGAAAACAAATAACATTGTAATACTTAACTTAATGCATCTGGCCTCGTGCTGAATTAGTGTGTTCACGACAGGCACCAATGAAAAAAGTGAAGCTACCAATCCCAAGAGAGAACATCCAAAGAATTAGAAGGCGAACATACAAATGTCAAGCTCAAACACTTTTAACAAAACACAATAAGGAACTGGGATAAATGTTAGCATCTAGGCTAATGATGTACTGTGATAACTATTCAAGAATGAAAACAAATAACATTGTAATACTTAACTTAATGCATCTGGCCTCGTGCTGAATTAGTGTGTTCACGACAGGCACCAATGAAAAAAGTGAAGCTACCAATCCCAAGAGAGAACATCCAAAGAATTAGAAAGCGAACACTCAAATGTGAAGTTCAAACACTTAACAAAAAACAATAAGGAACTGGTATAAATGTTAGTATCTAGGCTAATGATGTACTGTGATAACTAATCAAGAATGAAAACAAATAACATTGTAATACTTAACTTAATGCATCTGGCCTCGTGCTGAATTAGTGTGTTCACAACAGGCACCAATGAAAAAAGTGAAGCTACCAATCCCAAGAGAGAAAATCCAAAGAATTATAAGGCGAACATACAAATGTCAAGCTCAAACACTTTTAACAAAACACAATGAGGAACTGGGATAAGAGTTAGCATCTAGGCTAATGCTGTACTGTGATAACTAATCAAGAATGAAAACAAATAACATTGAACTACTTAACTTAATGCATCTGGCCTCGGCTGAATTAGTGTGTTCACGACAGGCACCAATGAATAAAGTGAAGCTGACAATTCCAAGAGAGAACATCCAAAGAATTAGAAGGCGAAGACTTAAATGTCAAGTTCAAACACTTTTGACAAAACACAATGAAGAACTGGGATAAGAGTTAGCATCTAGGCTAATGCTGTACTGTGATAACTAATCAAGAATGAAAACAAATAACATTGTAATACTTAACTTAATGCATCTGGCCTCGTGCTGAATTAGTGTTTTCACGACAGGCACCAATAAATAAAGTGAAGCTGACAATTCCAAGAGAGAACATCCAAAGAATTAGAAGGCTAAGACTTAAATGTCAAGTTCAAACACTTTTGACAAAACACAATGAAGAACTGGGATAAGAGTTAGCATCTAGGCTAATGCTGTACTGTGATAACTAATCAAGAATGAAAACAAATAACATTGTAATACTTAACTTAATGCATCTGGCCTCGTGCTGAATTAGTGTGTTCACGACAGGCACCAATGAAAAAAGTGAAGCTACCAATCCCAAGAGAGAACATCCAAAGAATTACAAAGCGAACACTCAAATGTCAAGCTCAAACACTTTTAACAAAACACAATAAGGAACTGGGATACATGTTAGCATCTAGGCTAATGATGTACTGTGATAACTATTCAAGAATGAAAACAAATAACATTGTAATACTTAACTTAATGCATCTGGCCTCGTGCTGAATTAGTGTGTTCACGACAGGCACCAATGAAAAAAGTGAAGCTACCAATCCCAAGAGAGAACATCCAAAGAATTAGAAAGCGAACACTCAAATGTGAAGTTCAAACACTTAACAAAAAACAATAAGGAACTGGTATAAATGTTAGCATCTAGGCTAATGATGTACTGTGATAACTAATCAAGAATGAAAACAAATAACATTGTAATACTTAACTTAATGCATCTGGCCTCGTGCTGAATTAGTGTGTTCACGACAGGCACCAATGAAAAAAGTGAAGCTACCAATCCCAAGAGAGAACATCCAAAGAATTAGAAGGCGAACATACAAATGTCAAGTGCAAACACTTAACAAAAAATAATAAGGAACTGGTATAAATGTTAGCATCTAGGCTAATGCTGTACTGTGATAACTAATCAAGGATGAAAACAAATAACATTGTAATACTTAACTTAATGCATCTGGCCTCGTGCTGAATTAGTGTGTTCACGACAGGCAACAATGAATAAAGTGAAGCTACCAATCCCAAGAGAGAACATCCAAAGAATTAGAAGGCGAACATACAAATGTCAAGCTCAAACACTTTTAACAAAACACAATAAGGAACTGGGATAAATGTTAGCATCTAGGCTAATGATGTACTGTGATAACTATTCAAGAATGAAAACAAATAACATTGTAATACTTAACTTAATGCATCTGGCCTCGTGCTTAATTAGTGTGTTCACGACAGGCACCAATGAAAAAAGTGAAGCTACCAATCCCAAGAGAGAACATCCAAAGAATTAGAAGGCGAACATACAAATGTCAAGCTCAAACACTTTTAACAAAACACAATAAGGAACTGGGATAAATGTTAGCATCTAGGCTTATGATGTACTGTGATAACTATTCAAGAATGAAAACAAATAACATTGTAATACTTAACTTAATGCATCTGGCCTCGTGCTGAATTAGTGTGTTCACGACAGGCACCAATGAAAAAGTGAAGCTACCAATCCCAAGAGAGAACATCAAAGAATTAGAAAGCGAACACTCAAATGTGAAGTTCAAACACTTAACAAAAAACAATAAGGAACTGGTATAAATGTTAGCATCTAGGCTAATGATGTACTGTGATAACTAATCAAGAATGAAAACAAATAACATTGTAATACTTAACTTAATGCATCTGGCCTCGTGCTGAATTAGTGTGTTCACAACAGGCACCAATGAAAAAAGTGAAGCTACCAATCCCAAGAGAGAACATCCAAAGAATTAGAAGGCGAACATACAAATGTCAAGCTCAAACACTTTTAACAAAACACAATAAGGAACTGGGATAAATGTTAGCATCTAGGCTAATGATGTACTGTGATAACTATTCAAGAATGAAAACAAATAACATTGTAATACTTAACTTAATGCATCTGGCCTCGTGCTGAATTAGTGTGTTCACGACAGGCACCAATGAAAAAAGTGAAGCTACCAATCCCAAGAGAGAACATCCAAAGAATTAGAAAGCGAACACTCAAATGTGAAGTTCAAACACTTAACAAAAAACAATAAGGAACTGGTATAAATGTTAGCATCTAGGCTAATGATGTACTGTGATAACTAATCAAGAATGAAAACAAATAACATTGTAATACTTAACTTAATGCATCTGGCCTCGTGCTGAATTAGTGTGTTCACGACAGGCACCAATGAAAAAAGTGAAGCTACCAATCCCAAGAGAGAACATCCAAAGAATTAGAAGGCGAACATACAAATGTCAAGCTCAAACACTTTTAACAAAACACAATAAGGAACTGGGATAAATGTTAGCATCTAGGCTATCGATGTACTGTGATAACTATTCAAGAATGAAAACAAATAACATTGTAATACTTAACTTAATGCATCTGGCCTCGTGCTGAATTAGTGTGTTCACGACAGGCACCAATGAAAAAAGTGAAGCTACCAATCCCAAGAGAGAACATCCAAAGAATTAGAAAGCGAACACTCAAATGTGAAGTTCAAACACTTAACAAAAAACGATAAGGAACTGGTATAAATGTTAGCATCTAGGCTAATGATGTACTGTGATAACTAATCAAGAATGAAAACAAATAACATTGTAATACTTAACTTAATGCATCTGGCCTCGTGCTGAATTAGTGTGTTCACGACAGGCACCAATGAAAAAAGTGAAGCTACCAATCCCAAGAGAGAACATCCAAAGAATTAGAAGGCGAACATACAAATGTCAAACTCAAACACTTTTAACAAAACACAATGAGGAACTGGGATAAGAGTTAGCATCTAGGCTAATGCTGTACTGTGATAACTAATCAAGAATGAAAACGAAAAACATTGTAAAACTTAACTTAATGCATCTGGCCTCGTGCTGAATTAGTGTAATCACAACAGGCACCAATGAAAAAAGTGAAGCTACCAATCCCAAGAGAGAAAATCCAAAGAATTATAAGGCGAACATACAAATGTCAAGCTCAAACACTTTTAACAAAACACAATGAGGAACTGGGATAAGAGTTAGCATCTAGGCTAATGCTGTACTGTGATAACTAATCAAGAATGAAAACAAATAACATTGAACTACTTAACTTAATGCCTCCCCGGGAATCATCACCTTAACGTGGTGGAGAGGTTTGTGTGCCCCTATGAACCTGAGGGCTGGGTTGTCTGGAGCTTCATGCTCCTGGTAGGGTTTCCCAAGGCAAAGTGGTCTCAGGCGAGGGGCCAGACTAAGAATGGTTCACCAAGACCCCATGAAAGATAGAGGGAAAAGGAGCGAGACGCTGCCTGGAGGAAGCCCAGGGCCCTCGTCTGGAGCCAGGCCCAGACGGCGGGCTCGAAAGCAAGCGTCTGGTGGCCGGGTTTGCCACGGAGCCCGGCCGGGCACAGC